>CM052710.1:12115333-12142002 GCA_028551405.1 Uromys caudimaculatus | reverse complement strand
TTTGTTTTGTTTTGTTTTGTTTGAATATTTCATGTGCTTTGATCAATTCACACTCTTTTCCCAATTCCCCTCAGGTCTACCTCCCTTCTTTACCTACCAAACCTTGTGTCATGTTTTTAAGAAAAAAACAAACCAACAAAAAACCATCAAGTCCAATCCGTGCTGCCCAAATGATCTTGGGTATGTGGTTTTCTACTGTAGTGTGGTTGATTTATCAGGAGCTACATTCTTAGAGAAAATCAACTCCTCCTCTCCTAGTAGCTGTTAATTGCCAATAGCTCCTTTGTTAGGTGTAGGATTATGCACCCAGCTCCCCTCTCTATGCTGGGATTTGTTCTTGTTTGGGTGTGCACAGTTCTTGTGCATGCTCTCACAACCACTGTACGTTCATATGATGCCCTGCTGTGTCCAGAAGATACTGTTTTCTTGTGGCCATCCACTATGTCTGGCTCTTACAATCTTTCTTCCTCTTCTTCAGCAGTAATCCCTGAGCTTTGAGAGGAGAGGGTGTTGTATAGCTCAATTTAGGGCTGAAAATTCTGTAGTGTCTTATTCTCTATACCATAGCCAATTGTGAATCTATGTGTTACTCACTATCTACTGCAAATAGAAACATCTCTTATGGGGTTCGAGAGATGCATTCATCTGTGGGTGTAATAAGCTATTAGGTTTTTGTTTTGTTTTGTTTTTTTGTTGTTTTTCAAGACAGGGTTTCTCTGTATAGCCCTGGCTGTCCAGGAACTCACTCTGTAGACCAGGCTGGCTTTGAACTCAGAAATCCGCCTGCCTCTGCCTCCCAAGTGCTGGGATTAAAGGCATGCGCCACCACCGCCCGGCTAATAAGCTATTAGGACTCAGTTTAAAATTATGTTCATTTAAGAATAATAGTAGTAGGTTCTCCCCCATGGCTATGACCTTTATAGCCATAATTTCTTGGCTTGATAACAATGCCAGGTATGGGTTTCATTTGGTGGAGTGGAACTTAAATCCAATCAGAAAGTGGCTGGTTACTTCCATGATGTTTATACCACTATTGCACAATGAATCTGTTTACCAGACCAGTCATTATTGTACCTCAGAGTTCCAGGGTTCATAGCAGGTTAGATTGATGACTATTTATCTCCTCCTATAGAGTGCATAGCACCTTCTAGTACTCGGAAAGCCAGCCAGTAGAAATGAAGCTTCCAGATCAGTACCAACTTGCTTTTCCCATGTTCTATGACTCAAGATTGTGTTGTCTTCAGCAATAAGGTCTTACTGTAGGCTAATCAAGTACACTGACAATAGTCTGTAATGTTTGGAAGTGTATGGGACCCTACTAACCAAAAATCCCTAAGGAAGGAACCCACTCCTGGCTCTGGGCTTTTTATGTTTTATTTTGTGGTGTCTAGTAGCGCTATTGTCATATACACCCCCTATAAGGTAATTCCATTTTAACTCTTCTTTTTTGTATGGGTGTATATACACACATGTACATGCATGTGCATATGCATGTGTGCGCACACAGATACACACACACACACACACATGCACACATGCACACACCCTCACACATACACAGCTTCTACAGTAGTATGTTGCCATATAATTTTTTCCAAAAGTCTTCAGTGTTGTTTATCTTTTCCTGTCTCCCCTGTTCTACCTATTCTGATTCCTTCTTAGTCTTTATAGCAACGAATTCTACCTGCTGCCTTCTGCACCCCATTTTCAGTGAGAGATCCCAGATTCAATCTATTGCCACCCATACCTGGCTTTTTAAAAGTGAGTTCTGGGGATAAAACTCAGACTCCTCTTTGAGTACTGACTGAGCTCTCTCCCTAGTCCAGTATATTTTTACTTAACAGAAATTGGTAAACAAATTTTGGGCTGGAAAAACTCAGTTAGATCTCCCCCATCACCTAGAGAAACTCTAAGTTTGCTGGTTGAGACAGAACTGGCCTCCAAGTTCAATACAGGGGGAACTCTAAGGGATAAAGGCTCACAACTCACTGAGGAGCAATCAGTGCTGAAATGCTTGATCCTTGGGGTAGGAGTAGGGAGGGAGGGGTTTCTAGTCCAGTCAAACAGTCTTGACTGGCAAGGTGTTATGCAAAGCAACCGTCCTCTCTGTTCAGCGCTCCCTGTTCCAGAAGAGCCAAGGTAGGCCCTTAGGGAATCAGAGGATGATTCTTTTGTTCTGCCTCTTCCTTACAGTGAAAAAATAAAAAAGGATAATTCTGGAAGGTATGACTTAAACAGACCTTTCATATGAAGGTCCATTCCTGAGCAAAAATGCCCCAGAGGAGTCAATTTGAAAGAGGTCCCGATCTGAATCCCACTTGAAGTGTTTGGCCATTGTGATTTTTGAGCAAGCCCCTAAAGAAAGGTGCTTTTCAATTACAAGAGAGCAAGAAAGATCCATGGTGATCAGGACCAGACAGTGTCTTCTTTGGGAGGGAGATGAGTTTCAATTTTAAATACTGATCTAAGGTGTTAACATTAAAAATATTTCTTTTCTTTCTTTCCTTCTTTTTTCCTTTTTATTTGGGGGGAGGAGAGGGGTGTTTTTCAAATTTTAGGTATTTTTCTAAGGTATTTTTAGAACTGTTTATTTTGTGTATGTAAATAGTGTGTGTGTGTGTGTGTATGTGTGTGTGCTCATGTGCACACGCATACACCTATGTGCCACAGTGTGCATGTGTAGGTCAGAGGACAACTTGTCTGAGTCAGTTCTTTTGATGGAATTCTGGATATCAATCTTGGCAGGAAGTGCTTTGTCCACTGAGCCATCTTGGAGGCCCTAATCTAGGACATTTTTGGAGAATATGCATGAATATTCAGCAGCCTTAGTTTAGATTTTTTTGATGATTTGCTTTGTTTTGTTTTTAAATCCTAGAGCTATTCCAGAAAAATGCCTGAGAAACAGAAACTCCAGTGAGCTGTAAGTTAGCTTTCAGGAGACCCATCCTGAGTCTGGTTTGTGATCAAGGACGTATGCCAGTGAGTTGTGTCTCTGTTGTAGACAGGGCCTGGACAGTGATGGGTCTGCATTTGGGAAGTGGTTCCAGTCTCACCTTTCTGGAGGGAAGCCGTGCTTTTTATGGACTGTAGTAACCAGCAGGCTGATCTAAGCTGGAAAGAACAGCTAATTCCCAGCAGCCACCTGCTTTTTCTCCCCCTGGGTTTTCTTTCCAGAACATTTTACCACCAGCAAGGCTGGAATCGTGATGGGCTTCTTGCCTCCTTTCCTTCGGGCTTGGTGTGGGGGTATCAGTAGAGGGAGTTGTACTTCTAGGCTTGGTGCAGTCTTCTGGGGAGGGCTCTGTCTTCCTCTCCCTTGAAGGGGATTTACTTCTTGGGGGTCCCTGTCCCTGGCATCAGTGTTATACTTCCAGTTGGGTCTCTGAGCTCCAGTAGATGATTCCTCTGTGGGCTCAAGATTTTTGCTTCTAGAAGAAAAGGTTTATTTGATATATTTGAAAGTAGCCCAATGGTCTGCAGAGGCCTATCTCACAATTCTTGTGGACTAGAGAAAATGAGACAAGTTCCCAAGTGCTTGAAGTGGTTATGACCTTAAGGATTCACAGTAGCCCTGGGTTTTCCTTATCCTTTATGGCTGATGGCTGATAATGTTAATTGCTATTCTCCTGCACGGGTGTGCTTCTCTAGAAAGGTGTGTGTGTGTGTGTGTGTGTGTAGAATGCTGATAAAATCCTAGGCTTTGGTGTTATGGTACGTTCCCTGGAAGATCTGGAGCCCCAGCAATGCACAGATGGCTCTGGCCTGGTGCCCACATGCCTGTGGAAGGCAGAATGGTTTGCCTTATGTGGTACAGTGGGATGTTGCTTACTTCTTTAGATAGGGTTCCTTACACTGAAGAACTATGCAGGCCGTGGGGCTCACACTGTAGAACCCACCTGTTCTGGTTGTTCTGGAACCTTCTGGGTTTCTGCACTAAACGTTTGACCCAACCCTTTCTGCTCCGTCCTGGGCAATAAGGCTACATCTTAGTTTCTTACCAGCCCTGGCTTCCACATCTGTCTGTACGAAGGTCCAGAGGTGGACAGCTCTCTTCCTAAGGAGACTAAATGGAAAGGAGACAAGGAAGTCTTTACACTGGTGCTCAGAGGCCAGGGCTTAGGGGTGTGTGTGTGTGTGTGTGTGTGTGTGTGTGTGTGTGTGTGTGTCCAGGTGTGTGCATATATGTGTGTATGTGTACACGGGTGTGTGGGCAGGTGCAAATATATGTGTAGAGGCCAGAACTTGACATCAGGATTTTTCTTTAACTCTTCTCAGCCTTCAGTATTGAGGTAGGGTTTCTCGCCTGAGCATAGAGTTTGGCATTCAGCTAGTCTTGTTAGCCAGTTTGCTCCCTCTGTTTCTGTCTCCCGAGAACTGGGATTACTGGTAGGCTACCACGCCTGCCCAGCATTTGCCTGGGATCCAAACAGTTCCTCACATTCATGTAACAAGAACTTCATCCTCTGAGCCACGTCCCCAAATTCTACTTTTAAACACACCCGCCACCCGGGCCGAACCAATGTGCTTCTTTAATGCCCTCCAGCCATGAGTGGGTAGTGATGGCAATACCAACCGGCTGACCCCTGTTGCGGGTGCACAGACACATTGATTTTTCAAAACCCTGCCATGATGTGAGTATAGTCATAACCCATTTTCCATCTTGATCTCAGAGAACTTAAGACATGGCTAAGGTGGCAGAGGTTTAACCAGAGGTGAGGAAAAAACGGCCTGAGGTACACAGAGCTGCAAATGGGGTGTTGACTGCCGTTTGCAGGGTAGGGCACTACTGCTGATGTAAAGGACGTGGGCTAAACTATCCCCAGATGAGGTGTTGGGGGCAGAGTACATCATCATCTATTTAACACACCCTCAGAGTTCTAGCCTTGTGGGGTTCTGTTCCATGAGGTGTTGGGGTAGGGAGCAGAGTACATTATCATCTATTTAACACACCCTCAGAGTTCCAACCTTTCAGGGTTCTGTTCCAAATCATGGCCAATTCTAAATTTATTTATTCCCGACCGTTACCTCTGCCTTTCCCCTGAGACAGGCTCTTAAGTAACCCAAGCTTTCCTTGAACTCCTTAAGTAGCAGAGGATGACCTTGAACTCCCGACCCCCCTGCCTCTACCTTCTGAGTGCTGGCATTACAGGTAAATGTCACCATGGTGGGCTTTACCTTTGTCCTTTAATAGAGTTTCTGTAAATGAGGGTTTCTCAACTGGAGGCAATTCTACATAACCCCGGAGGAAGGCTGTTAGCAAAACTGAGTGAGCGACGGTTTTGCAACTGCTGCAGAAGGGGAGGTTGGACCTCTGGCCCCAGGAGATGATACCCTTACGGATCCAAGTTTTCTGCCTGTAGAAGTAAGGGACACATGGTAGAGGTCTGGTATACTGCTAAACCTTAACTCTAAATAGAGCCCCTCTAACCCAGGACTATCCCTTCACCAAGTCATTGGTGCCAGGGCTGAGTTCTAATGTTGCTCCTTCCTGCCCTGGGATGGTCAACACGAAAATGCTGGTCTTGACGGCGCCACCCTTCTCCAAAATCAGGCTGGTGCTGCTTTCCTGCACGCGTACACTTTGTTCTCGAGGATTCTTCCAGAGATTTAGATCTCCTTCCTATACACTGTTGCAGGCAGCTGCACGCCTCTGGCAGCAGCACCCCGCTTTGTTCTGGTTTGTTAAGACAGGGAACGGGATTTTACAGTTATTGCCCTTGAAAGCCCCATAAATGGCATTTGCAGGCATTAGCGGGCTGGGGTTTGCCAGATCGGTAAGCTCAGCTTTGCTAGATGACTAATACACGTGCCCTCTTGAGTGTAGACATCCAGCTGCTAAGCAGGCCAGGCCTCAGGCAGACCGAAGATACTTTGAAAGACTCAGCGAGTCAAACAGGCATGGGAACAGCCCCTAGCTTGTGCTAGCTAGTTCTGGGTGAAGGCTGGCACCTGCTGTGGGGCCCCAGACCCATTCTTTTGCCTCATTATATGCTTCTGTTTCCAACCCCAAGGGATTTGGATCAGCTGAGGCTAAACCTGAGGTGTTAGAAATTTAGACCTGGAGGGAGGTTTGGAGGCCATACCCCACATGACAGGATTCTCTTTAAGCAGGACCACAACACTCAAAGGACCCGGGACAAAATAATAACGTGGAGGACTAGAGAGATGGCAGGGTGGTTTAAGAGCACTGGCTGCTCTTGCAAAGGACCTGGGTTTGATCCCCGCACCTACGTGATAGTTCACAAGCACCTGTATCTCCAGTTCTAGGGGATCTGATGTCCTCTTCTGGCTTCCATGGGCGACAAGCATTCATGCGGTAGGCACCAGGCATGCACAGATATACATGCAGATGACACATCCATGCACATAAAATAATAATATTGATACTATGGGGCTCTGTGTTCAAAAGTTATTAATGTCCACATGATTGGGGAAATGCAAATAAAACTCAAGTCGGAATGCCTGATACTAAGGAGACCAATGGCAACACCAAAGGCTGCCAGAGGATGTGGAGAAGAAGAGCCCTAACCACTGCTGGTAGGAGCGTAAACTAGTACAGCCATTAAGGATATCAGCACAGGGCTCCTCCATAACGACAGGGGCAAAACGAACATAGTATAAACCCGAAGGGCCAAGCTGGCACATTAGAGATGTATGCACATCTATGTGTATTCTAGGAAACAGAAATGGCCTAGACATCCATGGACAGATGGATGGATGCTTTTCCATATGCATGCAAAATAGAATTTTATTCAGTTGTGAAGAAAAGCAAACTCAGGACATTTGAAGGAAAACGGACGCAACTATCATTTATTATGGTAAGGAAGGCAACTCGGTCTCGGAAATAACCCGGACGCAGAAAGACAAATGCTGTACACATCTGTCCTCACGTGTAGATCGGAGGTCTTTATTTTTAGATGTGTGTTGGGGATGGCTAGACGTCATGAAACCGGAGGGGAATCGTGAGAGGGGAAAGGTCTGACGTGGAGGAAGAGAAAGAGAAAAAGAAGGATCATAGAATACATGTGACATAAAATAGGAGAGAGACTCTGTGTGTGTGTGCGTGTGTGCGTGTGTGTGTGTGTATGTGTGTGTGTATGTGTGTGTGTGTGCGCGCGCGCGCGTGTGTGTGCATGTGTGTGTGTGTGTGCGCGTGTGTGCGTATGTGTGTGTGTGTGTGCGCACGCGCGCGTGTGTGCGCGCGCGTGTGTGTGTGTGTGTGTGTGTGTGTGTGTGTGTGTGTGTGTGTGTGTGTAGTTGTGAGGGGAAAGGCAACTGGCCTAGAATGAGCAGAGGGAGGGAAGAGGGAGGAGGAGGGCCAGCACGAACAAAACAAGTAATGTAAATGCCACGCTAAACTCTGCTGGGAGCAGGTGTGCCAATCAAAATAAATAAACAAAAACCTGGGCGGTGGTGGTACACCTTAATTCCAGCAATTAGCAGGCTGAGGCAGGCAGATCTCTTAGTTTGAGGCCCGCCAGGTCTACACAGTGAGTTCAAGGACAGCAAGGTCCACACAGAGAAACCCTGGCTTCAAAACCAAACCAAACCAACAGCAACAAAAAACCAACCAACCAACTAACCAATCAACCAACCAACCGACCGACCAACCAACCAATCAACCAGAACCAGAACTACTTTTCGTGGTGCCACATAGCCAGGCAGTCATCTCAAGGTGAAGCTGAATATCTCCTTCCTAGTCCCCTGCTGACAGAAACTCACTGATGTGGACAAGGAATGCAAGCTTCGTACTTTTCTCTGAGAAGCATATGGCCTCAGAAGTAGCTGCTGATGCTCTAGCTGAGAAATGGGAGGGTCATGTGGTCTGAATCCGTGAGAATGACAAGTGAGGTTTTCCCATGAGGCAAGTTATCTTGATCCATGGCATCTTGACCTACAGCAGAGTGTACCTGATGCTGAGTAAAGACCATTCTTTCTTTTAAACTTTGTGTTCATTTTTTGTGAGTTTCACATCATACACCCCAGTCCTGCTCATCTCCCTATCCCCCTACTATCTGCCCTTCACTCCTGCAAGCTCCCCAAATAGCACGCACACGCGCGCACGCACACACACACACACACACACACACACACACAGCATAGAAAGCATCTCACCACGGAAGCTGTACTATATCACAGTGTATCCCATAGCCCTCTATCCACACACCTTCACTTGCAAGTGTTCGTTGCAGTGAGTCGTTGGTCTGGTTCAAGGGCTCTGGTTTCTGTGACACCATCAATATTGGACCCCTCACCAGGACTCCTCCCAGTTATCCTGCTGCTGCCCTGTGTCATGGAGCTCCTGCAGCTTTGGATCTGCAGGATCGGCCCTGAGTAAAGGCCATTCTTGTTTATTTGAGAATGCATTGTAGATCTGAGTGTTCTGAACTTGGTTATTGTATAAAAGGACAGAAGGACATTCCTGGACTGACAGGTCCTACTGAGCCCTGGCAGTCGGGGCTCCAAGGAGCTAAAAGAATCTGAAACCCTTAAACCTTCTTTAAGGGTTTTCTGACTGTTTACTGATGTCCTCCAGTAAACAGTCAGAAAACCCTCAAAGAAAGATGAGAAGCCCAGGACCAAAGAGCCCAAGGTTCGGTGTCTTGTCCGTCCACATGTCCTGCAATACACTGATGTACTGCTCTGAAAGCCAGCACACTAAGGAAAACCAGGAAGAGGCTGTAGAATATGCTAAACCATTGGCCCAGAGCATGAAGAAAGCCAAAGAAAAGCACCAGGAGCAGATTGCCCAGAGACGGAGGCAGTCCTCCCTGAGAGCTTCTACTTCTAAGTCTGAATCCAGTAAAAGCAAGTCTTTAAGAGTCACAAATAAATGATCAGACACGGAGGAGGAAAAGACAATTATTTTTCTGTAATTTAAAGATTACATTTTTTTCTCTTTTATTTTGACTAAGTTGTTTATAATGCCCCAAAGTATTTCTGTGTGTTATCAACTGCTGGATTGTTTTAGAAGTCGCACTGAAAGCTGACATAATGTAACACAAATGTTTATCACCACCACCAGAAGAAATGACTGTGAGATACAATTACACTGGCTTTTGGAGTCAGAGCCAAGCGAATGCATGCCGCTTTGCAAATGAGAACAGAATGAAGGGAATAGTTTCTGTAAATGGCATTACCATTCTCAGAACAGTGAGATTATTAATCATAAATGATTAAGGCATTTTGCCATGTCAGGGGCAATGCTGGGAGATGGCTCAGTGGGTAAAAGCTCATGCTTACTCCTGAAAGCATGAAAACCCGAGTTCAAATCTCCAGCACCCATGTGAAAAGCTGGCATGACCATGCATGTGCCTGGAACCCCAACAGTAGGAAAAACAAAGGCAGGAGGATTACTGGGACTGGCTGGCCACCAGACTGGCTCCAGATTTGGTGAAAGACCTATCTCAAGGGAATAAGGTAGAGAGTGATGGAGAAAGATGTTTTATACCCACATCTCCAAGGGTGTGCCTGTGTGTGAACCTGCACAAATGTATGTACATTGGACATACATGCTCATGAAACCGTCTTCGCTTTTGCATTGTTTTGTGGCCTGGGACCATATGCCCAGGGTTTACTATTAATATCTCAACACAGCATAAACACACACACACACACACACACACACACACACACACACACACACACACGCAGAGGTCTGGGGGAGGGCATTCCTGTAGTTCAGATTGGCCTTGATCTCCATATGACCTCAAACTTCTGATCCTATCTCTACCTCCCAAGTGCTAGGGTTGCAGGCATGCACGGCCATGCCCGGGTTATGTGGTGCTGGGAATTGAACTCAGGGCTTCATGCCTGCTAGGCAAGTAACTCTATCAGCTGATCTACACCTCCAGCATCTCAATGTAATTATTAAAGAGTTGCTTTTTCCTTATCAACTCTGTCCTGGCCCAGGCAAAGTTACTTCATAAATGCTCAATAACCTTCTGGGTGTCTATTCTGATATAATATCATACAAAGTGTAGCTATTAATGTCATTTTATTTGAGGAAATAAAATATCAATAACCTTTCTTGTTAGCTGTTTTAATTGTTTGGGTTCAGATCCTAATCTCAATTCTTGATATGTATAGAAAGGGCTACATGTCTGCAATAGAGCCAAGTGGGGCTTAGAGGAAGTATGTTGTCTTCTCAAGGCCCCCTCAGGTCAGTAAGTAGCAGATGTAGAAGATTCATGATGGAATGGTTGGGTTTCTACCTGGGGATCAGTTGCTCCAGCTTTTCTAGAGTAAGAACATTCTTTAGGTGTGAGATCTCTCATTTTAAAACTGGGAAGTCAGCTGGACTTGGTGACACATGCCTCTAATTCCAACACAGGAGGTAAAAACAGGAAGATCACTGCTGGTTCTAGGGCAGCCTGGTTTCTATAGTGACTTTCAGGCCAATCAGAGCTCCACAGAGAGACCTACCCCAAAACAAAACCAAAAAAAGGGGCATAAACAAAAATCAAGTACACAAATCAGGATGAATTAGTATTCCAATTTGGTAAATCCAGTCTCCAAAACCATTCAGGATTCATGAATATTTTTGAAAAATTAACGATATGGTATAAAGCAATCCTTTGTGGGGTTAGACTGTCCTTAAATACTAAAGGATTTTTCATCATGCCTGGGGTGACGGCAATGGACTCAGAGCAAGAATGATCCTTACATAATATTAAGTATCCCCCGATGAGATGAAGTATCTCCCAGTGAGATGAAGCATTACTCTACTGACCAAAAGCAATGTGTAGATGAAGAGCAGGGACCAACAGGACACCTCAGTGTCATCCCCTTCAGCGTCTCTCCTCTGATGCTTCATTGCAGCCAAGTGGCGAGCTCTTCCTTTTGACTCACACGAGAGCATCTGCGACCATGATGTCTTTGAACTGTGGTATGTACCCCCAGATCTTCCACTCTGAGAACCTCTGCCCTTCCCTGACTCCATCCCAGGCATCCAGTTGCCTAGGAAAGAATTGAGGGTCCATTAGGAACTAGCTACTTGTAGTGGAAGGAAGATGCTGGTGACATCAAGCTTAGCAGCCAAGCACCTTCGCCATGTCTCCTCCACAGCCAGTGGGTGCCCTAGAGTTCTGGGCACTTCATTTCACCTACTCTATGTTCTTCAGTCTTGCAGCTCTCTGCCATGGTGGATGACACAGGAACAATACAGCTACTGTGTTCACTCAATGCTTCTGCTGCAGAGTCTCTTCCGCTCCATTGTCATGTGAGCTCAGCTCTAGCTGGAGGCTGATGGCCAGAAGGGCAGCGGAGACTTCTTGGAAACCGAGAATCAGTCAAGCGCCATGGGTTCATGTCCTGGCTTTGCCCTGTGCTGTCTGAGTAGCCTTGGATAGGTCACTCCCCTTCATTGTCTCTGCTTCCTCATCTCCAACAGGAGGAAGATGGAAATAGTGAGTAGGTCCTAGGCAGTTGTCTGGATCACCTATGCACAGCCTTTCATGCAACCTCAGTGGGGAGAATTCTCAACCCATGCTCTTTCACTAGCTGGACGCCTGCCTGACGGCAATGATTCTCACCAGCTTCTCCATCTAGGAAGACAATCTTACCTGACTCATATCATAAGATGCTCTCTTATGGGCTGGCATGGCCGGCCTTTGCCAGGCTTCATCTTTCCCTTGTGTGAGCCTGTATTGGGTGTAGAGGGGTACGGAGCACAACACTGACTGTGGCCCCAAGTTAAAGGTTCAGACCCAGTGTGCTATGCTGCCTGAACACAGAGCATGCTTGGCTTTCCCAATATGCTGCCATTTAAGGTCTTTGCATTAGTTTCCTTTTTACCAAAAGATTCATTCCATTTTTATTTGTGTGTGTGTGTGTGTATGTATGTATGTGTATATGTGTGGGTGTCTGTGGAGGCCGGAAAAGGACGGTGGATCTCCTGAAGCGGGAGTCACAAACTGTTGTGAGCCACTCAAGTTGGGTGCTAAGAACTGAAAGCAGGAAACCTTACACTGGGCAATCCCTCCAGTCTGAGCATTGATTTTCTTCATGAAAAATTCCATTGACTGTGACAGTAAAAGTCTTACTCTCTTTGCTTAGTTGGAATTATTGAATTTGGATCAATTTTGGAAGGCTTTTACTTCCAAGGACTTTTTGTGACTCAATCCAGGCTATCAAACGTTGTTAAGGAGAAATTCTGCAGATCCACCTCTGTGGGTGGATCACTGTCTTTTTATATAATGTCATCACGGGACTGTAGACAGGTCCTGTAAAAAGGTTTGAAAATTTGTTCCCTAGAGTAGGTCTTTGTTCTTATTTTATTATCTCCATTGGCTTAGCTCATTCTTTCTTCCTGGACAAGGTATTTCTGCTCAGTTCCTCTTGACTTCAGTGTGAATTCTAGACCAGATTTGAAGCCCACACAACTTGGCTGCTAAGAGCCCCTCAGAGCCTCTGAGACTCATAACTCAGGGTTCCTAGCATGTTCAGCAGCCTTGAAAGCTCCCTGCCACTGTTACTCAGAACCTCCCAGCCGTGTCTGGCCCTCAGCCTTGTTGATCACAAATGACCAATGATAGCTATGAGCATAGTCCAACACAAAATCACAATCAAAAAATATTTATGATATCTTTTTTAAAAGAACTTGATCGACAGGTTCTTAGAACATTGCTTGGCAGATTCAGACTCATTCCCTCAGTTCAGGCAGATGACACTCTGGTCTTTTAGTTCTTTGAGGAGATCCAGATTGCCTGACCTCTCTTGACCTCTTGCTTCACACTGACACACTTATCTAATGCTTGACTCCCTCTCTCCTTTCCTCTACTCTCTCAGAGTCCCCTACAGCCCTCAGAACCTTAGGCCAGTCCTACCCACGGCTCAGGAGCCTCAAGTGGCACACAAACAAGTCTAAACTTTTTACTCTTTTAAAATAACAGCAGTCTGAGCTAAGCCCCAACTCATCCCTCCATCCTGAAATCTCTCTCCCTCCCCTTTCCCTCTCCCCCCCTCCAGACTTTCCTTGCCAAACATCATAAAAGAGTCATCTCTAGCCACAGAGGCCATGTCATCACCTCCCGTTCATCTGTCCAGTAACCGTCTGCTGGCCGCCAGGCCCACTATCTCACTGACAAGCTTGCCAACGGTACTGAGGACATCTCTGTTGTGAAATCCACTCAATACTGCTCAGCCCTTATCGCTCCAGGTTTCCCCGAAGGCTCTGATAATTAGTCTCCTCTGAAAGCTTTCCTTCCCTGGCTCCTCGGACATCCTCTCTCCTGCTTTCTTTACACCCTCCCCCGACTGGTTCTAGGACTGTGCAGGTGATCTGTTTCTTGTCCTATGAACTGCTCCCCACTAGATGCTTTCAATCCCACAGCTCCACTAGCTGCCTGAGCTTGCTTTCATGGTATGCTCAGAATGATTCCTGGCTCACTTTCCAACCTGGGCAGCTCCTAAAGACAGGCCCTCTTGAAAGTTTAGGCTTCTGACTTCTCCTGTTGTATTCCTGTGTCCCCTGAATCTCAACCAAGCTCAGAACATCTCAACATCCTCTTCTTCCTGTCCCCATACCTCTTCCCTGGACAGGGTCACCAGCCTCAGATGCAATTGCACCTGGATGCCACCTCAGACTCTGTCCTCCACTGTGGGCCTCCCAGGTGCTCTTTTTTGATGTCTACCCAAGTCACCCTCAAACCTAAGCACATTTTTCTTGTCCACCCTCACTCTCTTTGGTCACCATAGTTTCATGGGTGACTTGAACAGCATCCTAGTAATGTGGCTGCCTTCATATGGCTCACCTGCAGGCCTTGACTGTAGTGCAACCTGTGGACATTAATATTGAAGTCCATATCCACTTCTGAGGACAATCACACCTCAGGGTGACATGTAATGGCTATCTCTGATCCCATTTAAGCCTTCCTGGACTCACAAGACTTACTTGCTAGAGCTCTCCACCCTGACTTCATGAGAACTCTTTCCATACCCAGCGGGATCCACCCCTTCCTGGAAGCCACTCCTGAGCTTCACACTAGGACCTGCTCACTTGAGCCTCCCCTGAATGTGCGGCTCTGGAGGTAGGAACTGTGTCTTCTCTGTCAGGTTCTGAGATTGGCAAGGGCAGGGAGGCCCTGGCATCTGGGAAACAGGCCAGCAAACAAACACAAACCGTTGATTGAATAAATTTAATGGTAGGAAGGTTTACAACTGTAAACATTGGCTTGAGTCATACAGAATGTGGGATAGCACCAACCTCAAATGGCTTCAAGTTATTCCATCTTGGGATAATCTCTTTGAGGCTTTGTGGGATTCTGGCCTTCTCTGTACCCAGCAGAAGTGAAACAAAGTTTTGTTTTATTTTGTTTTTTCCAGATTTATCTTTATTTTTTGTGTGTATTTTTCTTGCATGTATGTATATGCACTACATGTGTTCCTGGTGTCTGAGGAAGTCAGAAGATGGCATCAGATTGTGTAGAATTGTGGTTATGGATGGTTGTGAGCCACTCCACAGGTGATGGGAACCAATCCTCAGTCCTCTGCAAGAGTGTCAAATGATTTTAATTTCTCAGGCCACCTCTCCAGCCCCTAGATAGAAAGTTTTTTTTAAATTTAATATATTGATTTGATAATTCTATACATGTATATGATATATTTTTTATATTTATTGGCTTTAAAATTCTTTTCATACAATATATGTTGATCATATTATTTCTGATCCTATAACTTCTCTCAGATTCCCTACCTTTCTACTTACTTAACTCTCAATCTCTCTCTGTCTCTGCCTCTGTTTCTCTTTCTGTTTCTCTCTCTGTCTCTCTGTCTCTGTCTCTGTCTCTCTCTCTCTGTCTCTCTGTCTCTCTCTCTCTCTCTCTCACACACACACACACACACACACATCAAAACAAACCAGAAATAAAAAAAAAAAATACCAAAAATGGAGTCTGTTTTGTGTATTGGCCAACTATTCTTGAGCATGGGGCCCGCCCTGGAGTGTGGTTGATAAACCTAGTACCACACTGCTGGAGAAAACCAATCTTTCCCTTCTCCTAGCAGGTATTCATTGCATATTGAAAAGAGATTCTTGGTTAGGGGTGGGTTTTCATGTCCACTTTCCCTTCTTTGTGCTGGATTTTGTCTGGCTTGAGCTTGTGCAGATTTTGTACATGTTATCAAAACCCCTGTGAGTTCATATGTGTATCACCCATGATGTGTCTGGGAAGATACTGTTTCCTTAGACTCACCTTTCACCTCTGGGTCTTACAACCTTCCCACCTCCTCTTGCACATGAGAGATTTCTGAGCCTTGAGGAGAGGGGTTGAGGAAAGCATTCCATTTAGGGCTGAGTGCCTCACTCTGTGCCTGTTTTCCAGTTGTTGGTCTTTGTGTGAGTTACCTTCTAATGCAAGGAGCTTCTCTGGTAAAGGCTGAGCGAGGCATTGATCAATAGTTACCATAAAATATCATTTGGAGTAATTTTATTGCTACATTTCTTTGGCAGAATAATAGTAGTAGGTTTTCCCCTAGGCCCATGGCCTATCTAGTCTCAGGTTCTTGTCCATTTAGCAATGTTGGGTGTGAGTTCCAACTCATAGAGTAGGCCCTAAAAACAAAAGAAAAGAGAAGAAAAGAAAAAAGAAAAGGTAGTTGGTTACTCCCATATTTGTGCCATTATTGCACGGATGTATTTTGCATGTAGGCCTCACGGTCCCATCTTCTTTCTTATTTAATCCTTGTAGTTTCTTTACAACACAGTATTCTATTTCCCTCTCATTGGAGGATTACCTCCTTCAACCTGGTCCTTGACTAGCTGCTTAACTTCTGTGGTTATTCTAAACAAAGCACACATATCTAAAGCTTAAAAGCTAACATCCACATATAAGAGTAAACATGCAATGTTTGACTTTCAGGGTCAGGGTTACCTCATTCAGAATAATTGTTTCCAGCTCCATCCATTGACTTTCAAATGCCATTTTTCTTAACAGCTGAACAATATTTCATTGTGTAGATATACCATACTTTCATTATGTATTCATCAGTTGGTGAACATCTAGGCTGCTCCCAATTTCCGGTTATTATGAATAAAACAGCCATGAACATGGATAAGCAAATATCTCTGTGGTAGAGTCTCTGGTAGAGACTCTGTAGGGTTTGTTGGGTATATTTCCAAGAGTGATATTGCTGGATCTTATGGTAGCTCGATTTTCAGCTTTCTGCCAAACCTCCTATGAATGAAATCACTGTGACGTACTGATTTCCATAGAGGCTGTACCAGATTGTATTTCCACCAACAATGAGTAAGTGTCCCCCTCTCTTGTATCTTCACCAGTATCTATGGTCATTTATTTAATTAATACTGGCCATCATGACTGGAGTGAGATTAAAAGAATAATATCAAAGTAGTATTAATTTACATTTCTTTGAATCCTAAGGACGTTGAATGTTTTTAAGTGTTTCTCAGCCATTGAGTCCCCCTTTTGAGAAATGTTTAGTTTTATCTCTCATTTTTAAATTGGTTTGTTTTGTTAATTGTTAATTGTTTGGTTATTTTCTTAATTCTTTATATATTTTAGATACTAGCCCTCTGTCAGATATATAATAATAAAGAATTTTTTCCCCATTCTAGTGGCAGCTGCTTTGCTCAAATGATGGTGTCCTTGGCTATAAAGAAGCTTTTTGGCATCATTAGGTCCATTTTCTTCTATCAGATTCAGGGCATCTAGTTTTCTTTTAGTGGTAATTTCGTTAATCTGTTCTGAGCACCCAGTGAGTTGTGCACAAGTCTCAGTGCCCACCCAGGAGCTCTCTGGATTCACAAATGAAATACACACACACACACACACACACACACACACACACACACACACACACAGAGCAGTTAATTGTGATCTGCTCAATGGCTGGGTACTTTTAACCTCCCCAAAGCAGCTAGCAAACACTCCCTTCAGTATACCTGACGTAACATTCTGCAAATCTATGTTTTATCTTTGTTGCCCTATTACCTTCTTGGCAGCCCCCATTCCCCACTTCCCCCCACCCCCCACCCCAGGGCTGCTTTCCATTTATATTATACTTCTGCCTTCTCATCCTCCTCTCCCTCACGGCCTGGTCTCTCCTAAGCCCCTCACATGGAGATGCTCTGTCTCCCTCTATGTCTGAGCCCAGGAATCCTAAAAATCCTGTCTC
Source organism: Uromys caudimaculatus (assembly GCA_028551405.1). NCBI lineage: Eukaryota > Metazoa > Chordata > Mammalia > Rodentia > Muridae > Uromys > Uromys caudimaculatus. The sequence continues at coordinate 12,124,866 of CM052710.1, read as the reverse complement.
TGTCTGCCCTGCCTAGCCATTGGCTGCTGACATCTTTATTTACCAATCAGAACCAACTGGGGGGAGAGGGTCCCTCAGTGTCTTACATGCAGACACTCCTGTAAGCAGTTTTGGGGACCAAAATTTAAATTATAACACAAGCAACATTAGGCCAAACCCACTTCACTTCCCCCTTTTTGTCCAATTGAAAAGGCTCTTTTCTCTCAGACATAAATTGAGCACAACTATAACAATTACATAAATTACAAAGTATGATATACAATTAACATCCAGTCCATCCTATTTGTCAATTTATAAAGTACTCTACCATCTATCCTAACTAAAGAGCTTATAATTCTATACCTGAATTATGTCTGATTTTAGCTTGAATTACCACCTGAAAACCATCCTTTCAAATCTATATCATCTCTCTCAATGCTAAACAACTTGAGTTTGATTAAGGAGACTATAACTGGATTTTAGCCCTGTCAGAAATCCAAGAACAAATTATTACCTGAATATATAGGAAGCCCAAAAACAGAGCCTCCAAAACTTAAACAAACTGTAGAGACAGCTAACTGCCTGGATAGCCCCTAATTCCTTATAACGTTGGAGCATCTGTCTTCAGCCTTCTGGCCCAGAACCATCTGACAGACCTGGAAATGAAGCAGGAATTATGAAGGACTAGTTTGCCCTGTCTTGGCAGAGCTAAGCTGCCAACTATCCCACACTGTGTGTCCTTTCATGGACAGTACTTTTTGTCTATAGATGAATAGGGCAATTTTTATCCAGTGGCTCCCTTGCCATAACTGGAGCAACTCTACCCTGAAGTTTTGATGCTCAAATTCTTCTTTGAAGGAGATGGGGAAGCTGTCAGGGGCAGACATGGCTCATTGCCAAATGATCCTTAATAATGAAATACCATTAAATGTCACATTCCGTGGATCTCTGATGTTTTTGAAGACTGTCTCTCTATGTAAAGTATATCCGAACTGTTAAACCTTAACTACTCTTAGCCATTTCTACTTGAGTAAATTAAAAATACTTTATTATAATTAAATCAGAATCTAATATAACCATGAGTTTACTGTCTGGCCCTTAACTTGTGTCACCTAATCATCTTAAACAGTTTGTAACGACAGCTGTAGAAGGACTGGGTCTAACCCTTGTATTCTTAAATGAGTTGCACAGGCACAATGGCTATCTAAGAGTAACAATATTGATTTCAAATTTTGTATCGATATATAGATTTATACCAATGAAAACCTTAATTTTATATCAATATATAAATTCTGTACCAATGCAAGAAATTATAACTTCAATTTTGCATCAATTATAAAGATTTCTATCAATGGAAGATTATGGCTACACAATGCGTTGTTCAAGAATAAATAAAATTAGTAATCCATCCCATCTATTTCCTTCCTGTTCAAAATTATAACCATTTCCAAATTATCCCTTAAAATGACAACCTATCTGTAATTTATAAAATAACCATAACCAGACACCCAAACCCAAGAGATCGAGATGACAACTCTCCACAACTTCTTCCTGCTGAATAGGGGCAGCAGAAATTCTTTAAAGGGGTGGGGAGGGGTAGGAAAATTAGAAATATTGTTTAGACTTAAGAAAGCTAGCATTAGCATCTGTTATCCAGTCTCTGTATGCTTAGAAGGCTCAGGGCTTGACTGAAGCTCTGACTGGATCTGTCTGAAAGATTGGTCATCTGGAATCACCAGCTATTCCTGAAGCTGTTTTGGAAGCAATTCTCTGAAAACAGTTTCAGGAGGCAGGGAGCTGGAACTGCAGGTCATTTCAGTGTCCCAGCAGATGAATTTTGTCAGAGCTGTATATTCTGCAATATATGAATTTCACAACCAAAATTTTAGTACTAGTAAGATATCCATATGGGGCCGGGCAGTGGTGGCACATGCCTTTAATCCCAGCACTTGGGAGGCAGAGGCAGGCGGATTTCTGAGTTCGAGGCCAGCCTGGTCTACAGAGTGAGTTCCAGGACAGCCAGGGCTACACAGAGAAACCCTGTCTCGAAAAACAAAACAAAAACAAAAACAAACAAACAAACAAACAAACAAGCATACAAAAGATATTCATATGGGTTGTGCAAGGTGCGCAGATCAGTTAAAGATGAAATTTTGCTCTTGGTCTGAGTGGAAAGACAACTGCCCTTTTTATAAGTTAATTTGCTCAGTAACCAATTGTGATAAATCTTCGTTCGTGCAATATGAAGGAGGGCATGAAGAATCTTAAGGATTCCATAACCAACAAGATGTATTGTCTAAATTTAGTTGAAGTTTTGGCTAGAGACATTTTTATGTCTAGGCCAGTTATATGTCAAGGAATCAGCAGATAAAGTTACCTGTCCTGTTCGATTTTCTCGAATTTTCTTTTCGGTAGCCAAGGTCTTCAGGGGGTCTTCCCCTGTCATATCTGATCCACATCACTCTGGAAGGGGTTCAAAGCCTTTTCTCCTTTCCTGTCAACACAAATACAGGACCTCTCTCCCAAAACAGCATGTCCTTGGTTCAGTAACCGGAAGTCATTAGAGGTATAGATGGAATTAATTTAATAGCCTGTCTCCTCTCCCAGAGGAATTTTAATATAACTATCAAACTCATAACCACATACATTTTGATAATTAAAACTACTCAAAGCAATTAAAACAATCTAAACAAATATTATAATTTGTTGATGTAGTACTCTCTCACTATCTCCTGTTTTGTTCTTATACGATTTATTTTTAATAATGGGGTCAAGGCCTAAGTTTCTGCTGTCTGAGATAGGGTTAGGCTTCCTATCCCCTGCTCATTGACCTAAGTCTTAAAGATCAAAGCCTCAATTATTTATACATCTATGTGTACTTAAGTCCTCCTTTCTATGGAGATTAATAGCTCTGTGGGTACTTATGTCCCCCTTTATTTTTACATTTTTATCAAGGCCTAAGTTCCCCTTGCAGCTTTTAATTTGCTTTCTTTGATCTACATTTAGTGTTTTGATTATTATGCCTCGTGCGGACTTCCTTTTCTGGTCCTTGGTATTCTATATAGCTTGTGCATTTGGATAGGCATCTCTTTCTTTAGCTTAGGGAAATTTCCTTCCATTATTTACTTAAAGTCATTTTCTGGACTCTGACCTGGGTTTCTTCTCCTCCCTCTATACCTATTATTCATAAGTTTGGTCTTTTCATCGTGTCCTGGATTTCCTGGATGTTTTGTGCCTGGATTTTTTTTTTCCCTTTGTCTCCAAGACCTGAAAGTCTCTCTCCCATGTTGTGGTAGTTTAAAAGAGAATGGCCCCATAGGTTCATATATTTGAATACTTGGTCCCCAGTTGCAGGAGCTGTTTGGGAAGGATTGGGGGATGTGGCCTTATTCTAGGAGGCTTGTACAAGGGGATTTCAGGTTTCAAATTCCCCCCAAGTTAGCACTTTCTGATTCCTGTTTGTGGACTGGGATGTAAATTCTCAGCTACTGCTTCAGCATAGCATACCTGCCTGTTGCCACCCTCCCCCTCCCATGATGGTCATGGGCTCTAATCCTCTGGAACTGGGAGCCCCAGATTTAATATGTGTGTGTGTGTGTGTGTGTGTGTGTGTGTGTGTGTGTGTATGTGTGTGTGTGTGGGTGTGTGTTTAATAAAATACATGCTTTTTTTGACACATGCTTTCTGATCTATTGTTAACACTTATCTCTGAATTTTTGTTTGACTTCCTGAGTTATTATTTCATTTTTTTGGTGACTCTGTTTCTTTGTTAAGTCCTACTTTTATATGTTGGAACTATTCTCATTAATCAATTCAATTTTTGTTTGTGTTTTCATAATCTTCACTGAGGCGTTTCGTTCCTCGGTTAAGTCCTTGAACATATTAATGCTTGATATGTGCTTCAGAATTGCCTTTCTCAGTTTTAGGGCAGTAGGCTTGCTGGCTTCTGGATGACACATATTGCCTTGTGTTTTTGTGCTGGGATCTAGGCATCTGGAACTATTGTAGTGAGAATTTTGGCTTCTTTAAAAACCCATTTTTTTTTTAATGGATATGTTTTTGTTTTAATCCCAGGTGTGGGATATGGGGCTCCTTCAGTTTGTTCACAGCTATTAACTATGAGCGTCTCATGCTCTAGAGGGGTGTGATTTTTGCCAGCTGCAGATAGTTTAATTCTGTGGATTCTGGAGAGGGTATAAACAAGAGAGCTCCGAGAGGGCCTGTGGCGGTGGGTGCTCCCTTGGCTGCTGCTGGTTCTTCCTGATGCTGCGTTTGCTGTTGCTGGATTGCTGGACCATTGGATATTCTGATGATGAAAATTGGCTTGCCCCAAGAAACCCAACAACTCTAATCAGCAGGAAGAAGCCTATAGAGGTCTATGCCCCCCTTTCACCTCTAACCTTCCTTCTCTCCTACCGTGTGTGTGTGTGTGTGTGTGTGTGTGTGTGTGTGTGTGTGTGTGTGTGTGTGTCTGTGTGTGTGTGTTTGGAAGGAATTAGGGTGGAATAAGGGTTGGGAGGGGGTAGAAATATAAGAACGGAATAAAATAATAAAACAAATATGCCAACAGTGTTGCTTGGTGTAGATATCTGGTGTGGGTATCTTGGTGTATATACCTTCATTGGGTGGGTGTCTAGTTATTTGGTTAATTTGCCTTGGTCTGACAGATTGTACACCAGAAGAATGATGCTTTGCTTTTAGTCTTGGGTTTGTTCTGGGTTTTAAGGTTCAAGACTGTCTGATCTGAAGTTTTGGTTGGAACTCTGGTTCAGATTCTAAACAGTCCAAGGTGGATACAGTGGTTGGCTGGGTGGTAGGTGAGAAGGCAGGGGAAAGAAACTAATTCTGCAGTTCTTTTAAGCAAGACTTGGGGTCTGGCTCCATGAAGAATGGCAGAGGTAGACTTAGAGGTTGGTCACAGGTAGCAACAAATCTGAAAGGAATTGAGATGGGCTAGGAGGAGGAGCTAAGGTGGACAGACAGCTGTGTGGCTCTTGGTAGGAAGCAGTTTTGTGGGTTATCAGAGGATTACAAAGGAATACAGATGGGCTAGCCGGCCTGAGTGACCCAGAGCGGTGAAGTATACAATATAGTTTGACCATATCCACTCTCCAATCTCCTTGCAACTTTTCCCAGACCCCCAGGTCTCCCACACTCTCTCTTTTTCATCATTTCAGCACTACTCAAATATGCATGGGTTCAGGGCCTCTCACTGGGGCACTAACAACCTCAGAAGAAGCCACACACCTGAAGAAAACAGGCTTTCTCTTCCTCAGGAGCCATTGGCTCCCAATAGCTCTCAGCTCTGAGCCCCCCACCCATCCTTGCTAGAAATTTGACTGGCTTGGTTTTGTGCAGGCGGCCATACAGACTTTGTGAGTTCATAAGCACAACAGCCTTGACATGTCTAGAAGACACAATCTGCCCGCCCGCCCTGACTTCCAGCTCTTCTGTCTTTTGTCATCCTCTGGCTCCTTTTGGGATCCTTTTGGTCCCTTGGGGGAACATCACCAATGTTCCCCAAGCCCGAGTGGCAAAGTTTTAGACTTCTGGTAGGTTCATGTGGCTTGTTGTGAGGTCAGGGAACCAGATTTCAAGCTTGGATACAACAATAACTAGATGCAACCCCATGCAAATCAGTCAACCTCTTTGACCTTTGTTTCTGCATGTATAAAATGCCAATTTAAATAAAGGAGCAGCTTCTCAGAACCTCAAATACAGAAATAAATGCAAAAAGGTAAAGCCTCTGATCAAAATTTGCGGAATGATATGATGGCAGGTTTCTTTCTGAGAGAATTAAGAACTAATCGATCTCATGAGATATTTTGAGCTAATATTTTTCCCTTATGGCTGAGTCTCTCCTAAATCTTAATGAAGTGTGTGTTCCTCAGTGGTAGCAACCAGTCTTGTAAACCCCTATATCCTTCCTTTCTTGAGACACCAAATGGTCAAACAGAGATGTCAGTGGTTTGCCCCCTATTCAGCTGGCATAGGCTACTTATTTAAAATATCTTTTGTGAATAAAGGATTAGAAAAAATTGAATTTAATTACACCTTAGGAAATAAAGATAAAATGACTAGTGCTTTATTTTATTTTCTCTTTCTTTCTTTCTTTTTTCTTTTTCTTTTTTGGCAAGGTCTCACTCTATAGCCCTGGCTAACCTGAACTTACTGTGTAACTCAACCTGGCCACAATCCCCCAGAGATCCACCCACCTCTGCTTTCTGAGTGCTGGGATTAAAGACGTGCAACACCATGCCCAGCTATTTTTAAAATTTATTATAATTTACTTGCGTGTTTTTGGAAGGGATGGCATGTAGGTATATAGAGGTCAAAGGTCAGTTTGTGGGAAATGGTTCTCTCCTTTAGCCATTCAAATTCTGGAGATCAGAATTCTTGGGCCACCAAGCTTTGCCATTTCATTGGCCCCTGGGCTTTACTTTATACCTGGCAGGTAAAAATTACATCATATATATATATATATATATATGTAAATGTGGCAAAGTCTGGTCTATGACACTGAGCTGGGATAGAGGGGTTGGGTCTTTTGTTTCCAGCATCCATTTCCATATTAAAGATGCACTTCTGCTTCTTCTGTGGAGGAACACCTGTATTCTACTCTCAGCTCCTAATCTGGAATGGACCTGTCTTTATGATTCATTCTGGTGTAGGCATGTAACTCAACCTGCCAATCAGAGCATTTTGTTATTCTACATTCTAGGATGGGCAGATGATCCTATGAGGGCCAATGGCCGATGGGTATTTAAGATTTGTGTGTGTGTGTGTGTGTGTGTGTGTGTGTGTGTGTGCGCGCGCGTGTGCGCATGTGTGCATGCACGGGTATGAAGTGCCTGTAGAGACCAGAAGGGTACCAGATCCCTCTGGAGCTGGATTTACAAACAGTTGTCAGCCACTTGACATGGGTAATTGGGAACTGAACTCAGGTCCTCTGCAAGAGAATCAAGTGCTCTGAACTGTTGAGCCATCTCTTCAATGGCCCATGGGCCAATAGCTCTTGAGGAGACTAATACTGAAACTTTGTGGAGACAGACATGTCTTTCTGTCAAACTCAAACATGGGGAAATTGGCTTAAAATTGGCCACAAAGTCACCACATGCAGCTGGAGATAAAAGTCAGTGTGGTGTCAAACAGCCATCTGGTGACATCTTTGTCGCTCTTGGAGGGCATGATATCTGAAATTATTTGTGCCTTGGCTTCTCAGCTATTGGCATCAATATGTACCCTATTTTGCTTATCATGGTAAATTAGGCTCTTTTCTTTTCAACTTTGTTGTTGTTGTTGTTGTTATTATTATTATTTAATCTTTTTTTACAGTCCAGTCATTATCCACCTCCCAGTCCACCCTCCAACTGTTCTTCATCCCATTCCTCCTCCCCCGTCTCCAAGAGAATGTCCCCTCCCACACACACCAGACCTCCCCACTCCCTGAGTCCTCAAGTCTCTCGAGAGTTAGGTGCACCTTCTCTCACTGAGGCCAGACCTGGCAGTCCTCTGCTGTATATGTGTTGGGGGGCCTCATGTCAGCTGGTGTGTGCTACCTGGTTGGTGGCTCAGTGTCTGAGAGATCTCAGGGGTCTGGGTTAGTTGAGACTGCTGGACTTCCCATGGGGTCACCCTCCTCCTCAGATTCTTCCAGCCTTTCCCTAATTCAACCACAGGAGTCCCCAACTTCAGTCCAATGGTTGAGTGTAAGTATCTGCATCTGTCTCAGTCAGCTGCTTGTTGAGCTTCTCAGAGGACAGCCATGCTAGGCACCTGTCTGTAAGCACAGCATAGCATCAGTAATAGTGTCAGGTCTCAGAGCCTCCCCTTGAGATGGATCCCAGTTTGGGCCTGTCACTGGACCTCCTTTTCCTCAGTCTCTTTTTTATCATTTTAAAACTTTTAAAATGATAGTGTGTGTGTGTCTGTCTGTCTGTCTGTCTGTCTGTCTGTCTGTGTGTGTATGTATGTGTGTATGTGTGTGTGTGTCTGTCTGTCTGTCTGTGGGTGTGTGTCATGGCGAGTGTGTAGACATCAGAAAACAACTTTCAGGGATCAGTCTTCCCCTCCACCATGTTCTGGTGATCAAACTGAGGCAAGCAGTTTGCTGACCGGCACCTCACAAGCTGAGCCATCTTGCCAGCTTTGGATTAAGCTCGGGATGCTCTGAACCGAGTGATGGAGAGGGTTCTGCCTGCAGGGCTGTAGCCAGGGCAACAGAATCACTCATCTCACTGCTGACTTGCCTGGTATTTATGGAGAAACTGAGAGTCAAAAGACCACTATGAATTTAGCCACTACCTTCAAGACTATTTAAAGGGAGAGATAGGCCTGGGAGACCCTTGGGAAAGTCTTTTAACCCTGAAGTCCCAGAAATGTACAAACATACTCAAGGACTGTAACCCCATACCTTCAGTCATGCTGGAAACAAAAACCCTCATCTGGATGTGGGTCCAACCTCCAGCCAACCCTCCACCGCTGGCTCCGCTTTGGTGTCAAATTGTAACCTTCTTCTTTCATCTTCCCCTGCGATTCCTTCTGTTTTTCATTTCTCTTGATTTCTTTCTTTGGGCTTTTGATCTGTTTTCTATTGTTATCATCCAGGCATTTCATGCCTGAACTTTCCAAGTTCCTGTAATCCAACCATAACAACATCTGGGATCTGTGGTCTTGTGTTAACATTAGCTCCTCTTGATGCGTGGGGACCAGGCTGATTATTTTCTATTTTGTTCCACGAAGCTGATTTCCCTCCAACCCTGAGCCTCAGGATTTTCCAAGGAACTTTCCAAGGTGGGCAGGATACAATGGGAGCTCGTGGAGGAACTGGCTCTGCTGTTTCACTTTCCTTATGTACCACCGCCACTGCCAGGGAGACTTCATGTGCTGTGACAACGGACTCCTCAGAAGGATACATCCAGGTCTCAGAGATCCCTTCAGGGCATCCAGACATGAGTCAGGTCCTCTAGATATAGCTTAAATGACAGCTCTGCTCTTCTTAGGTTGCAATTTAGTTAATTGATTAATGGATGTGTTTCTGTTGTGTGTGTGTGTGTGTGTGTGTGTGCGCGCACGCGCGCACGCGCATGTGTGCACGTGCTGTGATGTGTGTGAACGTGAACATGGTGGAGCCTCAGGTGGTTGTGAGTTCCCTGACCTCAGCACTCGGGGTTGCACTTGGGCTCTCTGGAAGTGCTCCTTATCTTTGAGCCATCTCTCTACCTTACGTTCTGAATCACGATCACCCACCAACTCTGGAGCCTACCATTGCAGTTAGACTGGCTATTCAGCAAGCCCCATTTGGGGGATCCAAACGCAAGTCCACATGTTCATACAGTGTGCTGGCTTGTCCCATGTCAACTCGACACTCGACACAGTTGGAGTCATTCTGTAAGAGGGAACCTCAGCTGGAAACATGCTTTGACTAGACTGGCTCGTGAGCAAGCCTATGGTGCCTTTTCTTAGTTGATTGGTGTGGGAGGGTCTAGCTCACTGTGAGTGGTGCCACCTCTGGGATGGTAGTTCTGGGCGTTATAAGAAAGCAGGCTGAATAA
>CM052710.1:12093866-12115233 GCA_028551405.1 Uromys caudimaculatus | reverse complement strand
CATCCTCTGCCACATATGTGGTCCAAACCATTAGTCCATAGATGTGTATTCTTTGGTTGGTGGTCCAAACTCCAGGACGGACGGGGGGGGGGGGGTGTCAGGCCCATTGACGCTCTTGCTCCCTCCATGGGACTGCAAACTCCCTCAGCTCCTTCAGACCTTCCTCCAACTCCTCCATCTGGGACCTCACTCTCAGTCCAGCAGTTACTGTTAAGTGAAACTTGGGCATTCTGAACTTTTGGGCTAATATCTGCTTATCAGTGAGTACATACCATGTTCCTTCTTTTGTGACTGAGTTACCTCGCTCAGGATGATATTTTCAAGTTCCATCCATTTGCCTGCAAATTTCATTAAGTCATTGTTTTTAGTAGCTGAGTAGTACTCCATTGTGTAGATGTACCACATTTTCTGTATCCATTCCTCTGATGAGGGACATCTGGGTTGTTGTGACAGTGCTTCTCAACATGTGAGTTGTCACTCTTGGCAGGGGTGGGTGGGAGTGGGTGGGGGAGGGGTGGGGGCTTTGAACCACCCTTTCACAGGGGTCACACATCAGATATCCTGCTTAATGGGTATTTTCATTACAATTCATAACGGTAGCACAATTACAGCTATGAAATAGCAACAAAAATAATGTCATGGTTAGGGGTCACCACAACACGAGGAACCATATTTACGGATCACAGCATTAGGAAGGTTGAGATCCACTGCTCCATGATCTCTGCTTCAGCCCCTGCTTCCAGGTTTCGGCCCTATTTGAGTTCCGGCCCTGTCTTCCCGCAGCGATCAACTGCGAAGTGAATCTATAAACTGAAACAAAGCCTTCCCTCCCCGTGTCTTCTTTTTTACTGCCATGGTGTTTTAGCACAGCAGTAGAAACCCTAAGTAAGAAATGCAGCAAGCATTTACCCACTGAGAAATCTCTACAGCTCCCAAAGTTCTGTTCTATACCAGCCATTCATGTATAGACAGTCACCCAACCTCCTTGAATACCAGTTTCTTGGGAATAGGGTAAACATAGTCTTTTAAAGGAAAGGGTTCCCATAAGGGTCCTGTGGGATCGAAGCACACCAGTTCATAGAGAGCATCCGCACAATGAAGCACAACGCATAGTAATGGATTCCACATCTGGTGACTCAACCAACCGTGCATGGAAAACAATTTCAAAACAATATAGATACCCATTTAGGGACGAACATCCCACGGCTGTTTATGCTCTGCACCCGGTCGTCTGTGGGTCTCTGTGTTAATCTCCATCTACTGCAAAAGAAGCTTCTCTCGGGGGTCACTAATCTATGAGTGCAACAGGAAGCCACGAAGAATCGACTTAATACCATGGCCACTTAGCAGAGTAATCGTAGTAGGCTCCTCTAGAGCCTCTCACTTGTTCGGTCACAGGTTCTTGGCCCAGTAATGGCACTAAGTATAGATTTATCAGGCCTTGGGTCTGATCAGAAAGTTGTTATTTCTGTTACATAGCAACTGAAACAGCATGTACAAGACCTGTACAAGTTCAGGCCAGAGAGAATTATAGCACAGAGAGGAGAGGTAGACATGATGTCCCACTCCTGCCTAGTTAAGGAGCTATTGGCAACGGATAGCTGCCGGGGGGGGGGGGGGAGATGGAGACAGAGAGAGACAGAGAAAGACAGAGAGACAGAGACAGAGGGGAGAGTTGATTATCTTGGTGTATAGATCACTCTCCAGTAATGACCACACACATTCAAGAATATGTGGGCATCACAAATTGTATTTGATGAGTCAAAAAAAGAGGATGCACAAGGTTGAGTGGGTAGGGAAAGGGGGAAGTGGATTAAGGAGGAGAGAGCTGAGGGGCAAATATGATCAAAATGTATAAAATTTTCAAGGAACTAGTGAAAGATGAGAAAAAAATTAATTTTAGGAGTGAGTAGAAAGGCATTGCATCTGTACTGGAAATGTACCTTTAAAATTTTTGTTTATCATGACTCCTGCAAACAATACAATAATAACTATTTATGTATCGTTTATATTGGGTTAGGTATTATACATCATACAAAGGTCATTGAAAATACACGGGAAGATATTGTAGGTTTTATGTAACTATATTATTTTATATGAGAAACTTAACTATCTGTGGATTACAGTGTTCTTGGGGGACCCACAGATGCCAGGAACACCTGCACAGCAATGCTTGTCTTGGTTTGGGTGTCTGGTTAGATTGGTCACTTCCGTAGGCCACTTGGATCCTGGCTGATCCTGATTGTGGGGCCTTTATTACACCCACTTTACAGATGAGGAAATGAAGGCTTGGAGAACTCAGTACCAGGACCTACTTATCTTCCCTACTCCTGATGTGTAGTAGAGGTGCACTGTTCTTATCTCTGATGTGGGGACCACCATCTCTCCCTTTCCTCACCAGAGTTACTATGGCAACTTGGACTGTGGTGTAACCTCCCAGAACTAGAGAGTAAAAGCTATTTGGCAAATTGTAGGACTGTGGTCACTTACCTGTGTCAGCCGGAACTCACAAGGGACCAAAGCAAAGTCTAAAGCAGCACCATCCAAAGGCAAAGACAAAGGTAGGGAAGACTCAGAAGAGGGTGTAAAGGCAGCTTGGCAGTCCCAGGGCTACCCAGGGCCACCACAGGCCCCTTGTCTCAGTGTTGATGCTGTCATGCCTTGGCAGAGGCACATGCCTCTGGCCATGCTCAGCTTTCCCCATCATCCCAGCAAAACTCCTTGGGAGATCTTCCTGGTCCACTTACACCACAGGTCATCTCTTGATTTAGGACAGTTGTGGTGGCCGGGCCTGGCTCAAAGTCACCTTGACATGAAGGGATGGAGTCAACTCCACCTAAATCGCCTTGATTTGGGAAGCATGGGCAGGATACAGTCAGGAAATTGCCCATCTTTTCTGCTGTGTGGTCCTGTGCATCCAGAACTTGGTTTTAAACTATGATGCTATAACCCAGTTTGGCTTGGTCCTAAGCTCTACTATCCGTATTATCAGGGATACGTATGTATGTATGTACATATGTATGTATGTATGCATAAAGCATATATATTCTAATATTCATGCAAATAAGTGCACAACAATGAAAAATCTGTATCCATTTACTACCCACAGCAATTCTCATGCCAGCAGCAGCTGGCTCATACTTTGGTAGCTATTGATCTCATTGATCTCAACTAATATCATTCTTTTGTAGTCAAGAAACTGACACCCAGCAAAGCTAAGTGGTTCACACAAGGGTGACTTGAAGGTGACAGAGACAGGACAAGAGCCTGACTCCACCTTTTCATCTGCTGGTTTTTATTTCCTCAAAGGAACACGGTTTGTTGTAGCTCTGTCTCTTGCCAGCTCTGTGTCCTTGGCTGTTACTTCTCTTCACTTGTCTTCTTATTTGTATGACACTGGTGGAGGGAGGGGGCAGTCATAGCTCCATCTCAGAAGTACCATGCAGATTAAATGAATTCGTATAAGCTACTTAGGACAAGGCATGGTAGGTAAGTAGGTAGAGATAGACAGACAGACAGACAGACAGACAAAAGAAAGAAAGAAAGAAAGTAAGAAAGAAAGATAGATAGATATGTAGATAGATGATAGATGGTAGGTAAATAATAGATAGGTAGATAGATGAAAGGTAGGTAGATAGGTAGATAGGTAGATAGGTAGATAGATAGAAGGTAGATAGGTAGATAGGTAGATGAAAGGTAGGTAGATAGGTAGATAGATAGGTAGGTAGGTAGATAGATGATAGATCATGAGTAATAGGTGATTGATAGATGATCGATGACAAGTGGATAATGGATAAATAGATGATATATATTATATATAATAGATGGATCTATAGATAGATGATATAGAGGTGATAGGCAGACAGAACATACATGTAGTTGTCAAACCTGGTGCATCGTTGTACCAGGAAGTGGATCTTATGGTTCGTAGTCTCTGATGGAGGAATTCAGAGTGGCCAGCAGGGTTACTCTTAAACCAACCAGCTGTGGCCAGCGGGGTGCTGTCAGATGATGGGAAAATGGCTCTACCCACAAAAGTTATGCCCAAGGGTGTGGGGAGACATAGGTAAAGGGGAGAAAGAATGAGAAAGCTGAAGAGCCTGGCCCCTTGGCCTTTCGGAGTTTGCTTTCTTTGACATTGGAAACAGCATGCATTTTGCTAATAATGTTTAAACTTGAATTCTATATGAGTGTGTATACGTGGGCATACATATGTGTAGGCATGCACGTGCTGAGTGTAGGTCAGAGGACAGCCTCAGATGCTGTTCCTCAGGTGCCATCTGCCTTATTTCTTGAGGTCTCATCAACTCAGAGTTCACCAATTAGACAAGTCAGCCTCCAGGGTCCACTGTCTTCACCTGCCCAGGACTAGGATTGCCAGAGTGTGCTACCATGCCCAGTTTTCAGTTTTGTTTTGCGGTGGCTCTGAGGACTGAACTCGGGTCTAGCTAAGCTATCTCCCTGGGTCCTAAGCTTAAACTTTTGAATTGTCTGGAGGCAAGTGGGGACAAGCAGTCAAGGGTGACTGTCTTTTTCTTCATTTGTTGGGAAATAGCATCAGTAGCTTACAGATCAAAAGAAGTGGAGAGCAAAGAGATTTTCCCCGTTGTCTTTTACCAAAACAAAGGAGCAGGAGCCTGGAGATTCTGAAGTTTTTCTTAGGGGAAGCATGGGCAACAAGGAAGAGGAGGAGGAGGAAGAGGAGAAGGAGGGATATTTCTGGAGAATGAAAGAATTAGAAGATACCATCAAAGCTGAGGTGAAGTGTCTGAGGAGAACTGAGAACTGAGAACTGGTACAGGGCATTGCTTCCTGGAACCCAGTGGGGTGCAAGGTGACCCATGCCTGACAAAAGATCCTCCCTTTCAGGATGCCTCCTTTGGGTTGCTCTTCTGACTCAGTGCCTGGCCGACCAACATCCTGTATTGGCTGAAACCCACACATCCTGCCTCTGCAAACAGACAGAATGTCCAATTGTTTCCGGTTATTGTTACTATGTAGCATTCGGGTCAGGGCTAGCTGGTGTTAGCTTGGCAAATCACAGTAAAGCAACTGAATCCTTAATAGACTTTTATCATTTGTTAGCATTCATGAGCCTCATTCTAGCTAACAGATGTAGTTGAAAAGGCCACGGATAAAACAATGACCCGTGCTGACACTATGCACAGAATTAACACATGACAGTGTCATCCACTGCATTGCAATAGTCTTCAAGGTTTTACTGTGGCCCAGACAGGCTGCGAGATTAGTGAGACCAAGTGCAACTGAATTCTAAGGGGGTTCTTTGCCAGGAGGTTAGTCTTGATATTCAAAACAAAACAGACAGAGAGAGAGAGAGAGAGAGAGAGAGAGAGAGAGAGAGAGAGAGAGAGAGAAAGAGAAAAAAGAACTCTCTGTATTTTGTCTGTTTTCTGAGTTTGTCAGCATAGTTACTGATACAAGGGCCATTTTAGGAGAAGGGACATGAGGCTGCAGGACCTTGGTTAGATTTCCATATGGTAGGTGGCTCACAACGTCAGTGCCAGGAGCTCTCACGCCGTCTTCTGGCCCCTGCTAGTACTGCATGCATGTTGTACACAGACATAAAGGCAAAACACATTAAAAAAAAAAAAAAAAACAATATAAAAAAGGTATTTTTTTTTCCCGAAAAACAGGGACAATCTGGACATGCCATGAGTTCTAGTTAACTTTTTATCACTGTAATAAAGACTATGACCAAAAAGAAACGTGGGGAGCACAAGGTTTATTTCCCCTTACATGTCCTGGTCATAGTTTATCATAAGGGGAAATGAGAGTAGGAACTCGAGGCAGGACCTAAAGCAGAGCCCATGGAGGTGTCATTATTGACTTTATCCCCCTGGCCTGCTCAGCTGGCTTTCTTATATGACCCCAGACCACCTGCTGGGCTCTCTCACATCAACACTGGTCAGGAAAATGTCCCACCAACTTGCTTATAGGCCAGTCTGATAGAGGCATTTTCTCAATTCACGTTCCCTCTTCTCAGATGACTCCAGATTGTGTCAAGTTGACAGAACTCTAAGGAACACACCACGTGACTAGCACTTAATGGCATCTCCTTTTCTGGTGACTTCTCTCTAGACGAGAAGCCACTCAGAAACTTTGATGTCCTATTTAGGGTTCCCATAGTAAGCCTAACAACAGCACATGCATAGCAACTTGTTGGTGAGGAGATGCTACTATTTATCTTTGAATTAATGTTCCTTCTCCTTAGCCTCCTCTGCCCTATAAACCACAAGCCTCAGAGGTAGGGAGAATGTTGTCTATAGAGACATTTGATAACGTCTAACTTGTAGGCATGTCCAACCTCCCTCCCCCCCCTCTTTCTGTGTGTGTGTATTCATGAGAGAAAGACATACACACACAGAAAGAGAGAGAGAGAGAGAGAGAGAGAGAGAGAGAGAGAGAGAGAGAGAGAGAAACACATCTGTGCTTGTTCTTGTGGAGGTCAGAGGTCAACCTTGGGTATTGTTCTTCAGACATTGTCCTCTTCTTTCTTCTAATTAGAGTTTTTTGCAGGCCTGCAACTCAGTGAAAACCTTGAGGGATATACCTGTGTTCACACCCCAGAGTGGGGGTTACGGATTCATGCCAACACATCCAGCTTTTGAAACATAGGTTGTGGGCACAGAATTTTGCTACTTGTGCTGTCAAGCTGATTTCTTCTTAGACTGAGCCATCATCTCCCTAGCCTGTGTCCAACCTGGGGAGATCACAGTGCAATGTTGCCATCTATAAAATGTCACTCTTAAGAATTGCCTGAGTCAATTGAAAGAAATATCATAAGGCCATCTCACCATGTTTTAATTAAATTCATGACTGCATGTTTTGTGCTTAGTTTCATATTTGAGCAAGGCTGCATGCAGCTTCATTAGACCCATAAGTTGGACACACATGACAAAGGCATCTTTGATTGTCATGGCTGAAGGGCTGCTACTGTCCTGAGGTAAATAGGGACCATGAATATTGCTCAACACCTTATAAAGCATAGTTCTCCCCAGACAAAGACAATTTCAGTTCCTGATGCCACATACTAGCCAGGTTAAGCAGTGCTGACTTAGGGTGATAGCTGCAGCAAGAGGAGCAGCAGCAGGAGCAGGAGCTGCAGCAGGAGGAGCAGCAGCAGCAGCAGGAGCAGCAGCAGCAAGCTGGGAAATGCCCAACTGTATTATAAGAAACTAACAGGATATTTAAAAAGTTGTTTACATCATTTATATTGTGCGTGTGTGTGTGTGTGTGTGTGTGTAGACAACACAGTGTGCATGTGTAGGTCAGAGGAAAACTCTTGGGACTTCGTTCTCTCTTTCCACCATGTAGGTCCTGGGGATTAAACTCAGGTAATCAATCAGGGTTGTCAGCAAGTGCCTTTACCCATGGAGCCATCTTACCATCCCTCAAGTGGGATATTTAAAAGTCTCTCCTATTCCTAAGTGCCCTCCAGAACTCAGTGGAACCCCTGATGCAAGCGACAGGAAGAAACATATTTTTTGTTCCCAACATCCTCAAAGAGACGCCCTCACTCGTTTATCCTGGATTAGCCCTGATTTGCTTTACCTTTGGGCCTGAAACAGTCACAAGCACATTTAAGAAGACTTCGTTTATAACATCTTCTTGCTAATGAATTCCGGTCTCTCTTCCTGAGCAGATTTGCCCATGGTCTCTGGGACAGAGGACACCTGCCAAGAGAGGAAAGGCTACTAGCAATCATTGTGATTCTGAGTTACCCAGTTGCAAACTCCTTTGAGTCCAGTGCCAGCCTTGGCTAAATCACTGTCTCCTGAACAAATGCTGTTTAAAAACCCAAAGGCAGCTGCGTGGGAGTGAAGTCCAAGATGGCAGCAAGGACAATGAGCTCCTGCTGGCTTCCCGCCCGCTGTGTTTTGATCAGCCAAAGGCTTGATTCTCTGTCCCTTCTGTGTGGAGCCAGATGAAAGCTACTGTCGGCAAGCATCCTGCCTGTGATGAAGGGGTGTTTACTCACAGAATGTCACTGTGGACAGCCTCACCCAGGCCTCCAGCAAATGGCCAGACCTGGAACTGCTCAGAGAGGACAAAATGGATGAAGCCAATGAAGCCACCATGCTATCTGCAAGTGTCCATCTGAATGAGTCAGTCATGTTGTAGCACTGGGTCCCTGTGCCCTTGGTTTGTGTCATTGACAGACCTAAGGTCAAGGTGGGGGTACAGGGAAGGAAGCATAAATAGGAGGAGAGAGAGAGAGAGAGAGAGAGAGAGAGAGAGAGAGAGAGAGAGACAGACAGACAGACAGACAGACACAAGAGAGCTGGGGGGGAGACAGCACAGTCAGTAAAGTGCTAGCCAGGCACTTATGAAAATCTGAGTTTGATCTCTAGAACCCATGTACAAAAACTAGGCTTGGGGTCAGAAAGATGGCTTCATGGGCACTTGCTGCCAAGTCCCAAGGCCCGAGTTCAAGCTCTGGGACCCACGTGGTAAAAGGAAAGAATCAATTGTGCAAGTCCTTTGACCTTCACATGTGTGCAAAAGCACACAGACACACACAGACACACACACACACACACACACAGACAGACACACACACACACAGACACATGCACAAATGTAATTAAACAAAAGTGACCTTTGTGGGACCCATTTGTTATTCCAAGGCTGGTGAGGTCTCGGCAGAGGATTCTGGGGTTCACTGGCCAAGAAATCTAGCTGAATCGGTGACACCTAGGCCAAGCATGGTAGATGGTACATGAGGGGCAACACCCAAGGTTGATCTCTGGCTTCCTGTACCCACATCTGCACCTGCACACATGAACATGCACTCATCCACATACTATACACACAATGTGGGCTGGAAGGGGAAGGGGAGACCATAGTATGTAAAAGGCTAAGTGGGGCTCAGCTGAAAAGCACCTGGGTGGGACACAGAAGGGGCTTGTCACCAATCAGTGACCATTCAAGCCTCTGGAGCCCAGAGAAAGATAATGCTGCCCATGAGAGCTTCCTTGATCAGCTGTAGTCACCCACCTGCCCTTGCCAGGATCCTGATCTGTGTCATTCCTCTAGGCCTGACCATGTTTCTGCTTGCTGTTTAGGCCACAGGTACCTCCTTCCCTTTCAGAAAGACAATGTGTCACATTCTTAAAACAGGTTTAAGAACTGAGACCATCACTCTGTTATCAGGGGCCCAGAGCCCAGGGATGCTTTCTTCAGGAGTCCAATAGAACATTCATCTACTCTAGAGAACAAGGTACCAGTCTGGAATGGAAAGCCTCCAAAGCAAGCTTCTGCCATCCACCCAAATGTAGAGCAGCCATGGCTTCTGTGTGAGGGGCTGGCCAGCTGCCATGGACAGAGCAGAGCAGTGCAGAAACCCCTTCCTTCCAGGCTTGTGGCTGGAATCCCCACCCACCTCCACCAGCCCCCTCATTAGAGAGATTCAAAGGGGCTTTGAAACATTTCCTTCCAACTCAAAAGCATCAAAGAGGGCATGGCCATAATCCCGCCAATCAATCATACACACTATTTACATTCCTCCACAGCCCCTTCCATTTTTCATCTGTATAAATACATGTTTTATGTATTTATAATTGTGGGGGGCATATATACTTCATTCAGCATCACTTCCTCTGTTTCCGCCCAAATTACTACCTAGGTTTCAGTTGCCCACTATAACGCTGAGGTAATCACGCTGACATTTTCTTTACTGTCCCAGTAGAATTCAATATTTCTTTTGCTTTTAGATTCTTGTTATTTTTTGTTATTATAAAGATGTAATAAACATCTATATACAACTAAGGTTTTTTTTTATCCTACTTACTTTGAGTTATTTCCCTGGCATAGATTCCCAGGAGTGGGGGTATTGGGTGAGATGAAGTGACTGTTTTTATAGCTGTTAATATATATGGCCAAATTATTTTCCCAAAAGGATGTATCAGTTTTCATAGTTCTAAGAGATGTAACAGTATATTTCAGTAGGAGTTGAGGAGGCAGACTTAAAATTTTTGAGATTAAATGTAATAACTTTTCTTTCTCCCACTTGTAATGAATTTCAAACTCAAAGCTACTCAATAGCTGAGTTTCCCATGGATTTCATGAACAAATACTATTTTTTGGTTTGTTTGTTTGTTTGTTTGTTTGGTGGGGGGAGACAAAGACTTGCTATATAGTCCAGGCTAGCCTTAAATTTATAAGTTTTCTGCCTCAACCTCCCTCCAACTCCTGCCCAGTGCTTGGTCTATAGATGTGCTTGACCATATTTAGTTAGAATGCTATTTTGAACCTATCGGCCAATCTCTATACGTCTGTCCATCTGTCTCCTTCCTTCCCTCATTCTTCCCTCCCTCTTTTTCTTCCCTTCTTAGCCCTCCCTCTCTTCCTCATTCTTTCCCTCCCCCTGAAAGGACAGGGTCCCTTGTCAAGCCTAAGCCAGTCTTGACTTGGTTATGTCGTTGAAAATGAGCTTGAATTGTCTTATCTGCCTGCATCCTCCCACCTCCCATATGCTGGGATTATAGACATACACCACCACACCTGGTTTATGATGTGCTGGGATCAAACCCAGGGCTTCATGCATACTAGGCAAGCTGTCTGCCAACTGACATCCTACTCTGAACGTTTGCTATGCTCTCTCTCTGCTTGTGTCTTTGTACGTCTAGGGACCGTTATCAGAGGAGGCAGACAAAGACATTGGTAAGTAAGGAAGGACTTACAGAAGATGTGACCAGGGGACCGATGAACGTGGCTACAAGATGAGATGGGATTCAACCAGAAGATATCCCCCCCTCTCCTTCCCTCCCACTGTGGGTGTGGGTGTGGGTGTTTGCCTGCCTATATACACACATATTCATATGTGCACAGCTGTGTGTGCATGCAGAGGTCAGAGGTCGACCTCAAGTATTGTTCCTCTGGAGTTGTTCACTGTTTTTAAAAATAGACAGGGTCTCTCACGAGACCCGCAGCTTACTTGTTGAGCTAAGTTGTCTGACCAGCGAATTCCAGAGCTGGGATTACAGAAGCACACCACGCACCATGCCTGGATTTCATGTGGGTGCTGAGGACATAGCTCAGGTCCTCATGCTTTTGCATCGAGAACTTAACTCACTGAGCCATCTTCCCCATCCCAAGAATTCAGGTTTTGACAGGGTGCAGGATGGTAGGGTCTTACCTAGAAGCAGGACATAAAAGAAAATGAGCAAAGCGATGTGGGTCCTTAGGGAACCTTATCTTTGGTCAAAGTGAAGAGGGTAAGTTTGAAACCCTGGTTCACATTTCAATTTTACCCCCCAGGAGCTGCATAAAACTGGCATACTAGTTCACAGGATTGTAGTCTCCTTTTCTGAAAAACTGGGTGAAAGGCTATGCCTTATAGAGATGCTGTAAGGGTCAACAGGTTGAAGGCAGCTAACTAGCAAGAGAATATAGGTTAACTATACCATGCCACAGTGTGATCACTAATCTCGGTTGTCAACACACCTGGAAGAGGGAACCTCAGCCAAAGAACTGCCTCCATCAGCTTGTCTGTGGGCATGGCTGTGAGGTCATTCTTTTGATTGACAGTTGATGTAGGAGGGCCCAGCCCACTGTGGGTGGTATAATCCCTAGGCAGGTGGGTCTGAACTAAGAAAGATAACTGAGCAAAAGAGAGGGGGCAAGCCAGCAAGCAGAATTCCTCATTAGTCCATTCAAAGGATTACAGTGACAAGGTACTTTTCTTTCTTCTGTTTTCTTTTTTATGTGTGTGTGGACTTGTGAATGCAAATATGGGAGCCCTTGGAGGCCAGAGGGTAATCTCAGGTGTAATGCCATTCACCTCTTTCAATACAAGGGCTTTCACTGGATTGGAGTTTGCCAATTTGGCTAGATTGACATTAGGGATCTTCAAGTTTCTGCCACCCCACCCCCCACCCCCGAGTATCAGAGATCTGGGATTTTTCACATGGCTTCTGGGGAATACAACCTTTGCCCCTGTGCTTATACAAGAAGCATTTTACTGACTGACCTACCTCTCCAGCACCAAGTGAATTTTCCTCTTCAAAGTCTGAACAAGATCGTAGGCTCTAAAACCAACTGTCAATTCCACCCTCGCTCTGTTGATTTGAAGATTCAGATCTCTGTCACCAGATACTTGATCAGCCGCCTCCCGAGAGGCAGGTTGGCAGCTAATGGAGAGAGTATGGACTAGAGGCTCCAGGGAAGGATGGCTCAAATGTAGCTCTGCCATTCCCTGGCTAAGTGCTGATGCACAGTCATTCAGCCACTCTGTCTTAGTCAGGGTTTCTATTCTTGCACAAACATCATGACCAAGAAGCAAGTTGGGGAGGAAAGGGTTTATTCAGCTTACACTTCCACGTTGCTGTTCATCACCAGAGGAAGTCAGGACTGGAACTAAGTAGGTCAGGAAGCAGGAGCTGATGCAGAGGCCATGGAGGGATGTTACTTACTGGCTTGCTTCCCCTGGTCAGCTAGCTTTCTTATAGAACCCAAGACTACCAGCCCAGGGATGGCACCACCCACAATGGGCCCTCCCTCCTTGATCACTAATTGAGAAAATGCCTTACAACTGGATCTCATGGAGGCATTTCCTCAAGGGAGGCTCCTTTCTCTGTGATAACTCCAGCTTGTATCAAGTTGACACACAAAACTAGTCAGTATGCACTCCAAGTCAAATTTCTTCACCTGTCAAATGGGCTAACGTGGTGTCTACCTTCCTCTGTGGGTGGTTGTCTTAGTAGGGTTTTACTGCCGTGAAGGGACACCATGACCAAGACAAGTCTTATAAAGGCCAACATTTAATTGGGCTGGCTTACAGGTATAGAGGTTCAGTCTGTCACCATCAAGGTGGGAACATGGCAGCATCCAGGCAAGCATGACACAGGCAGAGCTGAGAATTCTTCATCTGAAGGCTGGTAGTGGAAGACTTACTTCCAGGGAGCTAGGGTGAAAGTCTTAAAGCCCACGCCCACAGTGCCACTTCCTGGGCCAAGCATATTCAAATCATGACAGTGATTTTGAAATAAAAGTCTTGTTATACATAAAACTCACAGTAAGTATCTAATCTCCTAGGAGCTAAGCATGTTCTTGTTTTTCACAAAGCAATTGCTGTTGCCTTTTAGAGGGGATGAGCAAGCAGGCAGGCATGCTTTCAAAATAAGATTCTCTGTCTTTTTGATGTCAACAAACCTCCCCCATTTGCATGTGGATTGAGCCAACAATAAGACCACTTGGTACCAGTGGTGTCCTCTTCGATTGTTGTGGAAGGCTGTTGTGAGTGTGGGTTTCCCTTTGCAAGGACTAGTTTAGGATGGAGGTGATTATCTCGGCCCTTTCACTTCCTGCTCTTTCGATGGGCATGGACTCGGAGTGACGAATGAAGACAGCTGCCTGCAGTGGCCACAGTTCTTGGATTTAACACAGAGACTCAGTTCTTTATATCAGGACTAGACTTAGGGAGTCGCTGGTGGTATTCGGAAGGACCACCCAGGTGGATTCTCCCTGCTCCATCACACCCACTCAGCATCCTCCTCGCTGCAGAGTTGGGTCTTAGGCAATGAGGTCCCTCTTGGATTCCCTAAGCAAAGCATGGGAAATTATTGGAATGGCCACTTAAGAGCAAAATGGGACTGGGAAGAAGGCTTTGTTTGTCAAATGCTTGCCTGTGAGGGCCTGAGTGTGGCCTCTAGCACCACACAATACAAGGAAGCAGGGTGTGTGCTTATAACTCAGGGGCTAGGGAAGCAGAGGCAGGCAGACTCCCAGGGCTTGCTGGCCTACCACAAAGAGACACTGACTCAAAAATCAAAGTGGATTTTGCCTGAGGAAGGACAGCACCAGAGGTTCCTCAATAGCACTCTGGCCTCTGCATGCCACACACTTGCACATTCTAGACAGACAGACAGATAGACAGACACACACACAGGGCGACTAAGAGCTGACACCGTGGTTCATCTCCTGAACCCGCTGCCATCACCCCCCTCGCACTCCACCTCTGCTCTTCCCAACCTCTAATCTCAGTTCCCAGCAAGAATGGACTTGCTGGCTCTAAGCCAGTTAAAATGTCAGGTTAGAGTTTCTTTGGAGACTAGGGGAGAGTCACTGCCCTCCACTTCTCTTGGATGAAGTTGATACGGGGTGCGCTAGTGGACTGTGTATGCAGCTTCTATGATGGTCTCGGCCACACTCCTAATTAATCCCCTGGAATCCTGGGCACTGTTCCTCCTGTCCTCAGCTCAGATGAAGGTGTGTTAATGACTCCTTGTCTCCGAGTTCCCAAATGAGCCCCACACGCATCACTACTGCTGCTATAATGTGACTGGAATGGACCTGTTTCCTTTGATCTCCTAGGGTTCTTAAACTCAACAGTCGTGTGTCCGAACATCAATAGAAATGGCCTTTCAGGCTTCCTCTTTCATTGTCTTTCTCGAAGATTAAAAAAATAAAAGAGCAAAAAAGGGGAGGAAATGTCCTAAGCTTTGTAGATGAGACAATGTTTTTCAGTAATTTCTTTATCTGATGTCATCAGATCAACAAAGCTGGTTATTAATACAGACCCACTCGTGCCTCCCCATTTTAAAGATGACTTCTCTTTATTTTGGGGGAGAGGATGAAACAGGGTCTCATGTACCCAGAATGGCCATGAATTCCCTGTGTAGCTGAGGATGACCTTGAACTCCTGATCCTCCTGTCTCTCTATCTCAAGAATGCTGCCATAAAGATATGCACAGCCATGCCTGCTTCCAAAGGTGGCTTAGTCCTACAAATGAAATGTATCTCAAACCATCCTATGAACATGGCAGTGGTGCGTGTATGCTCGCGTGTGTGTGTGTGTGTGTGTGTGTGTGTGTGTGTGTGTGTGTTCCTGCCTTGCCCATGTTGTGGGTGAGGAGTGGTATCTCCAGTTACAAGCTTTGGAAATTTTGAGGGGCCTGAGCACTCTGTGGATCAAGGATGAGACTCAACCTTTCCAGGGATCTTAACCTATTTTTTGACAAAAGAACTTTCTGTTCTTGGCAGTGTGAGGAGAGCAGACTTCTAGATTAGGATAATTAAATATCTGACCCGTGACTCCTCAAATGCCTGTGGCTTCGTAGTCTTTGATGTGGGCAGCTTACTGTAGGGTGGAAAAGTACAGCTTCTTCCCAAGGCCCTCAGCATTGGAGATGAGGCCAGGCTAGCAGGGTCTTGAAAATAAGCAGACAGGGACCCTAGGCAGAGAGAGGGAGGGGCAGGGGGAGTGGGAGCCAGCATGAGTCCTGCCAGCCCAGCATCTCTTGGCTGGTGCACGGATCATAGTCTTACCTCGATTCTTCCAGACCCACACTGTCCATTCACGGCCCTTTCCCGCCTCCTTCAAGGGCTCTCCCTCTCATCACATAGACTTTACACAGGACCGCTCTCTCTGCCTCGAGAGGGGTTTCCACCTTCTCTGTACTTAACCACTGCTCCATTGCGTAGTTGGGTCGGATGAGCTAAGCTGCAGTAATGACCCTTGATAGCTCAATGCTTGATATCACAAGTCGCTTTGGCTACTATATCCACCACATGACTTGGCCTTTCTCAAATGAGCATAGAGGTGTGTGTTGGCCAAGCCTACGAGAGACTGACCTCATTTCTGTCACAATCCCATCAGCTAATACTGGGCTCCATATCCTGATACACTGTTT
The DNA here is from genome assembly GCA_028551405.1 of Uromys caudimaculatus. Taxonomy (NCBI): domain Eukaryota; kingdom Metazoa; phylum Chordata; class Mammalia; order Rodentia; family Muridae; genus Uromys; species Uromys caudimaculatus. Next base: position 12,099,580 of record CM052710.1, on the reverse strand, counting down.
AAATGACCTATCCCTGTCCACTCCTTGGGACAAGGCCAGACAGAGGTGACCCCTACTGCTACCACAGGCTTTGCTCCTGAATGTCCCATGTCTACACAGGAAACCAAGTGTTTACACAGCCACCCTTTATGTAGTGAATCCTGTGCCATGCCCCCTTGATTCGGCCCTTAAGCCGTGCCCCGTGAAGGTGCCTCTGACTAGCTAAGCCAAGATCGTATGATTTTGCCTGCACTGCAAAGCAATCTGGGAAAGCATTTAAGACCACCAAAGGGGAAAGCAGCCCAAATCTAATGCATGTTGTCAAAGGTTGTGTGTGTCATAAAAGGTGCAATTGTCCCTGGAGGAAGGTGCTGGTCTGTGAGGAGACTGGGTAGGTTAAGGGGACAAGAAGGGACTAACTACATAGAGATTCCCGGAGTCGATGCCAAGTGTGTTAAGAGAGTGGTGCAATTTGTTATTCTTTTCAAAGTTTGACGAAAACCATAGGATTATGAAACTCAAGATGATAAAAATACACTTTTTTTTCCTTTTGGCCAGACTCTAAATGTAAATTCTTCCAAACCTTCACTTTTTTTTTTTTAAACAAGTTTGCTTTGTTTTCCCCTTGAACTTATTATTTTTTTTTTCAAAAATCAGACAGCCATAGGAACTCCGAACAGCAGATGGTGGGGTGGGGAGTTTCGGATAAGCTCTGGCTACCTCCTGCCTCCCAGGCATGCAGCCCAGCTGCTTCTGCCAGAACTGGGGGCCTCTGTTTCTATTGGGCAAGACAATGGTCTGAATGAGGCTCCTTGGTTGTTGGTGGGGTGCTGTGAGCTGAGAACCCAGCAGCATGAAGCCTTCTCTTCTTTCTGCCTGGCAGGATATACGTTCAAGAATGCCTCAAATGCTGTCAGCCCCGGGCATCTTCCAACGACGCTCAGTTAGGCAGGAGGCGGGGAGGGGCGGGTAATACTGTGTGCACCATACTCACAAAGCACTGGCATCTTTGCCAGCCTGCAGGAGACAGAGGATGCTGCCTAGTGAGTGTTGTTAGCATTCAGGCTGGGGGTAATGTCGGGGTGGGGGTCCTAAGTCTAGCAGACTTGAATCTGGCTATAGGATGCTGTTTCCAAGTTACCCCCTCCAAATGTCTGTGGAGAGAGAATGGGTCCAGCTGAAGTACACCGAAGGTGGAGTAGGGGGAGGGGTGGAGAACGACAGGAATTAAAAGTCCAAGTCAGAAGAGTTTTGTCATAAGGTCACGATGCTTCCGGAGGCCAGGGAATGGAACAACGTACTGACGTAATTCTCCCAACTGCTCTTCCTTCGGTCTTTCATGATGCTCCTTGGAGATGCCTGAATGTTCCATCTGTTTTTTCTCCCGTGTCATTTAGGAAAGACTCGTGATGCTGTGGTAATAAACGCTTCTTCAAGTCGTAATGGCCTGACATAACAACGTCCATGCTAACGGCAGGTGCTGTGTAGGCACTTTCCCCAAACCAAAACATTCTTAGAGGGAGGAAGGTAGCTTATAAGACTAAGGACACTAATAAAACTTACAGGCCCCCAGCAGACTAAAAGGTCACAAGATTCACTGGGTTCCTCCCCAAAGTTCCATAAGCATAGACATTTTCTTTGGTGGAGCTGCCTGCAAGTCAGGCGGGAAGCTCCGGGGTCACACCTTTCATGAGTTGTTGCCCATGCTGGGCGAGTACTTTTGGTGACGCAGCTGCCTTTGCGTCACCTCTGCTTCTGTAAGTCATCTCAATAACTTGTTGGCTCTCTAAGCCACACTTGAGTAGAATTATGTTTTAGGATCATCTTTGGTGCCCTGTCTGTGGTGAAGAGAAATGTATTCAGATCTCCTCAGGAAAGGTCAAAACAGCACCTTCTGCAAGAGTAAAAAGAGCCAATGTTGTCAGAAAGGCTACCAGCCACCACAGCAAGGGAAGAAGAGCCAAAGGCTTTCCTACTGCAATCTAATACTCTAGATGGAGCAGTACGTCTTGGGTAGTTGACATGAGCTAGCTGCTTGGTCCCCAGTAACAAAGAGGCTGGGAAATAGAATCCTATATACAGGCAAAAATCTAGAAACGTTGAAACCATAACTTAAGAGTTTTCCATTGTTTTCAGCACTTTATGAGGTCTCGTTTTATGAAAGAATTTAAGAGAAGGACCCTTCGGGGTGTAGGAGGATCTCTTATCTTCACCCGTAAGTATTAGTGCAAAAGGACGTCCTTAAGTTTTTCAGAGCTAAGAGTCTCCAGATGAGATACGGTTAAGAATGGTACAGAGCTCCTGATACCGGTCAGTGTGTCATTTGGTAGTCTTTCCATTCTCTTTCTTCTCTATGGAAAATTGTCTTTTCCAGAAGTGGCCCAACAATAGCTTTCATCCCACAGTGGGGTCCATGTCTCTTCCCTTATGTCTGGGAAGACCTGTGTTCAGTCCCTCAACTGCTAGGGCAGTGTGGTGTTATGTGACTTCTGAGGCCAGAGCATGAAATGACCACATGTCCACTCTATTGTCTGGAGATGCTTGTTCTCAGGACCCATGTAATCAGGCTGACATGCTGTGAGGAAGGCTACACTAGTCCATGGGGAAAGACCACACAGAGAGCCATGTGTCGATCAGCAACCCAGTCAAGGTCCCAACTGACAGTTGCTGTCTCCCTCTTGGTGTGTGGGATACCTTCAGATGATCCCGGGTCCAGGTGGCAAGCATCTTTTGCTGTCAAGACTTCCCACTCAAGGCATTAGATAGTGTGGAACAGAGACCAGTGACTTCTCATGCTCAAATTAGCTTTTCATAAATGTCAGGATGTAAGGGTGGCACTTTATGCCAATATATTTTGGGATAGCTTGCTCTACAACAACAAAAAAGATGGATATGTCCCTTACATGCTGACCTGAGAATTAACCATCCTGGCCTTTGCATACAGTAGCAGAAAGGCAGAAGCTTGTGGCAGTCAAAATGGAGCTGAGAAAGAGAGGCAGAGGCCATTCTACAGGAAGCCAGGGACAACAGAACCCTAAGAAGTAAATAGTGAGGTACCACAGTAAATAGGGATATTTGGTGGCTGGTCACCAAGAGAAGGCATCTCCCGAGGCAATCCGCTGGCTCACTGTGATATTTTTAGATTCAGGACAGGAGTACAAAAAGAGGCCAGCAAACCATCAGTCTTAATAATTAAAAGCAATAAATCAAATCCACACACTCTTAAACACATTCCATTCATTTATGGTGACATATCTAAGTTCAAAACAACCAGGAAGTTTTGATCGACCCTTGGACTCTGTAACTCTTTGCGTGAAGATGCTGACATATGACAGTCAGCTCCACGGACCTGTCACTTCACATCCCGACCCTGCCTTGGTATCCTCGCTTGTAAGATGAAGTCCTGACTGAGAAGAAGAGGAAGAGTGAGAATTATGTTTGGCACGGAGCAACTACTCAATAAACAGGGATAGTAGGGGCTGGAGAGATGGTTCAGCGGTTAAGAGGGCCGACTGCTCTTCCGAAGGTTGTGAATTCAAATCCCAGCAAACACATGGTTGCTCACAACCATCCGTAATGAGATCTGATGCCCTCTTCTGGGGTGTCTGAAGATAGCTACAGTGAGTGGGGCCGGATAGAGAAGAAAAAGTGTCTGAAGACAACTAGTGTACTTACATATAATAAATAAATCTTTAAAAAAAAAAAAAAAAAAAAACAGGGATAGTAATAATAGGACTTTGGCTTCTTCCAGTTTCCATCTGTGTGAGGAGACCTCTGCCTGGGCAACCAGGGCTCCATAGCCAAATAGTGCCAGGAGAAAGCTACCCTCCCAGTAGTGTGGAAAAGCCATGAGTGGGGTTAAGATGAGCACCACTGCTCAGCAGAACCCGCCCAGAATCTTGGGGACACAGGGATTGAGGAAAAGCCAGAGACAGGAGCCTTCCAGTTTCCATCTGTGGTGGGAGACCACTGCCTGGGCCACCAGGACTCCATAGCCAAATAGCACCAGGAGAAAACTAGCCTCCCAGGCCCTCAGGACACAGGGACTGAGGAAAAGCCTGGGATAGGAGCCTTCTGGTTTCTACCTGTGGCTGGGGACCTCAGCCTGTGTCACAGGGCTCCATAGCCAAATAGTGCCGGGAGAAAGCTAGACTCCCAGGAGTGTGGACAAGCCTGTCTGCTCAGAGGAACCCACCTGGAATCCCAGTACACAGTGACTGAGGAGTGGTCTTCTGGTTTACTTTGGCAGCTGGGGAGCTGATCCTGTGACACAGGGTTCCATACTCAAATAGTGCCAGGAGAGAGTTGGTATCCCAGTAGTGCCGACACACCTTCGAGCACAGGCAAGACCACCACTTCTGTTCAAATTACTGGATCAAAGAGGGACCCTTGCAGAGCCATCAGGACACAGGAACCAAGGGACAGCTGGGGACAAAATCCTTCTGGTTTCTGTCTGCACCTCAGAGCTGACCCTGTGCCACAGCTCTCTAAACTCAAATTCCTCTCAAAGAGAGCTGGTCTTCAAGGAGTATTGAAACCAAGGCCTGCAGGAGGGACAAGCCACAGCCAGAGAGAGTAAGACCAGCTAACACCAGAGTTAACCAGATGGCAAAAGGCAAGGGCAAGAACATAAGGAACAGAAACCAAGGCTACTTGGCATCATTAGAACCCAGCTCTCCCACCACAGCAAGCCCTGGACACCCCAACACACCAGAAAAGCAAGACTCAGGTTTAAAATCATTTCTCATGATGATGATAGAAGACTTTAAGAAGGAAATAAATAACTCCCTTAAGGAAATACAAGAGAACACAGGTAAACAACTAGACGCCCTTAAAGAGGAAACACAAAAATCTATTAAAGAATTACAGGAAGACACAATCAAACAGACGAAGGAAATGAACACAATCATCCAGGAACTAAAAATAGAAATAGAAACAATAAAGAAATCACAAAGGGAGACAACCCTGGAGTTAGAAAACCTAGGAAAGAGATCATGAGTCATTGATGCAAGTATCACCAACAGAATAGAAGAGATAGAAGAGAGAATCTCAGGTGCGGAAGATACCATAGAAAACATTGACACAACCGTCAAAGAAATGCAAAATGCAAAAAACTCCTAACCCAAAACATCCAGGATATCCAAGACACAATGAGAAGACAGAACCTAAAGATAATAGATATAGAAGAGAGTGAAGATTCCCAACTTAAAGGACCAGTATCTATCTTCAACAAAATTATAAAAGAAAACTTTCCTAACCTAAAGAAAGAGATGAAAATAAATAGACAAGAAGCCTACCGAACTCCAAATAGATTGGACCAGAAAAGAAATTCGTCCCGTCACATTATAGTGAAAACATCAAATACACAAAACAAGGAAAGAATGTTAAGAGCAGTAAGGGAAAAAGATCAAGTAACATATAAAGGCAGACCTATCAGAATTACACCTGACTTCTCACCAGAAAGTATGAAAGCTAGAAGATCCTGGGCAGAACTCATACAGACCCTAAGAGAACACAACTGCCAACCCAGGCTGCTATACCTAGCAAAACTCTCAATTACCATAGATGGTGAAACCAAAATATTCCATAACAAAACCAAATTTACACAGTATGTTTCCACAAACCCTGCCCTACAAAGGATAATGGATGGTAAACGTCAACTCAAGGAGGGAAACTACACCCTAGAAAAAGCAAGAAAGTAATCTTTCAACAAACTCAAAAGAAGATAGCCACAC
>CM052710.1:12021414-12093366 GCA_028551405.1 Uromys caudimaculatus | reverse complement strand
GAAGAAGGTATATTCTTTTGATTTAGGATGAAATGTTCTATAGATATCTGTTAAATTCATTTGGTTCATAACCTCTGTTAGTTTCACTGTGTCTCTGTTTAGTTTGTGTTTCCAAGATCTGTCCATTGATGATAATGGGGTGTTGAAGTCTCCTACTATTATTGTGTGAGGTACAATGTTTGCTTTGAGCTTTAGTAAAGTTTCTTTTACGAATGTGGGTGCCCTTGCATTCGGGGCATAGATATTCAGAATTGAGAGTTCTTCTTGCTAGATTTTTCCTTTGATGAGTATGAAGTGTCCTTCCTTATCTTTTTTGATGACTTTTAGGTGAAAGTCGATTTTATCTGATATTAGAATGGCTACTCCAGCCTCTTTCTTGGGACCATTTGCCTGGAAAATTGTTTTCTAGCCCTTTACTCTGAGGTAGTATTTGTCTTTAACATGGAATTGCGTTTCCTGGATGCAGCAAAGTGCTGGGTCCTGTTTATGGATCCAGTCTGTCAGTCTATGTCTTTTTTTTGGAGAATTGAGTCCATTGATATTAAGAGATATTAAGGAATACTGATTGTTGGTTCCTGTTATTTTTGATGTTATTTTTATGTTTGTGTGGCTATCTTCTTTTGAATTTGTTGAAAGATTACTTTCTTGCTTTTTCTAGGGTGTAGTTTCCCTCCTTGAGTTGGTGTTTTCCGTCTATTACCCTTTGTAGGACTGGGTTTGTGGAAACATATTGTGTAAATTTGGTTTTGTCATGGGATATTTTGGTTTCACCATCTATGGTAATTGAGAGTTTTGCTGGGTATAGCAGCCTGGGCTGTCAGTTCTCTTAGGGTCTGTAGGAGTTCTGCCCAGGGTCTTCTAGCTTTCATAGTCTCTGGTAAGAAGTCTGATTAATTCTGATAGGTCTGCCTTTATATGTTACTTGGCCTTTTTCCCTTACTGCTTTTAATATTCTTTCCTTATTTTGTGTATTTAGTGTTTTGACTATAATGCCACGGGAGGAATTTCTTTTCTGGTTCATTCTATTTGGAGTTCTGTAGGCTTCTTGTATATTTATGTTCATCTCTTTCTTTAGGTCAGGGAAGTTTTCTTCTCTAATTTTGTTGAAGATATTTACTGGTCCTTTAAGTTGGGAATCTTCACTCTCTTCTATACCTATTATCCTTAGGTTCTATCTTCTCATTGTATCTTGGATTTCATGGATGTTTTGGGTTAGAGTTTTTGCATTTTGTGTTTTCTTTGACTATTCTGTCAATGTTGTCTATGGTATCTTCTGCACCTGAGATTCTCTCTTCTATCTCTTGTATTCTGTTGGTGATGCTTGTATCAATGACTCCTGATCTCTTTCCTAGGTTTTCTAACTCCAGGGTTGTTTCTCTTTTTGATTTCTTTATTGTTTCTATTTCTATTTTTAGTTCCTGGATGGTTTTATTCATTTCCTTTGTCTGTTTGATTGTGTTTTCCTGTAACTCTTTAAGGGATTTTTGTGTTTCCTCTTTAAGGGCGTCTAGTTGTTTACCTGTGTTCTCTTCTATTTCTTTAAGGGAATTATTTATTTCCTTCTTAAAGTCTTCTATCATCATCATGAGGAATGATTTTAAACCTGAGTCTTGCTTTTCTGGTGTGTTGGGGTGTCCAGGGCTTGCTGTGTTGGGAGAGCTGAGTTCTGATGATGCCAAGTAGCCTTGGTTTCTGTTCCTTATGTTCTTGCCCTTGCCTTTCGTCATCTGGTTAACTCTGGTGTTAGCTGGTCTTACTCTCTCTGACTGTGTCTTGTCCCTCCTGCACGCCTTGGTGTCAATACTCCTTGAAGACCAGCTCTCTTTGAGAGGAATTTGAGTTTGGAGAGCTGTGGTACAGGGTCAGCTTCGGAGTGCAGACAGAATCCAGAAGGATCATGTCCCCAGTTGTCCCTTAGTTCCTGTGTCTTGATGGCTCTGCAAGGGTCCCTCTTGATCCAGTGAATTTGAACAGAAGTGGTGGTCTTGCCTGTGCTTGAAGGTATGTCGGCACTCTGGGATACCAGCTCTCTCCTGGCACTATTTGACTATGGAGCCCTGTGTCACAGGATCTGCTCCCGGCCACCGAAAGAAACCAGAAGACCACTCCTCAGTCCCTGTGTCCTGGGGATGCCAGATGGGTCTCTCTGAGCAGACAGTCTTGCCCATACTCCTGGGAGTCTAGCTTTCTCTTCGCACTATTAGGCTATGGAGCCCTGGTGGCCCAGGCAGAGGTCTCCTGCCACAGATGGAGAGCGGAAGGCTCCTTCTCCTGGCTTTTCCTCAGTCCCTGTGTCCCAAGGCAAGTCCTGCTGAGTAGTGTTGCTTGTCTTACCCCCACTCCTGGGCTTTTCCACACTCCTGCGAGGCTAGCTTTCTCCCAACGCTGTTTGGCTATGGATCCTTGGTCAGCATATCTTTTTCACAGGCTGTCTCTGATGAGAGTAATCTTTTGCCATGATATATTTGCTGAAAGTCATCAAAGATAGTGTATTGTGTAAAGTGATGACACATAAAACCTGATACTAGATTATTGATAAGGAAGCAACTTCTGTAATGGTTGCTTTTGGCTTCTCTGAAACATTACGTCGACACCATAAATATACTGGGTTTGTATTAATGAGGATTTAGTGCTTCAGAGGTTTTTAAGAAACTTTCATGGAGCCACTTTACAAAGGAGATGGCTAGCGGGGCGCAGGCTTAACATTTTCGCTAATTTTACTAAGTTAAGTTCAATCAAAATGTCTTATTGCCTTGGAAGTAGGAAACGCTTAGAATTCTTTTGTTTGAGCAACTTGGAGCTGATGAATCAGAACAACAGCATGGAACAAATTTAGGGAAAAAGTTTCTGCCCACACGCCTGCCGAGAATGTTTTTAAAAGAAAACAAAGTGAGGAAAAATGACAGGAAAGCGGGAGAAAGAAAGCCACAGATGGTCGGGGGAGATGTAAAATCCTGGAAGGAAGTGAAGGAGGAGAGAAAAAGGGAAGAACTAGAAGAATCAAGGAAAGGAATAATGAAAAAAAAATGAGAAAGCAAGAAGCAGAGGAGGAAGGGAAAGAAGAGAAAGAAAAAGGTCTGAAGGAAGGGGGAGAAGAGGGGAGGGAGGTAAGAAGGAAGGAGACATAGGTGGGGATCAGGAGGGAAAGGGAACAGGGAAGAGGAAGGGAGGGGGAAGGGCAGGCAGCCATGCCAGGTCAGCATGAAGGTAGGCAGGTGGGCAGGCAGACAGACAGCAGGCAGACAGGAGGCAGCAGGCAGGCAGGCAGACAGGCAGGCAGGCAGACAGGAGGCAGCAGGCAGGCAGACAGACAGCAGGCAGACAGGAGGCAGCAGGCAGGCAGGCAGGCAGACAGGCAGGCAGGCAGACAGGAGGCAGCAGGCAGGCAGGCAGGCAGGCAGACAGGAGGCAGCAGGCAGGCAGGCAGGGCATTCTATAGGCCTGCGTGTTCCTATGTTGTTCAAGGAAAGAGTTGTAGCCAGTCTTAGCTCAAAAAGCACTTTAAGTTCATCTAACCTGAAGCACTCTAACAGTACAAACTCTTAGTTTATACTTGTTTTTTTTCTAGAAGTTTAAATTTGCAGGAAGCTGAGCCCTTATTACCAGGCCACCCGCTGCTTCAAAACAGAACTGTCTCCAAACTTACTAAGGTAAGAAAGACAGTTCTTGAATGCAGGTTCTTTCTATGGAGATTTGGTATCGTGAGATTTCCTTTGGGGATTACTGGAAAATGTAGAAGGAAGTGTGCAAAGCCCTGGCCAAAGGATGCTCTCCCACCTTTCCACTGACCCCCACTGTCCACTGACGCCAAGCTAGCAGCTGAGACACCTGCAGCAGGAGTTAGTTCTTAGAAATCTGTGTGCTTAAAAAGAATGAACCGTTTCAAGTGGCCAGCTTTCTTTTGTCTGCTTCCCTAGGCATTGGACATCTGTGGGCTGGTTATTTAAAGATCAACAATCTTTTTTTAATTATGGACCCATTGTTTTTGGGCTCAGATTTTTGAATATTTCTCACTTGGATGTTTGATTCTGATTTCATAACTGGTAGACACAGAAGGGGGTGGGAGATAGCTAAGGAGTACTGAGGTAAAGCATAGCAACTGGGATTGCCCTCTGGGCGCTGAAACTTTCTGGGGACACTTTTGTGGTCATGTCCCGAAGACTATATTGGTGCAGGTTCACTTATACAAGTTCAAACCAAAGATGGAGACCAGGAGAAATTATTATTAGATTTATCATCACCCCATTAACATTCTTCAGTGCCTTTGATTTCTCTCCTGGGTGAACACACCTGCCTCAGGTGTTCTTTTGCTATGTGTATATGTATGTGTGCATGTTCGTGTGTGTGCAGGTATACAATGTGTGCAGATGTATAGGCACATGTATGTGTGTGTACATGTGGAGGTCAGAAGACAACCTTAGGTGTTGTTCCTAAGTGCTGACTGCCTTTGGATTTTTGGGGTTTTTTTGTTTTGTTTTGTTTTTCACTGGTCTGTAACTCATCAGGTGGCTGGCTTGACAGGCCAGTGAGTCCCTGGGATCCGAAGGTCTCCACCTCTGTAGCATGGGGATTACAAGATAAGTGTGGAGTGTGTGTGTGGGGTGGGGGTGTGGGGGTGGGTGTATGTGTGCGTGCACCACACACAGGTACACAGGCATGAACATGTGGAGGTCAGAGGCTAATGTATTTTGTTTTCCTTAATTACTTTTTACCCTTAGCTTTGAGACTAAATCTGAAGCTCATTGGTACAGCTAGGAAACAACCATTGAGCTTCAAAGGACCCACCTGTCTCCCACCAGCACTGGGATACTGTATGTTGTCTTTCTATTTGAGACTCATTGGGAGCCACTCCTAATATGTCACACAGAAACATTCAGGAAACAACTTGGGTGTAGAGGTGAAGGACTTGACTCTCCCGTTTTGGGGATTTCAAGGACAGTAAATAGTACAGAAACAATCTGCATGTGGCTTCATGAAGCAACCCCACTCACCCATTATGATATTCAAGATGTCAAAGCCAAGTTAAACGATCTCATGGGCCTGTGTCAATGGACCACACCCTGCATGTCCTGGACTAGAATAGGCAACCCCAGTAGGCCTTGATTACTTAGTGTCTCTTATATTAGAAAGGGGACACTTGCTGTTGCCGAGATGGAGGTGGTAGAAAATGGTGTGAAGAGAGTAGAAAATCTAGGCTCGGCTTAGTCAATGGCCTGAGACACATCCAGTTTATTACTATAAAGTTCCCGTGTCGTCGTGAGCTATAGACCGATGTCACCTTGAGAGCTGTGACGACTTTGATTTATTATACTGCTTGTGGGTTATAACTTTGACAGAGAAAGAGAGAAGAGCAAACTGTGAGCAAGAGTAGTGTTCCATGTATTAACATATCAAAATGGGTCTGTTTCTACAGTTCTGCTCATCTGTCAGTTTGTTTGGCCATATTAGTAATTGAACTTAGGGTCCTGTGTATGCTAGGCAAGAACTCTACTCCTGAGCTACATTTCCAATTACTTTTGTATTTTTTATTCTGGGGTAGGATCTTGCTAAGATTCCAGGTAGACATTGAGCTTGTTTGCCTCTGTCTCTTGAGTAACTGGGATATGTGTCAATAGACGTCCAGTGTGTGTGTGTGTGTGTGTGTGTGTGTGTGTGTGTGTGTGTGTGTGTGTGTGTATCTGTGTGTGTCTGGTATGCATATGTGCTTATGTGTATGCGTATAGGTATTCATGTAAAGTCCAGATGCTGACATTCAATGTCTTCCTATCATTTACCACTTCCTTCCTTCCTTCCTTCCTTCCTTCCTTCCTTCCTTCCTTCCTTCCTTCCTTCCTTCCTTCCTTCCTTCCTTCCTTCCTTCAAGACAGGGTCTCTCAGTGAACCTGGGGCTCACCAACTAGACTGGACTGACTGGCCAGCAAGTCCCAAGGATCTCCCTTCTCTGCCTTCCATCTACTGGGATTACAGATTTGTACTACCACATCCAGCTTTTTCATGCTTGTAAAACAAGCACTCATTCAACTGAGCCATCTCCCTAGCTCCCTGGAAGTAGTCTTTGTAAAAGACAGTCAACTAATCCTATAACCTGTCAGGAGACCGTTTCAACAGATCAACACAGATAATGAGAAGAACGAACCAGAAGCCATTTATGTTCACCTAATGGTCATGGGATAAAAGCTGCCAAGAAAATCCAGCAGTAGATCTCATTACAAAACATGACAGGACACTTGTTGCACACAAGGTATTGCCATGCGGCACACCTAGTAATTAACTTCCTTATGTGCAATAGAATTTATAAATAGAAATATTAACAAGGGAGTCTTTTGGAAAAGGAGCATGGTATTCACAAAAGCACTGTAGAGGCCTAGAGTATTGGAATAACTAAGTTAGGATATAAAAATTGTCATAGGACAAGGGAAATTGATTAAGGCAGCTTAACGGTTTTTCAGAATAATAAGCATTTCTTCAATAAGTGTCCACATCTGTACACCACAGGTAATTTCAGAATGGCAAGATTGTGTGTATCATTGAAGAATGAGAAAAGATAAATATGATGTCATAGCTTCAAAATAATATCTATCAAGGGTTTGGAGGATGGTGCTCAAGTCAGTAATCTGTCTGCCATATAAACATAAGGATCTGATTTCAGATCCCCAGCACCCATATAAAAAAAGAGACGTGGTGTAACCCCAACACTGGGGAGGCAGAAACAGGAGAATCCCTGGAGAGTGCTGGCCAGTCAGCTAACTGAATTGGTGAGCTATTGGTTCAGTGAGAGACCCTGTCTCAAAAATTAAGGTGGAGACAACTGAAGTGTCTACCTGATGTCAATCTCTGCTTCTAGACATGCAGTTACCCACACGTGTGAACATGTTCACACACACTTGCACATGCAGCTACCCACACGTGTGAACATGTTCACACACACTTGCACATGCAGCTACCCACACGTGTGAACATGTTCACACACACTTGCCCATGCAGCTACCCACACGTGTGAACATGTTCACACATACTTGCACATGTACCTACACACACATGTGAACATGTTCACACACACTTGCCCATGCACCTACCCACACACGTGAACATGTTCACACACACTTGCCCATGCAGCTACCCACACGTGTGAACATGTTCACACATACTTGCACATGTACCTACACACACATGTGAACATGTCCACACACTTTGCCCATGCACACACACATACACACAAGGTACTTCCACAGGGAAGTGGGAAGAAGCTAGAAGCTTGCTGGGGCTCACATTGGATCGGTATGAAGACACAGGAGGAGGAAGTACCTGGCATGGATCCTACCTCAAGCGTAATCAGTGTCAGGCTCAGAGAGGACTCCCTGGAAGGAGGAGGAAAATGGGTCCAGCTGAGCATCCTAAATGATCTAGATCACAGGCGGATGCTCAGTCATCGTGTGGTCCTACACTAGACCCATGACTTGATCACCTGAACTCACCTCCTCTATCTACTCTCACCTGGGAGAACGCTTTCCCCTTCTCCTCAGTCTTCCACACACAGCGCAAGCTTCTAGAAGGGTTGGGAGAATCTTAATGCATTTGGGATCCCTAAAGAACACAGGGATGCCTGGGTAGGGGTGCAAAGTCCACGGTGGGAGAGTTTATTGAACGGATGTGCTAGTCGACCAGTAGGACAGTCTGAAAGCAGGATGAGCTCTAGTATGGGCGGGGTCCTTCACTGCTTTCCCATCTGCAGACCCGGGGTGCTAACGTCACAGGAGCATAGGGAAGGTCAGGGTTCACGCTGGCTGGCTTTGTGCTTTCATACAGATGGATGCTTCCCACTGTGACTCTTCTGGCCTCTGGGGAGGCCGTTGTTCCCAGGAGTCCTATGGGACTTTCTGGGAGACTGGTACCAGCGATCAGACTCTTCTGGACATAAAATTCTTTCTCAGATGGCATGATGCCATATACTAGAAAGGCTAAGGCAGAAGGACCCCAAGACCAAGGCTGACCTTGGCAACATAGAGAGTTCAAGGTCAGCCTGGGCAGCTTCCGTGAGCACCTGTCCCATAATAAAAACTGAAGAGAAAGTCAAGGATATAGTTCAGTGGTAAAGTACTTGCCTAGTTGGTATGCAGAAGGCCCTGGATTTAATCCCCAGTAATGGAGAGAGAGAGAGAGAGAGAAAGAGAGAGAGAGAGAGAGAGAGAGAGAGGGAGAGATATTGAGATTTTCTTCTCTCCTGGTCATTTCTTTTTAAAATTTATTAAATTATCTATCTATCTATCTATCTATCTATCTATCTATCTATCTATCTATCTATCTATCTATCTATCACCACCACCACCACCACCACCACCACCATCACCACCATCACCACCACCATCACCACCATCACCACCACCACCACCACCACCACCACCATCACCACCACCATCACCATCACCACCATCACCACCATCACCATTATTATGTGTAGTTTTCTCCTGAGTGTGGGTTCTGGGGGTGGAACCCAGATCTGTCAGACTTAGATGGCAAGCACCTGGACTGAGCCATCTTACCTGCCTAGACTCCTTTGAAAACCAAAACTTTAGTCTTTCCGTCTAGAAGGGAGAACCCAATGAGCTCACTTCTTTTCTTAACCTCTGCTAAGATTGTTTCTCAAAGTTGCTCTCAAAAGTGGCTAAAATGGATTCGGGTTAGCACATCTCCAGGGCCCAGGATAGGCACCCACATGGCGCCTATGATTCTTACCTAAGTTAAAGCACCCCACCTCCCTCCTCCACCCCATCTTCTCCATTGGCCTCAACTGCAGATAATTTCCCCCAGAATGTCCCACAGGATCTCACAGCAGGACAAAGTGTGTCCTGCAGCAAGGTCAGGTAGCTTGCTTCCCACGCACCTCTCCTGAGCTTGTCAATCGCCTCCCATGAGGTTGAGGCTGTTTTGGGGGGGAGCCCTGAGCCCTGGCTTCTGTGGAATTTGACACAAAATCAAAACCCTAATCGCTTTTTAGGGGGAAAAAAAAACGCAATCTCAAAGTCAGACTTGCAGAATAGCACACATGGGCAGCCCTAAACCAAAGAAAGACACAAGAAAGCGGTTCCCTTCCTTTCAGCTTTGGAGCATGGTAATTATGTAACTTTCTCCCTCCCTCTCAACCACATCTAAACAAGGCTAGGCAGCTGGAGCTGGTAGCTAGCATTTCACACTCCAAACCAACCCCCGACTGGATTCTTCAAACCTGTTTCAAAAGTTTCCTTTCAACCTGGACCATTCAATTCAGTCTTTCTTCCTCGCCTTTAATCCATGTACCTGTGGCAGTCCTCTGCGGAGGAGAGAGGAAAATCAATGAGTCACCTGCCTGCATGCCAGACTCGGGGAACCGGCTTGAAAGGGCCAACATCATTCTCTTGGTCTCCCTTTGGCTGCCAGGAGCACTTGACTTCACAAGGGAAGAAAACACGCTGGCACTCTGCAGCGGACAGAAGATGGGGTGGGGGGCCTCATTTGATAGGAGACTGACCTTTCCCGAGGGTCTTGGTTGAGTTAGGAGGCTTGCTCTGCGTTCACAGCAGTACTCTGTATGGCCGCAGATTTGATAGCTCCATTCTCATGATCCAGATTCACAAAGGCAGTGCAGTTGCTGCCTGGCTGGATCTAATCAAACGTAGTGTCTGCTGGGTCTTTTGGGCAAGTGACACCTCTTAGTGATGTTATAGCAGTGTGGTTAAGGTGGCTATTTTAGATTAAGGTGGGAGGCAGAGGCTGGTGGATCTCTGTGAGTTCGAGACCAGCCTAGTCTACAAAGTGAGTTCCAGGACAGCCAGGGCTACACAGAGAAACCCCATCTCAAAACAAAACAAAACAAAACCAAAACAGATTATAAACAGTCTCCCCAGTACCTTGTCTTCCAGACACAGTCTCATGTAGTCTAGATCGGTCTCAAACTCACTACATAGCTAAGGATAACCTTGACCTCCTGACCTTCCTGCCGTCATCTCCCAAGTGCTAGCATTATAAGCCTGGGCCACCATGGCAGGTTTAAGTGGTGGTGGGGATCAAACCCAAGGGCTTTGTGCATTTTAGGTCAGAGTTCAACAACAGGTGTCTTTCTCAATTGTCTCTCTTGTTAGTTTTAAGAACAGGGCTACTCACTGATTTGGCTACACTGGCTGGCCACTGAGCTCTCGGCATCTTATCCCTGTCTCAGCTCTGGGGTAACAAATGTGTGTCACCGTGTCCAGCTCTTTAAATGGGTTCTGGGTATTAAATTCAGACCCTCATGCTTGTATGACAAGCACTTTACTGAGTCATCTCTTTAGCCTCTTAAGTTCTGTTTTGAAGGCAGCTAAACTGAAGAGGAAGGATCTTACACTCTTCTCGAGCTCCTTTGTTGCCTTGGTACAGAACTCCTGGCCATGAATTAAGCTGCATACACTTGTAAGAACATAGGCTCCCCCTGCCCCCCTCCCCTCTCCCTTCTTCCTCCTCCTTTCCTCTCAGCTCAGCCTGCAGTACATCCCTTCTTCCTGTAGCCTCCTCTTTTTCCATGTCCTTGGTTAAGGCACAGATTTTTCTGGTGAGTTAGCATCCTCTCTCTTCCTGCAGAGAGCCCCGATGGAGGTTCCCGCCTCCTCTCACCTATGATGGGAACTCCCTTTACCACCTGCCTGCTCCAGACACCTGGGTTCTGTGTTTATATTTTTGCTGGGTGTTTCCATCTCGTGGACTCCAGGGGGAGATGATCCTGGCTCTGTCATTTTCTGAGTTAGGCTTTGATGATGTGATGTGTGTCATACCCTGGAGGGATGCTTAGCTTTTGATGAGGGTAAGGCGTTTGGTGTTGACAGAGGTCTGCAGCCAGCACTGAATTCTTGTGTGTGGACTCTTACCCCAAATCCCATTTCTTATGCTTTGCTTTTTTTCAAGACGGGGTCTCATGTAGCTCAGACTCTCCACCCCCCTACTTGCTCTAGTCAAAAAATGACCTTAAACTTGTGATCCTCCTGCCTGTTTCTCCCATGTGTTGGGGCGGCAGGCATGTACTGCTTCTTGTTTATTTGGCATTGAACATCAAAGCGAGGAGTTCGTGCATTCTGGGCTGGGACTCTACCATCTGAGCGCTTTCTATTGCGTTATCTATTATTCTAAACCATTCCCTCTGAAGCCCAGGCTTCTGAGCTTGTCTGTCCTTCTCCTTCTCCGAATGTTCCTTCTCCCTTTCCCTGGAGCAAGACCATTCTTCAAACAGCGCTACCCAACAAGCTCACCAGCCAGGGTATGTAAGCGGCCACTGTAGTCTCTGATTCTGGGCTCAGATTTCATCTTTCCTATTGTATGTTCCTCTGGTCCAGGACAATGCATGTATGACTAAGAAGGTGGGTTTAGTTATGATAGTAAAGGAGACCCAGCTAGACATAGGACATCATACTAAATGTGGTTTGACACCATCCCTGAAAGATCACATGGCTGTGCCAAAGCTTGTTCACAATTCTTCGCTCCAGTCTTGGTCATAGAATAAGAGGGATGTGTTCCCATCTTTTGATTTTTGGACTCAGCGACATCTGTTTCCAGGAAGGAGATGCTCCTGGATATGATATCAGCAAATTAAAAATGTGCCCAGCATGAGGCAGAGCTCAGTGGTAGAGCACTTAACCTGGCGTGCATGCATTTTAAGTCCACAGTTCACCCCAGCACTATAAAAAATGAAGAGATGTGAAGTGCTTATACACTGGACTGGTCCTCTGGTGTCTCTGCTTTTGACACAAGAAGAGTGAGCATGAATCCAGTGAATTACGAGTTCTTGGCAGGGCCCCAGAATGGGCACACATTGAGCAGATCTGAGCCCAGCCTTTGATGAGAAGCCAAGCCTGGCTGTGCCAAAGCCAAGCCCTAACTGTCCAAAGATGGCAAGAAAGGATACGTGGTTTTTATTTGAGGGTGTTTTTGTTATGTCGTAGCATTACGTGGCTGTAGCTAGTTCTGACTGAGGGTAGAGAAATCTCCCTTGTATAGAGAATCCACTCAGTTGCTAGTGACTGAGTAAGGTGATCTACTGGGTTCAGAAGGACCGTAGGCCAACTTGAGCTCAGTGTGAAAGAGTTCTGGAATTGATTAGTTATGTCTGCCACAGAGTCATGGTGGTACAATTGCCACATGATTTCTATCCTATATTTAAACCTTTTCTGGTAAGTTATTTTGGGGCTTCCCAAAGACAACCCAGAGCATAGGAGTGGGATTCACTGAGAAGTACTCATACACAAATAGGAGCACACGACATATTCTCTTACATTTGCACATTCATCTCTTGGGCTATCAACAGTCTTGCAGGCACCCCGGGCACCAACAATTTCTTGGGGGAGAAAGTATTTCTTCTCAAAATACAAAGTCAACTCAAATGAACAATGAGCTTCTTTGAGAGGGAATAATGTAGTTTCTTTTCTTTCATATTTAAATATCATGATGGGGTACCTGACTTGACAAGGGGTTACATAGCAAAGATTTCAGTTCTCACTTAGTCTCTTGACTGGGCATTTTTGTGTAGGGCAAAAGCTGTATCCCTGTGAACAGCAAGCAGGTCTACCACTGATTTAAACAAACAAACAAACAAACAAACAAACAAAAAACCCAAAAAAAAACAAAAAAGAAAAAAATAGAGACTAAGATTAGAAGGAAGTTCTGCCCCTTTGTGGTGTTAGCCATACCCAGCTCCTTTGCTTCGGAGTTTTGAAGGACTTACCTCAGCGCTTGTGGACTCCAGACCCATAAATTATGTATATTCTGGAAAGTTAGAGGAATGGTTTAGTTAACAGTAGGTAAGACTACTGCCTGACTGAGATGTTCTATTCTAAAAGAGGAAGCATCTGCCCTGCTGGTCCTCTAAACTTTGGATGGCAAGAACACACTAAGCTGAGAACCAGCGTCCTCAAGTTCTGCCTATTCCTGCTTCTTAGGTATCTTGGAAAGACATCCACTGTGAAAAGAAGTCTCTTCTGCAGGGTATCAAAAAACCTAGGCAAAGAGACCTTGGGAATTCAACTGCTGGGATTTGAAGAGCCAAATAAGAAGTCCCATCTGGTTTCATTTTGCTTGTGAAATTATCTCACACTGACCAAGTAGGTCCTTCCCCGGGTCTATAAATACAGAAGACGCGCACACATGGGTGCTATCAAACAGTGCAAAATGAAGCTGGCTACTTTACAGTGCAGTGGAGAGGGATGGCAAGCATCTCCAGCACATGTGTTTCTCTTTGTTGCGCCTGGAAGCAATCATTCATGAAGACTGCTACTTTATCTCTAGAGGAAGACCATCCTATAAGAAGTTATCATGTTGCATTAAGACCAATGTCATGGTCAAACCTGCAGTGAAAAGGAAGGCACAGAGCCCTGACTGCCCACATGATTTAGAGAAAGCAATGTGTGTTAATGACAGAAGTCCCAAGCCCTGCCCCACCCGAGTCCTGATGTGCTCTTTTGAACGAGGTCTCTAATATGCTGACCATATGTGAACTTGGAGCCAAAAGGAATGGGCTCCCTGGGAATTTTTTTTCAATTATTTTTAAGTTTCAGAGCCTCAGTGTACTTTTGCTACCTGATTACCTCTTCTTGACAGTTCCTGGGGAATGCACAAGACATGAGAAGCAGAAATCAAGGGAAGAGCCCCAAGCGTTAACTAGGATGAGCCTGGCAGCTGCCCCAAATAGAACTAGAAAAGAGTAGATGAAGAAGGAGGAAGTGACACTGTCAGCTGAGTATTTGACTGAGATCTCCTCAGGCAGCGTCATTCCAAGGGAACACAAGTCCGTTTCCAGATGCGGTTTCCCACAGATCTGTGTGAGAAAAAGGATCCGGGAAGTGGGGAAAAGAGTGAGACGATGGACTGCAGAGCAATAAAAGATTACAAGGGGGAGAGGGGCCGTGAGAACCCTTCCCCGATGCCCTAGACCTCCCAGCTGTTCTCATGATAGGCTGAACTATGGAAGGAGAAGCTCGCAGGAGACCACGGGGCATGAACTGTGTAGCAATGGTCCACAAAGGAAGATTTCTGTGTCAGGGATGAGATTTGTATCTAAAGCTTTCTTCTCTTGAACTCTAGTGTCTCCAAACTTTCAGTTCTTGTGATACACTTAGTTACTAAATAGTTGGATACCTTGTAACCTTTTGGTTAACAGCAGAGTACACGTGGGATATTGGTCCCATAAGGTTACACTGCCTACTGATGTTGTAAGCCATCTTGGTCTGAGGATATGGTGACGCCATATAGGGCAATCATAACACGGCCCACTCCCTTGTAATTACAAGGTGGGAACTGTGGACAAAGTTGGTCTATTAAAGCTCAGATTTCCCTGAAAGCGTCCTGGTGGGGGATTTGGAAGAAAGAACCTGTTTTATAGGTGTGGTGCACTGGGAATAGCATTGGCTTATTTTTCCTTGTTTCTTTGCGTTGGTGATGACACGTGGGAAGCTTAGAGCAGAGCTCATAGCAATCTAACTTGGGGTGGGTTGTAAGTCAATGGAGCCAGGACAGAGTTGTGCAGTCAGCGCTGGTCCCGGTGGCCCACAGAAGATCAACATTGCTTCATCCAAAAACCCTAGACGTTATCACTTAGCAAGCTTCCCCTGATGTGAGATAAGAACAAACTACAAACTCTGCCCTCCTTACTCCACATCTGTGTTAAGGATAGCTCTGAGAGTCTTGGTGTTAATATTATTTATTGATTTGTGCGTATGTGTCTGTACACATACACAAGCCACAACAGGTGATGTGCTGAGGTCAAAGCTTTCAGGAGTCAGTTTTCTCCTTCTGCTATGTAGGTTCCGGGATTGAAATCCCATTATCCGTCGGGCTTGCCAACAAGTCCTCTTCACCTGCTGAGCCATCTCTTTGCTTTGTCCTTTGAATTATTATTGTTGCTGAGACAGACTCTTGTGATATCTAGACCAGGTTGGTCTCAGAATTGTGATTTTTCTTCCCCCAGCCCCCTGAGTGCTTGGATCACCAGTGTAGCACTATCTCGCTCTTTCTCTCTCATCCAAAAAACTGACGACTTCATATGTTTCTGAGGGTTAATTAACTTACACTTAAAATTTGCCAGTTTTCAAGATGGTAGCCTCCGCAGCACCAAATGTCCTCTGCCTATGAGCACAGCAGAAGTCCAAAGACAGGGAGCATGCAGAATAACAGGAGCAGAGAGGCAGGATCCGAAAGAGCTCCAGGCATTGGGTGAGGAGAATCTAATAAACACACTGTGTGTCCCTTCTCAGCAACAGCCGATGTCCTTGCCGTTCCGACCCTCCCTGTTGTCTCCTCTGAGAGGGACCCCTAACATGCTCCAGTCCAAGAAAAGGCAGGGTACTGGTGTCTGTCAGGTTTCCAAATAGTCCTGGGAACCTGCAGCTACTCCAGGAAGAAGAGGAAGTAAAGTTTAGGAGACCTCAGTGCTAAGTCGGCAGGCTGTTACACTTCACTCCTCTCACCTTTTATTGGCAGGAATTGGAGAAGACAGATTCAGATGAACTGCAGGTGTCTAAGAAGAACTTTGATTTTTCTAAACATTTACAATTCTCTTTTATGTATACAGTCAAAAAGGGGACGAGGAAATCGAAAATGTAAATCTTTCAGCAAATGCGTGTGTCAGGGAGATGCTGGGTGCCCTTCAGAAGAGCGCATTACCTGAAAGCTTCCCAGAGAACAAAGAGGAGAAAAATCTCCAAAGAATGCTGGTCCCTGGTTCCATAGAACCAGAAGCAGAGGTGGCTCTCAGCGGGGAGGGGTGGGACCACTGATGATCAATGTCAAGTCTGGGTCTGGTGTAGCAAATGAAGGCTGAGGAGAACTGTGTAAGTCCTCTGTCTCTCCAGGCTTGGGAACTGTGTCCTTAAGGGTACACGGTTTCCTGTATGGTGTTCCGGTTAGAACCTTCCTGGGAATGTCCTTTAAAGGACTAGGGGAAGCTATGCGATGTATCACATTCTCCTCTCTTTCTCTTCTGCTCCCATGTTCTATTTTAACAAAAGCAGTTCATACTGTGTAAATAATCAAATGGAAAAATTTATGACTATCATTGCTAGGAATACATTTAAGAAGAACCGTGTAAAAATGTACACGAGGAAAAAAAACGCTTTCTAAGGACGAACATGAACAAGGAGCCTAAAGAGGGAGGACTCTGTTCTTGGAGCACCATATTAAGAGTCCTTGCTCCATAAACACTTCTGAAAGTTCACCCCAACATGCATCAAAATCTCAACACCTGTTTTGGGGACCAGATAAAAATAAGTAGAATTGTGTTGGAACAGTGCAACATTTGAGACTGGGGGATCCTTAAAAGGGGTGGGAACAAGGCAGAATTTTGCCTTCATAGATAATAAACCACATTATAAAGTTGTAGTGATTTAAACAGCGCCCTACCAGAAAGGGGAGGGGGGAGATTAGTGGAACAGATTTAGAGTTTCCAGAATTATAGCCATGTAAATCTCACAATACAGTGTGTGATAAAGGACATTTTCAAACAAGCAAGGAAAAAGATAATTTATTGAATGTGTTCAGGACAACTGGCTAGCTGTTTAGGGGAAAAAATGCCATCACCCCCTCCCCCCAAATAAATTCCAGACGTTCTAAATGTGAAAAATAAAGCCACGAGAGCGTTACAGGAAAGTGTAGATGAAAAGACGTATAATCTCGAATGGAAACTTCTAGCAGGGCAAAAAAAAAAAAAAAAAGCCATAAACCATAAAGAAAAAGATTGGACCATGTGGCAGCATGAAAATTAAAACCGTCTGCACAGCAAACACTGTCAAGAAAATGAAAAATAAGACACAAGCAAGTAAAAAAAAAATGTAGGGTACATGCCAGAAGGTTAGTCTCCAAAATGACCATTTTTGTACTAATGAGACACCAGACAATGTAATAGAACATGAGCCTTCACAGTTGATAAAGTGGCTTCGAGCTCGCGTTGTCAGACAAAACAATATTTGAAACATACACATAGTAAGGAAAATGTATTCCTGTTTACCTAAAATTCTAATTGAATTGGGCAGTTTCTATTTTTAGTTGTCGGTGCTGGAAACCCTACTCTAGGCGAGCGACTAGACTTGGTCCCAGAATTAGTGAGAGAGAAAGAACTTAACTGAGCTCTCCAACAATGGTTTCCTCATCCGACAGGTACTAAGCATCAAATAGAGCATCACATGTACTGCATTCGGAAAACCATCTGCCACACAGAGTTTCCCAGTCAGCCTCCCTTTTCTCCGTTCAGGGCTCATACTGCAAATGAGAAACCAGAGGCTCAGAGAGATGAAGTTACTGGCCCAAGTCCACTCAGCTAAGAGGACAAAATCAATGCATGCATTCTAGGCCAGATGACCCCATTCCCTGGTTATGCCTGCCCCAAATCCACTGTCTTCCCCGGCATCTCTCAGTGGCCCAGTGTGGTTCTTTACCTCTAACTCTCGGGTCTTCCTGAATCTGGTCACACTGTCTCTGTCCCAGGGCACCGGCCCTCCACTCTGTTTACTGGTGCTCTACCAGGTGGTAAGAATCAACCCCATCAGCATTTACTGTGAGTCCTGGTCATGACCTTGGTAGAGAATTAGAATCAGATAGGGTGTGTGTGTGTGTGCATGTATGTGTGTGTGCATGTGTGTATGAATGCATATCTTTGTGTGCACATGTCTTTATATAACCATGTGCATGCATGCGCACATGTATGTGTGCATGTGTGCCTGTATGTGTATACATGTATGTGTGTGTGAATGCATATTACATGTGTGCACATGTATGTATATACCCATGTGTGGCCATGAGGGGATCAGAAGTTGATGTCTGCTGCCTTTCTCCATTGCTGCCCACCTTACTCTTTGAGATAGGCTTTCTCAGTGAACTTGAAGCTCACTGTTTGGCTAGACTGGCTGGCCAGGAAGACCTTCTGATCCTTCTGATCCCACCCCACCTGTGCTGCGGTTACCAATGGCACAATCATGTCTGGTGTTTATGTGGACATTGGCAGTTGAGCTCAGGCCCTCGTGCTAAGAGCAAACAGTTTACCCAGTGAGAGATCTCTATAGTTCTAGAAATCAGTATTTTTTTTTTTCATTAAAACTCCTCAGGATGTTTTGGTGTATGGCTATAATTGACAATAACGTGGAAGAAGTATCCATGGAGACCTTGTCTGGTGAGACTGTCTCACCTCAATTCGCAGAGTAGATCACGCTAAGACCCAGAGAAATAAAAATGGCTCGGCATAGAAGGCCCAGCACTTGAGAGAGACAGAAGGGACTTCAAACCTAGTCTGTTGCCATTCTAATGGGTGCATTAAGAAAGTTTTCAATTTGTCCCCAAGCGCAAACTTGGTTTTCTTCTTCTCTTTCCACATAGGAAGGACCTGGGCTTAAGTGGCAGTTACAGGAGCATTGGCAACAGCCTGTATCAGTTACATTTCTGTTGCTATGACCCCAAGACCTGATGAAAGCAACTTGAGGGAGGGAAAGACATATGTTGGCTGGTGGGTTTAGAAGTTCTCAAGCCGTCATGGCAGGGGAGCATGGAGGGAAGGCTCAGTGTTTGCAGCTGGAGTATGCGTGGGAGGCTGTTCACACCATAGACTAAGACACAATGCAAAGAGCAGGAACCCCAGGCAGGTGCAGCCTTCAAAGTCCCTTCTAATTAATCCTTAAAGACAGCCTTGTGGCATGGGCTGTTCCACCCCAGTGAGCCTAAACCCCCACATCCTGACTCTCTGTCCTCGGTAGAGTTTAAGTTCCCAGTATACTCAGCCCTTTAGTAAGTGGTAGGTCTTAGTCACTGTTGGCTGCTTATCCTTAGGGTGAAACATTTCTGTTTCCTCTTCATTGTTTACCTGCTCAGAACGTTTTCTTGGAGGCTGCAGAGGTGTCTCAGTAATAAGACACTTGCCCTGCAAACACAAGGACATGGATCTGAGCCCCAGACTACATATAAAAATAATGTTAGGCATAGCGGTGTGTGCTTAGAATCCCAGTGCTAGAGAGGTGGAGAAAAATAGGTCTGAGTCTCACTGGTCAGCCAATCTAGATGAACCAGTGAGTTCTACGTCAGTGAGAGATGATAGACCGTGAGTGTGTGTGTTTGTGTGTAGGCGATTGATTGCATCCGAGGAAGAACACCCAAGGCTATTCTCTCTCTCTCTCTCTCCCTCTCTCTCACACACACAAACACACGAGAGAGACAGACAGAGACAGAGAGAAGAGGAGGGGGAGATGCCTAACTGAGCTTGTCTAGGTGTAGTGTTTCTCAACCTATGAGTCTCAACCCTTTGGGGGTCACATATCAGAGATATCTTGCATCTAAGATATCTACACTATGATTCATAATGGTAGCAAATTTACAGTTATGAAGCAACAATGAGTTTCTTATTGTTTGGGGTCACCATAACATGAGGTACTGTATTAAGAGCTGTTGCATTAGGAAGGTTGAGAACCATTGGTCTAGAGCCGGTGGCCAGTCACAACCAGTGGTCTACAAAATGCCAAGGGCTCCAAAACTCAAGAGGCCCATCAGTGTGACTGAGACCAATACATTTTTATTTCCAGGAACAATGAAATATTCTTTCCATAAACAAAAAAATCTCTTTCTTTTCTCGGCGTCTAAGGGTGATTTGGCCAGGGCTTCAGTTACAAACATGGACAACAAACCACAGTAGCGAAAGCCGCATCTTTTACTGTATTGTCTTTGCTCCAGAAGAAACAAAAAGATATTTTCATGTTTTTTTTTCCTTTTACAGTAGTAGCAAATATCTTCCATTGTTATTTATATTCGGTGCTATGACTTTGAAATTTTGGTAGGTATTAAACCCAACTATACAGTTTCTTAATATATTAATAAGTTCACACGTAACTGTGTATCTCAAAAAAATGTTTTAATAAGTGTGTCTTCAGGCTAATTGGCTTCCTTTGTCAGCCTGTGTATTTTCGCTTCTGCTTTAAAAAAAATATTTAAATCGTTGAAGAGCTTTATTTTGAGAACAGCTCCATGGAACAAAACCACTCCAGGACCCTTGTATTATCACCACCGGGATGTGACAAGGCTCATGGCTGTGGAGAGATTCCCTCTGAGCTTCTCCAGTTGTATTAATGGGTCAGAGCTTTTGGAAAGTGGGTGTCTTATGTGAAGCTCATGGGTAGCGCCTTTATTTTGAGAGTCCAGCTTCCTTCTACAACACTACCATCTTTGTTATGAGCTGAGGCTGTGGAACCCAGGGCCCCTCGCTTGCTACACAGGTGTTTTAGCACTAAGCTACACGCTAGCACAACCAGAACATCTGAAAGTGCACGGCGTATTAAAGCAGCATCATTAATAGCAAGCGTGAGTCAGCGCGGTGGGCCACTCGAGAAGTGGGAAATCGTCTGAAAGGGAAGCTCCTACTGTCTGTAGCTCTTAGGAGCCAGCGACTCTGCTCTTTCCCACGTATCTGCCCATCTTTCTCTTTTCTAACTATCCTTTCTTCTCTGATTGCTTTCCCATAATTCTTAGTGCCTTCTAGCATCCACACGAGCCCTGAAGGGGGATGGATGGTCTTGGATCCTGGCTTCTTTCTGCTCACTTCCCTACTAGGCTCTGGTACATGCCTCTGCCATTGCAGGCTGGTAGAACCACGTAAGTAATCCTGGCCAATACGCTGAAGAGGGCGGAGCTTTTGCCCCTAGCCAGTCTGAGCTTTTAGAGGCCTGTAGAAGCCACTTCTGTGGTTTCTTCTCTTGCTGAAATGAATCCTGAAGTTAAGACAATAGTTTCATAAGATTGCCAAGCCTCTGTCAGCCAGGAGGTCCAAGTAAGTGAAAGGAACAGAAAAACTCATTTTACTGCCCCCCCCCCCATAGCCTTCAGTGGCCTGTAATGCAAGGAATGGACAAGCATTCAAGGAATAACTCAGGATTATTTTATTATATTTATTATAGATTTATATTTTTATTATATTTATTTTAGGGTTATTTATTGTCACAGCAAACATATATTTTCCTAACTAATAGGCTGGCTTCTGTGTAGATATAAATCATTGGGAGAAAGCAACTCTGGTCAGTTGTCCACCTTGGAGTCTGAGTCCCTTTTCTGATGCTATAACGTAATATCTGAAACTAGGTTGTATATAATGAATGTAATTTTTTTATAGTTCAAGAGGATGGGGAATTCAGGATCATAATGCCAGCATCTGGTGGGGGCAGGAAGTGTCATATGAAAATGGAGGTTGCCAGTTGTCTCTCTTTCTTCCTATAAAGTCACTTATCCTGTCACAGGGGCCCCAGCCTCATGGCTTCATCTCATGTTAATTACTTCCCAAAGACCTTACCCCCACATACGAGGAATACATGGATTTAAGAATTGTTTCTAATAAATGTGTGTGTGTGTGTGTGTGTGTGTGTGTGTGTGTGTGTGTGTGTGTGTGTGTGTGTGTGAAGGTTAAAAGACAACCTCAAGTATGGCAGGAACAGTTCCTTAGACATTGTCTGTGTTCGTTTGTTGTTTGTTTGTTTGATACAAGGTCTCTCACTGGCCTAGAGCTTGACAGGTACGCTAGTGTGGCTGGCAGTCACTGTGGCCAGGCATAGGCCTGAAGCAACCTTCTCAGCCCTGGGATTATAACCATGGGCTGCTGTGTCCAGCTCTGGGTCCTCATGCTTGCATGGCTTTCTCCCCACATTTAAACCATACCACTGGGGTGAAGTTGAATCATGACTGAAATGTACCTTTCTTTCTGACAGATGAGGTTGTAGGGGGGCATAGTTATTAAGGGAGGAGGCACCCGAAGCCTTCAGTGAGGCACATGGTCACGATAGAGTTGCCAAGTACACAACTTGTATTTGGGCTTTCTCAACAGTGGCACTATTGACTCCCACACTGAATAGCTTTGTGGTCAGAATCCTGTTCTGTCCAGTGAAGGGTGCCGAGCAGTGTTCCTGACCTCCACACAGAAGCAGCCAGGTCTGTGTACACAGACTGCCTTCCCAACCGTGGAGCTAAAAACCGTCTTCAGACATAGCCTGCCACTGGGAACCATCACTCCGGAACTTCAGGACCAGACAGATTTAAGAGACAAAATCCAGGTGATTTAATTTATACTCCTATTTGTGAAACCACTTTTTTCTTCTATCATCCCCAGGTTTTTGGTCCATAAATTAAGACCAAAGCCTAGGGGTGTATCTCATTGGTATAGCCTTTACCTACCCAGAACGTGTAAGACTCTAGATTTGATTCCCTGAAAAAAAATTACAAAGATCATATTTTAATGCTAAATTATCCTGAGGGAAACATCACTATCAATCATTAGTTTGGTCTCCAGTATTTTACCCCTGTCTCCTCTAGTCTCTCACTCTCTCTCTTTCTCTCTCTCTCTCTCTCTCTCTCTCTCTCTCTCTCTTTCCTGTCTGTGTCCATGTGTGCATATATGTGTCTGTGTGTCTCTGTGTTCCCCTCCTCTCTCTGTGTGTATGTGTATATGTTTGTGTATGTGTATATGTGTGTGTATTTGTGTATGTATGTATCTATGCGTGTGTATTTGTATATGTGTGTATGTGTATATATGTGTGTATGTGTGTATGAATGCATGTGTGTGTGTGTGTGTGTGTGTGTTCGCTAGAGACTGATGTCAGAATGTCTTCTTCCATTGCTTCTCCACTATATTTTTGAGACAGAGTCTCTCACTGAACTTGGAGCTTGTCATTTGGCTGGTGAGCATGTTCTTCCACCCCAGGGCTGGGGTTACAGACACACACCCATATGCCCTGCTTTTTATGTGGGCGCTGAGGGTCTGAGCTCAGATCCTCAAGCATTTGCTCATTGAGCCAAATTCTAAGCCCCACATGGCTTATTTTTAAAACGGTGTTCTTACCAAAGCAGAGGATCCTGCCACCCTTCAGTTTCCCCAACACCCATACTGTAAACACTCAGCACTCAGTGCTGCCGAGAAGCGGCCACACAGGACATCACTGGGAGCGCTGATGGAGACAGGGAGATGGATGGAGACCTTGTGGTTAGGCACAAAGGAAATGACGGCTGGTCCTCACCCCATACGCTCTCTCTTTCTCTTTGGTTTTGTTTTCAAATGAATCACAGCAACCAAATTTAGCTTCTCCACGAGCCTCCTTGCCCTTGACGTTGTCAGAACCTCCCAGGGCTTCTCCACTTCCTTGTTGCTGCTTTAATTAGAAGGCTCTCCACTCTGCTCTGTCTCAAGCAAAAAAAAAAAAGGGAGGCCTCTACCACGTGTAAACATAATAGGCTCCAGATGAAAACAGTCACCTAGCAAACTGAGATCCTTGGAGGGCCTCTGGTGTGAGTTCAGTTCAAAGTGGCTGCTGGTTGACCAGTAATTAGCTTGGTTGAAATCTGCACAACAGACCTTGGGAACTACAAAGGGCAATGTTGGGGAATGTGCTTGTGTCTTTAAAGGACCTTGGTGAGAGGTACTGTCCAACTCTCCCCTGTGATCTTGCACAGTGGAGCTGAAAAGTAGATTAAGTCAGGAAACCATCGGCTCCGTGTGTGCTCACACACAACACGTTCCTGCATAGCTTTGTATGCTTATTTCTTTTCTATACTAAAAGGCCCACTGACCTCTGTGATCTCCTCTGCCTCAGACTTAGAAGAAACCAGTAGGATACATTTTGACTTTAAATGCAAAGGAGAGCTTTAGAAAGACCAGGAATTAGCAATTTAGGGACTGAGGAACCCAAAGAGACCTGAAGAGGGAGGGATACTCCTGAAGGAACTTCCTGATGTCACTGGGACCCTGGACTCCTGTTTGGATACACAGGTGGCTTGATGTGGCAGTGAGAGGGGGATCAGGGTCTTTCTGTCCATCCCTGATTCGGCTCCCTGTCTGAATAGTGTACTATTCTTCTCTTGTCTATGTTCTGTCAAATGGGATTGAAAGACCTGCAGTTTGGAGATGGACCCTTGAGTCTTCCAGAGATCCTATTTATATTTATATTATATTTATATTTATATTATGGCAATAAAGGGGACCAGTCTCCCAATCATTTTTCCTTCCTTTTCTTCAGCATATATTACCAGTAAGTCCTTGATCCTTTCCTTAACGGAAAAGATTAAAATGATACTGTAAAGTTTGTTCCAGGTGCCCCAGCTCTACTGGGGGGGCGGGGGGGAGCATTTACTCTAAATCCCTCGTGTCCTCTAGATTGTCTTGGTTGTAAGGAAGGAACCCAGATTATGAGTCTCTCTTCTATAAATGTAACAAAATACATTGTAAAGAGACAAAGTTTCTTTAGCTCACAGGGCTGGACGTCTGCAAACGTGGTGCTGGCTTCAGCTTAGGTGGGTTGACAGATGACATTGTGGTGGGAGAATGTAAGAGCAAGAGCATATCCAGCAAAGCCAGAAGCCAGCGGGATTCCCAGGTCAGGCCTACTCTTCATTATAACCAACTCATTTCTCAAGTAGAGCATTAATCCCTTCCGAGGGTGATGCTTCCAGATAGGACGCACCTCTTTTGAGTTCTCCTACCTCTGAATAGCATCACTCTGGGGCTCATGATTCCAACACATGAATCTCTGAAGGACAAATTGGAGCCAAACCATAGAACCTACTTAAACCACTAAGGTAGCAACATTTAACATCACACAACAAACCACAGAGACAGTGGCACTGACTTTGGGGTTGAATTGTTACAGGAATTTAAACACTGAGAGGATTTCCTCACGCCCAAACTTAGCCCTGCATGGCTGTCTTGTTCTGCACACTGGCCTCATCTCTGCCTGTTGTACAAGAAATATCCCCACCCAACGGGAACAGGGCAATAGAGCTGTGTACCTACAGCCCCAAAGGCAAAGAAGCAGTAAGCCTCTCACTGATTGTAGGTCAATCAAAGCCTACAAAAGGACTCTGATTGGGCTAGCCTGGATCACAAGTCACCCCAGGACAGACCATTATAGTTGAGTCAGGGCTAGGCTCTCTGATTGACCATATTGGAGTGGCAAGTTCTTCTTGAGTCTAGGGAAGGCCACCACAATCTTATGCAGAAGCTGTGTTGGGGGGCGGGACAGGTCTATAAAGGAAGTGGGGATCTGTAGTCCTCAGAAAAGGCACAGAGACTGTGGGCATGAGACTCATGCGGGGACTCACTTCCTCCTTGGCAGGTGTAGGGCATGGTTGACATTGCTTGTGCTAATGGTAGACTTATGCTTATAAGCACTTGTGTGGTTATGTAAATCAGCAGTGTGGGGATGGGTAATCAAACTCTCTGATTATCAGTGATTGGAATCTCTCCTGTTGCCTGAGCTGCCTTGCATCTAAGAGTTAGTCAGACTGTCCCATGCCAGCACGGGCTGTGTTGAATACCCAATAGATGCTTCGAATGTTGGTTGTCCTGGCTCCCAAAGGCACAGCCTTAGTCAGGGTTGTTTGAGACCCTTTGTATTACCTCCTCCCCCAAACTACAAGCTTCAGTGAGCAATTTCCATGTTGGCCAGAGGTGAGACCATCTCATCATGGTGGGATTACATGACAGGTGCATGAGGTTATGATTGCTTTAAACCCATCCAGTGATGCCAGCTGTGGGGTAACCCACCTCCCATTAGTCTCTCCCAGTGATCCCATCCACCTGGCAGAATCTGACCCCTCGTGAGAGGGCATGCCTCCTGGGTGATCCAGGCCATTTGCAACCCCAGTTCCTGAACAGCCCTGTGTGGGCCTCAGTTCCTCTACGCTGTCCCAACAGAGGGAAGAACCCAATGTGCTGACATGGCCACTACGAACTGAAGGATCAGCAGAACAGTTTGAGAATGGTCAGAGCAGGAAGGAGTTAGGGAGCAGAAGTAGACATTGGTGAGAGGATATTGAGAGGAGCCAGCGAAGATAACCGACAGCCATGGTCACCAGAAGAGTTGTAGAGAGCTGCCAAGCCTTTAGAGCCAATGGTCTCAGAGGCAGGGCTGAGAAGCACAGCCCCTGTAGAGCTAAGAGTCTGGATGACCAATGTGTACATGGGGATGTAACCATCATTTCTCCTACACTGTGAAGGCTCATCCCCACTGTAGCCTGAGCTAACACTTCACTCCTTTGGATGGTTGGATAATATTCCTTCATCTGGGTATCCATTGATAAACAATGGACCAGTTGTTAGAAGCTGTTGGTCGTTTGGTAGGAACAGAGGTCCATTCCACTTCTGAGCCGTTATAGACAACGATGCTATGAATATGCACGGGCAAGCTTTTGTGTGGACGGGTTTTCGGCTCTCCTGCGTCCACTTCCGCAGTGTAAGTGCGCAGGCAGCTCTGCATTAGAGGCAGCTATCACTTTTAGTGTGAGAAGACAGGAAAGGGGGATGCCCTCTGTAGCCCCTGGACCACTTTAGCAGACATCTATCTTTAATATGAGACTGTTGAGGAAGGCAGAAGGAGTCCTGCCTCAACTTAAAGGAAGCACAGGTCCATGGGCCTGGTTCTGTGTTCGCATCATTTAGTTGGATAATGGGGTTTGACTTTTTCCATATGACCCTGACTCTGTGGGGACAGAAGAGAATCGTCCCTGTGAGGAAGTGAACCTTTAAGGCGACCCATGGTGGACTTCCCACTGAAGTCACCAGAGACAGCTCAGAACCTGCTATCCACAGGGAGGGGGGAAGAACTCCCTCCAAGAACCTCGATTGTGATATTTCTGAAATGTTAGTTCAGACTGGGCATGCTGGCATACACCTTTAATTCTATCCCTTGGGGTCAGAGTTCATGGTGATCCTGAACTACATAGTGAATTCTGGGACAGCTAGGTCTATACAGCCAGACCCTGTGTCAAAAAATAAGAAATTGGTTCAGGGAATGGGGAAATGGCTAACTGGGTCAGAGTACCTGCTGCACAAGTGTGAGGACCCAAGTTCAAATCCTCAGCATGTACATTTAAAAATAAATGGGCTGGGCATAGCCACACATGTGCCTATAAACCTAGAGACAAAACCACTGGGGCTTGCTAGCTGCCAGCCTAGTCCCAGGTTCGATGAGAGGCCCTGTATCAGGGGAACAACGTGAAGAGAGCTAGAACAGGAGATCTGACACCCTCCTCTGGCCTTCACGTGTGCACATGTACACACACACTCCCACACACACCTTTGCACTCACCACACACACATATCCAAGTAAATAAAATAAAATTTTAGTTCATGCTTTGTGTCTTGGCGTTCTTATGTATGCATTGCAGCAAGTTTGCCAATTGTAAACGAAGCAGATAAGACAATAACTGGGCTTTAACCTTGAATCAAAGACAATCACGGTTACTATTTAAGACACCGCCTGTTAGGAATATATATATAAACCTCTCTCTCTCTCTCTCTCTCTCTCTCTCTCTCTCTCTCTCTCTCTCTCTGTGTGTGTGTGTGTGTGTGTGTGTATGTCCACCTGCGTGTCTCTCTGTGTGTCTATCAGTGTGCATGTTTCTGTCTATATATATGTCTCTCTCACCCTGTGTGTATGTGTCTGTCTGTCTAAGTCTGTGTTAAAACGATGAGGTTTTTCTCTATTAGGAAACAGATTTCACTGTATTTGTGGCAGCCCTCCGATGGACATCTGAGAGAATTTGGGGGCACCATTCTGGTAGAAGGGAAGCTGGAGAATCAGCCTTGAAGCTCTGTCTTCAGAACAAGCCTCGATTCATTGAGGCAGGAGCATTGCATTGCTTTGGAGAGGAACTAATGGAGCTGGAGAGTACCAGTTGTATTTTCTGTCCAAGTGTAATGGCCAGACACAAACCAGCAATTGTCCTTCTTCTCTCGTGCTTCCAACTCAGCCTCTCAGTGCCTGGCTGAATGGTGATACCCACTAGTGTCTGGGCTGAATGATGCTCTAGCCCAGTGTCCTGGCTGAACAGTGTTCCTCCTGGTGTCCTGACTGAACAGGGTTCTCTCCCCAGTGTCTTGGCTGAGTAGCACTCCAATATCTGATGTCCTTAGCTGAGAGGTGTTCCCATCGCTGCTGACCTGGTGGAGTGAGAGCCCAGAATAGAGGAAGGGTCTCTAATGAATCCAAGTTAGGGACCAGCCCCACAACCTTATCCTAGCTTGGCCACCAATGATGTATCTAACCCTGGGAAGCATGGGAAGTCTTGGGCTTATAATCTTTATGAGGCATGGACCTGTTCCACTTCAGTGGTTTGTGCTCTGAACAGATAGGATAGGACCAGAAGTCTGAGCAGTGTCTCCGAGATGGCAGAATAGGGAGAGGCCTTAGGCCAGGAGTCAGGAGTCCTGGTTCTCCTCTCAGCCAGTAACTAATAGTAGCCTAAG
This sequence comes from Uromys caudimaculatus, assembly GCA_028551405.1. Classification (NCBI taxonomy): domain Eukaryota; kingdom Metazoa; phylum Chordata; class Mammalia; order Rodentia; family Muridae; genus Uromys; species Uromys caudimaculatus. The sequence continues at coordinate 12,065,126 of CM052710.1, read as the reverse complement.
ACAAATCTGCACATTAGTTTCTTTAGCCATAAAATAGAACTATTTATCTAGGAATATCTCAAATTAATGATTAAAAAATTACAAAACCACTGGGAAAAAGAAAAGAAAATCTGGCCAGATTTTTCAGTGCTGGTGAAGGTGAGGTTGCCCGGGGAGCTGCTGGCTGGATCTGCTGGAATCTGGGAGACCCCCATTCATGAAAGCAGCAACCAAGCCCACTGGAATCTGCAGGTTGGCTTAGGAGAAGGAGGGCAATGGCTTTAGTGATAGGAGACAGAAAGAAAAGGAAATACCAGAGTGTTTCTATAATTGTGACCATGGGAGAATTCGACGAAAAAACAAAAGGGAAGGGCACTCATTAAGAAAATATTAAGAGAATATTTTTAAAAGGGCGTGGCTGAGTCACAAGCCGAGAAGCACAAATGATATTGAGCCTGCCTGGTCTCCCAGGGAAGCCGGCTGGCCCCCGCCAGCCCGCCCGGAGCCTGGGGAAGGGAGGATGGGGACCTGGGGTTCCCATGGCTCTGCCGAGCAGGCTCAGCTTCACAGATGGTCATTGTTCTCCACACCCCTTTGTTGTTCTTTCCCAGGCGCCAGGCAGGTGGAAACTGGGGGAGGCACGGGTTACCCAGAGATAAGGCCTTTTTATGAGCTTCCTGGTTTAGCAGAGAGGAACTTCTCCAGCTGGTAAGAACGCTGGCTGGTCCCTCTGCTTGGCTCCTTCTGGGAGACCAAAGCTCTTTCTAGCTGAGACTGCAGGGCTGCCACACGCCTTGTGGAAGCCCAAGGGATGGAAATATTAGCCATAGTTGCTACTGTCACTCCCGGCAAGCATACTCCCAGAGAGTCAGCACACTGTCATATTTGGAATTTAAACAAATAAGTCATTCCCAAGGTTTCTCTAGAAACTTCTGTCTGCTCAAGAGGAAGGTGAAAGGGATAAAAAATGAAACCAAGTGTCACGAGTTCAAGACCTGCCTGAGCTACATAGTTAGTTCTAAACCAATCTATGCTTGTATAACAAGAGCCCGTCTTGAAATTTTCAGGAGAACAAAAGGAGAAAGAAGGTGAAGGAGAATAACTAAATAAAAACCAAAACAAAAAACAAAAAAAAAAAATTTGAAAAAGCCTTCAATATCCTTAGCTATCAGGGAAACGCAAGTTAAAATTGTTTTACGATTTCATCTCACTTTAGTCAGAATGGCTATTATCAAAACAAGCGGTAACAAATGTTGGCAAGAGGTGAGTCAGGAGGGAAAGGACCCTCCTTCACTGCTGGTAGGAATGGAAGCCAGCCATCAGTATGGAAATCTCACTTGCCTGCATTCCCAGGGTGTAGACCCGAAGGACTGTAAATCAGCAGCATAGAGATCTCTGCCCATCCATGTTTACTGCTGTGCTATTCACAATACCCAGGGAACGGAGCCAGCCTAGACATTCATCAGCAGATGAACAAAGAAAAACGAGGTGCGTACACACAATGACATTTTACTCAGCCACAGAGAAAAATGAAATCAGAACATTTGCAGGGAAACGGATCAAGCTGGAAATCATTTTTAAGGGAAATAAGCCAGCCTTAGACAAATAGCGCACACTCTTTCTCATGTGCAGGCCCTAAATTTAAAATGACAGAGGGAAGGGCATTCTCAGTCGGGAGAGTACTTGCCAAGCATGCAGGAAGCTCTGGGTTCAAGCCCAATACCACAGAAACTGGCCATGGTAGCACAGGTCTGGGATCCCAGAACTTGCAAGGCAGAAGCAGGAAGGTTAGGAGTTCAAGGTTATCCTTTGCAACCTCTCAAGTTCGAAGTCAGCCTGAAATACGTGAGACTTCGTCTCAAAAAATGTGTTTGTGTGTGCATGTGCACATATGTGTGTGCGTGTGCGCATGTGCATGCCTGTGTATGTGTGTGTGCCTGTGTGTGTGTGTGTGCATGTGTGTGCCTGTGTATGTGTGCTTGTGTGTGCACATGTGCATGTGTACATCCAAGTGTATGTTTGTGTGCATGTACATATGTGTGTGTGCACGCACTCACGTGTGCAAGAGCATGTGCATGTGTGCACGCGTGGGGGGGCATGTGCATATGTGCACATGTGCCTGTGTACATGTGTGTATGTGTGGTGTGTGCGTATGTGTGGTGCGTGTGTGTATGTGTGTGTGTGTGTGTGTGTGTGTGTGTGTGGTGTGTGGTGTAACTACAAAGGTATCACGAGGCAGGTGGAAGAAATTTTAAGGGATGGGGAGGAGAGACAGTGGAATACACATGACATGAAGGCAGAAGCAGAGACTATCTGGGGGGAGCAAGCGGGGCAGCCAGAGTGGGGGCAGGGAGCACGGGGTTAGGAAATGAACGGCAACAACGTGTAACACATGAGTGAAAACACCTTAATGAAGCCCGTTATGTTGTGTGCTAGCTTAAAATCAATTTTTAAAAAAGCACTTCATGGAATTAAACAAACAAACAAAAAATCTAAGACAACAGCCACATAATTTTGCATAAATTCCAGATACACCGGAGTAGGCTTGCTGGTGAGGCCTGAGGAAACTTCAAATGAGGTGCTTTGAAATATCCATACTGGTTTTAGTTTCCTGAGCATAAATCAGTAGTGGGATCTCAGGATCATATGACAATTTTATTTCTAGGTTTTTATTTGTTTTTACGACAGTTATTTATACGGGAGGGGGGCACATGCCAGAGTACACGTGTGGAGGTCAGAGGACAACAAGGAGCTCATTCTCTCCTTCCATATTGTGAAACCTGGGGATTGAACTCAGGCCGTTGGCTTTGGCGGCAAGCACGCCTACCCGCTAAACCATCTTGCAAACCCCTTTGTCTAGTGTTTGGAAGGACCTCCTTATGCTTCCCCGAGATGGCTTTCCTAGTTTTCATATCCAACAGCTTCCGAAGAGCCACCACAGCCTCTCTCCAGCTTTACGGGCATTTGTTCTTGGTTTGGTTTGGTTTGTTAACAGTGAGATGGAGTCACTCTTGTTTCGTGTCATATTTCTGTGTGATGAGTGATATTCAGCTTTTTCCCCTTCCAGATCCTTGTTGGCTAATCTTCTATTCCCTTTAAAAATGTCTATAAGAGTCATCTGCCTATTTTCTGTTGAGTTGTTTAGTTCCTTACCTCTTCTTGCTATTAGTCACTTGTAGATGAATAGTTTGCAAATATTTTCTCCCACTCAGTAGGTGGTCTTGTCGCCCTGTTGATTTTTTTCCTTTGTTCTACAGAAGCTTTTTAAACTGACTATGCTCCTTTCTGCCACGTTTTGCTTTCGTGGTCCATGTTTTTAGGGCCATATAAAAAATATTCTTGCTTAAACCAGTATCCTGAAGGATGGTCCCTCCTTTCCCCCTCTGTTTAGTTCCGTTGTTCTGAGACTTAAATTTGAGCAGAATGTTCTCTTGGTCCCTCGTCCCTCCATGTCGTTGCTATGCTTTCTGGAATAACCTCTGTCACTGATGGCTTGGGCACTCCTACTAGATAAACTAAGGGAAAAAAATGTCTTGCAGATTGCTGTGAGGTTGATGAAGGGGTTAATATCCAAACTGAGCCCTAATTTGTGGGTGGAGCATAGGATTGCTGCGCTCATGAACTTGAATGCTAAAGTAATAGAACACTACACAGCAGTAGGGACAGTTGTGGGCCAGAGGGCGAGGGAGACCAGCACCAAATGAAAAAAATAGCAAAAATGAGATACTGTTAAGTTCTGTGGAAAAATGAGCGATGGGGGTGTTGGCCGGTGACTGGTGGTCACTTCCGGTCTCTCACGCGGAGGTGGCTTTTCAGATGGAGATAAGCTGGTCACTTCCGGTCTCTCACGGGGAGGTGGCTTTTCAGATGGAGATAAGCATCTGAGTGGTACATCTTCCCTGTTTCTCCTCTGAAGTATACAAAGATGAGAGGTGCCTGATCACATGTTCCGTCTTTCGCTTACACAGACACTTTACTCATTAACAGTCAAAGGAGCAAGCCATCAGCAGGGGTCACCTCCTGTTCCTTCTCAGCCCCTTCTTGTACCTGCCCCGTTGCCTACCTGCCACCCCCACCCCATGCCACGCCTCCCCACTCCGTCTGAGTAAGCACACTGTGTAGATGAACCTCACAGTGCATGCTGGAGTTTGAAGGTGTGGGCTCACACCCAGAGCTTGGCTGGCCTTTGAGCTGGCTTCCTAAGGTTGGTTGGTCTTAGTCTATCTGTTCTGTCATCCATTTTCATTCTGTTTCTCAGAGGAACTTAGAATGAAGTAAACCAATGGTGTAAGCACTGAGTTAGAATCTCTTGGGTTCCCACATAGCTGTTATCAGGTCGTGCTGATGACGTAAGAACCCCAAGATGGTGGGTAGTCTCATAACTTGACCTGCCATCTGCAGGGTGCCAACTCCCCTGAGCCTTACCTACCCGGGACACTTCCCTTCCACACAAAAGAGAACACTCAGTCATCTCCTTAAAACAGTAGTATTTATTTAAATTTACTTAAAACCATTTACTGTTGCTGTTATCCGTTGTGCTGGTGGTGGTGGTGGTGGCGGGGTGTGTGTGTGTGTGTGTGTGTGTGTGTGTGTGTGTGTACAACTTTCAGGAGCCAGTTCTTTTCTCCCACTGTGGGTTTCTGGGATTAAACTTGTATTTTCAGGTTTGCACAAGTTTAGCCACTGAGCCACCTCTCCCCTCTCCAGCTTCTATTTCTTATATTATTAAAATTCTTATATATTAACGGACTGGAGAAATGGCTCAGCAGTTAAGAGCACTTGCTGCTTTCCCAGAGGACCCAGGTTCAGTTCCAGCATGCATGTGGTAGCTCACAACTGTCTGTAATTCCAGTTCTAGAAGATCCAATGCCTTCTTCTGGCCTCCTCAGACACTGCATGCATGCGATACACAGACATACATGCAGGCAAGACACCTACCTATACATGTAAAGTAAAAATAAATAATAATTAATTAAAATAATTAAAAATAAATAAATCTTTAAAAATTAATATACTAGCATTCTTTTATATTAAAACTCTGCCTTCTGTCCTTCCTGCTGTAGCTACATGTTCGGGTAGTTCTCTGTCGCTGCATGCTCAGGCGGTTCTCTGAGCATCCCTGTTGAGGATCATGCTGTCCCTCATAGACATCCCTGTCTCTGTCTCCTGGTGCACCTGTGGGACTGTTTCCAAAGTAAACTCCCAGGAATGGAACTGGAGCGCAGTGTGCTAAGAGCAGGTGCAACCTCCCTAGATAAGATACAGTGTTTCCCACGGAGAGACTTCACTTGAACAATCTTCTCCATAGTGCCGGTGAGGAGCTCAGGTCCAGGTGGGCTCAGGATTGCCTTCTGTAATCACGATGCAGGAGACTGTCGGCTCATTTGAAGTAATGATAAATTCCAGTGTGTGTGTGTGTGTGTGTGTGTGTGTGTGTGTGTGTGTGTGTGTGTGTTTTCCAGGGATTGAACCCAGGACTTCAGAAATGCTAGACAAGTGATTTACCACTGAGCTTCATCTACAGCCCCTATACATCTATTTTTAGACAGGGTCTAAATAGCCCAAGCAGGTCAATCCTCCTGCCTTAGCCTCCCAAGTAACTAAGTCAGTGTGCCTGTGCCACAAAGCCTTGTTTATAGAAGTGCTTGAATTCCATTTTAGGGGAGTCAGGGATGCTGCTTGCAGCACAGGACACATGTGGAACACAAAGGACAGGCTGCTGGAGTCTGCCACCATGTAGGTCCTGGGGATTCAGTTCCCGTCATCAGTCTTGGTTATACCTGTTTCAACCCTACATCCATCTCAGCCCCGGTATAAATTTAATTTTAACGAACAAGAATGAACATACAACAAAGCACTTGGTTTCAGGCAGAGGGAACACCCTGGGCAGGATGCACTTTATGTAGCTGAGGAGTTTCCCACACAGAATGGGAGTGTCTGAGTGGGACTCTCTAAGGAAGACAGGCTGTTGTGCATATATGCTTAGCCCTCCATGTCACATGTCCCGGACTCCACATCTGGAGGTTTAAAAAAAAAGTGTGTATTCATGTGTGTAGAGGCCACGGGTGTTGTTCCTCAGGCACTCTCCTCATTTCTGCTGTGCCTCTCACTGGTCTGAAATTTGCCTGGTAGGTTACACTGTTTGGGGGATCAACCTCAGGTGTGTTTGCTCATACAGGAACTACCTTCTTGGCTGAGCTATCTCGTCAGCTCTAAGAAATACTCATTAAAGTCATGTCTACACTGAACAGGTACATACTTCCCCTTATCATTACTCCCTAGGACATGCCAGCATGCCAGCAATTTCTATGCCACTTACTGTGTGCTCTGTGCTATCTGCAACCTGGAGATACTTCGAGCGCACTGGAGGCTGGATGTAGGCTCTGTGCCAACCCACTGATGTTTGTCAGGGCTTTAAGCACGGCTTTGGGTATCTTTGACAGATACTGGAGCCAATTCCCAGAGGATATACAGGAAGTATTTACAAATATAATGTATTGGGGTTGATACCCAGACGGAAGGAGAGGGTCTTCAACCTAAAAACAGACAGGGTTTCTGACTTGTCACCGTGCTCTGCATAGCAGGAAGCAAGCTACTGGGGTCGGGTCCCAGTTTCTAAGCACTGTGCTTCTGGGACCTTTATCTCCTCGTGTCTCCGTCCTCTGTGGCTGCTGCTTTATTGGCAGCCTGCTGGGACCCCCTAAAGGGGAGCCTTCAGCATCTTCGTCTTTAGATCTTAACCATAGCCCGTCTTAGCTGGATCATTCCAGTATTTCAATTCTGAACAGTAAACGAGAGTCTACAGCTGTGCATTTTCATTGTGGTTGGGTAGGGTTTTGTCGTTTGCTTTGTTTTATTCATAAAGATGCAGAGAAGAATACAGATTTATATGAGGAAGGAAACAGAGGCCACTGTTTACTTCAAATGGGTCTTATTTTAGCATGTGTGAACGGACAACGGCATACTAGCACATATGGGGCTGTGGAGTCAATGTTACAGGCCTTCTTCAATTGCTTTCTACTTTATGTGTTCAGACAGAGTCTCTTGCCCAATCAGCTGGACTACTCGGACAGTGAGCACCAGGGATCCTCCTGTCTCTTCCTCCCGAGACTGGGGTTACTGCCAGATGTTAATGCACCCAGCTTTTCAAGTGAGTGCTAGGATTCCAAAACCAGGTTCCCAGGCCCCACTTTTATTTCCATTTTGATATAGAGTCCCATGCATCCCAGGCTGGCCTCAAACTAGGTAAGTAGCCAAGCACAACACTGAACTTCTGGTCCTCCTATCTTACCTCCCAGGTGCTGGGATGAAGGGCGTGCACCACTACTTCTGGTTCCAAATGGGCTTTACACACAGCACTGACTGAAATGAATCTCAGTAAACTTCTGAAGATGAAATCTCTCTGGAGTGCCCACATAGTGGCTTCACGGTCAGGTTGTCTTCCACCATGTCCATAAAATGTGCTTGGGAGTTTCCGTTTTCTGACTGGATTGCATAGTGCCAGAGGATTTGTAAGCCATTTCCTGTAGCATTGTTTTATTACATGGCCGTAACTTTATGGGAGAGGAAGAAAGTTTATCTTCAATATGTGGAATGAAGAAACTGAAGCCCAGAGAGGCTGACAGAATGGCCACAGCTTCCCATTGTGTCTGTGTCTTTGAACTTTTCCCTAAGCACATGGGTGGAGTCTCCTTTGTTGAGATCTGGTGTAAGTTTGGCTACACTTCTCTGTGACCAGAGGCCCCCTATCTGCTTAAACCTGTCAGGGTTCCAGACCCAGTGGCATATGCCTGTAGTCCCAGCATCTTGGGAAGCTGGGACGGTGCATTGCAGGAGTCCAGGAATGGGAAACCAGCCTAGAGTTAAGAGCTCCATCTCAGAAAAACAAAACAAAACAAAACAAAACCATAGCTGGACATAACACTGGGAGGCAGAGACAGTGTTCCTCACAGGCTTGCTGGCCAACTTAGCCAAGCTCCGGCTTCAGTAAGGGACTCTGTCTCAAAAAATTGGGTGGAGAGGATTTGAGGAAGACATTCAACATCTTTCTCTAACTTACACACATGTGCATGCATGTGCACACGCGCGCGCGCGCGCACACACACACACACACACACACACACACACACACACACACAAAATATAGTAGGCAGAGGAAGATACCTCATGTCCATCAGTGACCTTCACATGCATACACATGCATGCAACCCCCCCACACACACACCTCTTTCCTAGTTAGAACCTCTATCTATCAGAGACGACTGCAGCATCTCACTGTGGTCTGACCCCAGTAGCATCCTCCAAAGACCTTTGCCAGTCTGTGGAGAAGCCATGAGCTCAACAGCAGCCATCATGGCATGAGAGAAGGGGGTCTTTTAGCCTCCCACCTCGCTGTGATGCTCAGGTAAATACCCCAAGGTAAACAATGCCCTCGCCCCCTCCCCCCACCCCTGCTGCAGCTGTCTTCAGAGAGATGTGCCCTTCAGAGATAAGACCATCCGCCCCTATTTTATGATTCTAGTTGCTGAGAACAGGATGTTCACTCACAAACAACCACCCTGATCCTCCCAGACTCCTGTGCTGATTAAAATGAAACCCTTTGCTTATGAACTCTCTCTCCTTGCAGAACCAAAGCTCTGGGAGTCATTTTTCCCCCGGGGGAGAAAAATCTAATTTCTGGTAGGTATGGTTCCCCACAGCAGGCTGCCATGTGGTTTAGACAAATAATGCAAAAATCCCCAACACCCCAACAAAGAGCCTACTCTCATTATAGGACGGCTTTTTATTTTAGTTTAGTTTATTATATCATGCTTTATTTTTCATCCTGCTAATAAATTTTGGCTCTTCCCCCCCCCCCCCATTAACTCTAATATCTTCTGTGGTACAGAAAAGTAAGTCTGAACTGTAAGCTAGTCCTGACCTAACTACTTATTAAAAACACTAATATGCTTGACGACTTTGAAGTCTGCCACACAACAAAGGGAGAGAGTTAGTCTGGGCCACTGTAATCCACGGTTTGTCACTAAGTTATGACACCCAGCAGAGCCGTGTGACAGTGCAAATCAATCACCCCTCGAGCTCTGCGGGGCCTTCCCTGCCTCCCCGCAGAGACTCTGCAGTTTAATTAGCTTTCTTCATACCACCTCGGTATACATCTGCAGCTTCAGCAAGAAACAGACGCGGAGGACGGGTTCTTGGAAAGTGGAAGCCTTAAGAAAGTTCATATCGTGGAAAGAAAAAAAAAGTCTGGAAAAAGAAACATCAGAGACCTTTGTAGTTTGGGCTTTAGATGCATTAGGCCTGAGATACACAGGCATGGGGTTCCCAGTGTTGTTAAATGCAGACTTTCAAAGCAATGCGTGCAGGCTTTGCCGAAGAGCTATCAGATGGTAGCAAGTGGCGTTTTCTCTTCTGGGTAGTCTATGGGTTGCTTTTTCTTCTTTTTTTCTTTTTGTTTTTTCCTTTTTTTCTTTCACTCCAATGTTCCTTCTCTGGTGGCTCCTACAGGAATTCTTTGCACCCCCGTCCTCTGGAGCCCACTGACATGAAGGAACGAACACCCGAGGCTGCTCAACTTCTACAGAACTGTGGCCGAACTCCTGTGGGCGAATGACACTTCTGAGGGCAAAGGCTTGCTTCTCTGTTCATTTTGCTGCGATAAATAATGTCAGCCAAAGAAGAAAGCAGAAACGAGGCTGGGGAGTTCGGAGTCATTGACAGGGACTGCAGGGGTGAGAACAAATCAGGCCACCGTGTCACACGCAGAGTGACACTTTTGTCCTGGCCCCAGGGGAGTGGGACAGATGAGATCAAACTGATCCTGCCTGGGTTGGGGGTGTCCAGATGCTGTCTGGTTCCTCTGAAACATCATTTACTGATGGAGGAGGGGAGAAAGCAGCCAGGCAGCTGTTACGACTCGCTGGCCTCAGACATACTGATTTAAGGCAGTCAGAGAGTGATCTTTCACCTTTGAGAATTCTTTCCTTGCTTGGTTTTAAGGAAAGGGTTAACATATGGCAGAGGCCAGGAGGGTTCATCATGTCCCATTGTGCCTGTGCTATTCAGGTGGCAGACTGTGTCTCCTACGGGGGAGGAGGGAGTGTCTAATGTGTCTGAGGGTATGTCTTCTTTCGTGCGTATGTACACATTCACACACATGCATATGGAGACCAGGCATCCGTATTGGGTGTCTTCCTCAATCACTCCCTACTCTATTTTTTTAGAAAGGACTTTTCTAGAGCTCTCTAATTCTGCCAGGCTGGCTGGCCAGAAAGCCCAAGGGATCTAGATCTGTCTGCTTCCATCTCCCAAGCTCTAGGTTACAGGTGCACTCATGAGGCCTCTGCTAGACTGAACGTACATCTTCCTTCGTGCACGGAAAGCATGAAATGGGCTGAGACTCCCCAGCTCGTGAGAGAATGTGTCCTTCTAAAGGATATTCCAGGCACTCCACAGCCTCCTTAAACCAACTGCTATAAACTAACAAAATGTGGGCAGCCTTGAGATGTTGCTCTCCCTATCTGTCATCGGAGGTGGATTTGGTACTCATTCTGCCCCCTTGCTACACTGGTCACATCACCTCGGCACTACCCAGTCAACTGCTCCTCTAGTGCCCCCAGCTTCCAGAGGATGGTGGCAAGTAGGGACCTGGCCCAGCCCACAGGGTTTTCTGCCCCACATCAAAAGGTCACATGGTCATTGCTAAAAAGAAATGAGTTGATAAGCCATACAAAGACATGAAAGAAACAAATGCATATTGCTCCGTGAAAAGAGGCCAATCTGAAGGTAGGCTACATATTACACGAACCCAAGTTCTTTATGATGTTCTGGAGAAGGCAAAATTGTGGAGACAAGGAAAAGATCAGGCCTCTTGGAGACAAGAAAGACATCTTGGGAGATGGCTTAATTGGCAAAGAGCCTGCCTGCCTCCCAGGAGGGAGGGCCTGGATTCTCATCTCTGGTACCCACACAGAAAGCCGAATGTGGTTGCATCATCCGTAACTCTAGGGGTTGGATCAGGAAAAGAGAAGTGGGAGGATTCCTCGAGTTAAGTGGCCAGCAGCCTGTTAGAGATCCTGTCTCCAAAAATTTAAGGTGGAGAGCAATCACGGAAGACACCCACTGTTACCGCTGGTCTCCACAGAGAGGTGCACATACATTCACCACACACACACACATACACACACACACACAAACACACACACACACATACACACACACCATACACACACGCCACACACACACATACACACACACACACAAACACACACACACAAACACACACACACCATACACACACGCCACACACACACACATACACACACACCATACACACACATACACATACACACCACACACGCCACACACACACATACACACACACCATACACACACACACACACACACACACAGAAACACAGACACATACACACACACCATACACACACGCCACACACACACATACACACACACACAAACACACACACACATACACACACACACACAAACACACATACATACACACACACCTTACACACACATACACATACACACACACACACATACACACACACATACAAATACCACACATACTATACCACACACACATACATACACACACCACACACACCACACATACCACACACACACCACACATATACACACATGCACCACACACATGTACACACACGCACACATATACACACACCACACACCATACATACACACACACACAAATACCACACTTACTACACCACACACATACATACACACACACACACTACACACCACACACACCACACATATACACACATGTACCACACACACCACACACACACACACACACACACACACACACACACACACACACACACACAGAAAGGGAGATCAGGCAATGTCAAGAACTGGAGAAGGAGAAATGCATAAGAGAGCCAAGGCATTTATATGTATTTATAATATTAATATTTTAGTGAATGCTTGAAATAATGGAATATATTATGGCATTTTTACATACACATTTTATTTGCTTACATCTGCCTCTCAGTACCCTTCCCTTGTCCCCAGGTCTCGATGGTGCACAAGGTGTGTTTCAGACAGCAAGCCTCCTATCGACCACTATATTTATATATGAGTTATCAGCACAGCATGAGCCTTAATGGAAACCCTGGCCTCCAGCTAATGATGGTGTGTCCATACTCACGCATCATTTGTCCCAAAGGTATCACAGGAATGTGAACTGTGAGTAACAGAGAGGTAGGGGGTGGGCGCAGCAGAGGGACTCTTTAGTTTCTACCCTTTGCGTGCTTTCCAACTTAAAACTGCTCAAAAGAATCAAGTCTGTTAATTAAAGTTTGTAAAGAAGGTCAAAGGGACAAAAGCCACAAAAGCAGGGGTTAGGGGAGAGGAGAGTGAGCCTGCAAGACTTCTCTTCTTGTGAGGTCTGTTTTGTAGTTCTTTGCCTGAAGGGAGCCACTGAAACCAGCCATTACCTGCGAATTGGCTTTGCCTTCAGTGTCCGTCTGGCTTCTTTCTGACTCCCTTTGAGCTTTTAGCAGCAGTAGTCCCGTGTGTGACACCTGAGTCCAAAGGCTGACTTCATTCTCTGTGACCTCCCTGAGAAACCGAATTCCTTACGATGGGTGGATGTGAGCAGTGTTTTGATATTCTGAATCAGTATTTATTTGGAGTTGTTAAGACAGGGTCTCACTATGTAGCCCAGGCTGACCTCAGATATTGATGCTCCTGCTTCTTCCTCCTGTGTGTCGAACTTAGGATGTCCTGGTGCCCGGATCTTGAATCATCAAATGTGCGTACAAGTGCACATACAATGTGTGTGCACACATGTGTGTTTGTATAGGTGTTTGTACGTGCTTACCCATGTGTACTGAGGCTTTAGGTGTATTCTTCCTTGGATAATATATAACTTTTTTTTTTTTTTTTTTTTTTTACAAAGACATGTTCTCTCACCTAGATGTGGAGCTAGGCTGTCCAGCTGTCGAGGCCCAGAAATCCACCTGTCTCTGCATCCCTAGTACAAAGACAGTATTATTAGCATCTCTAGTTTTATTAGCAATGGCACCATACCTGTCTTAGATTTTATTTTTATGTATACGAATGTTTTGCCTACATCTGTGCACATGTACCACGTGCACGCCTGGTACCAACAGAGGCTAGAAGAGGATGTTGGGATGCCTGGAACTAGAGTTACGGACAGTTGTGAGCCACCCTGTGGGTACTAGGAACCAAACCCAGGTCCTCTGCAAGAGTAAATTAGTGCTCTTCCCCATTGATCCATCCCCCCAGCCCCCATACCTGGCTTTTGGCATGAGTTCTAGTGATCACACTCAGGTCCCTTTGCTTGTGTGACAAGACCTTTGGATTCTGACGCATCTTCCCAGCTCTGAATCATCTTTTGAAGTGCACAAAGAAAATAGAGAAAGCTTTGGCATAACATTTCAGGACAGAAACCATCCTTAGAGGTTAAGCGAGCCGTTTGCAATCACACGGCAAAGTCTGGTCAGTTCCATCACACATTCCAGGACTCCCAAATTCCTATAGCTTCTCATGGAGTCCCCCGCTATTGATCCTTAGGAAAGAGAAGTGACTGACTGAGCTTCCTTTCAGGAGGCCAGACTGGCCCTGTATCTGTTATTGGGGACCACGTCATTGTATTAAGTCTCATGATCTCTCTGTACTTCAGTTTACTTCTTCATAAAACTCTTCCAATACAAGCCCAGATTCGTTTCCTTGTCTCCAAAATTGCCCTTGTTCTGGGGACTGAAACACTTGTAAAATAGAAAGTGTCCTTTGCAGATTAATGTTGGTTGGTTGATGCCCCCTCCTGCCACAGTGAGGAGAGGCTGTACATTTCCCACCCCCCACCCCCTGTCCTTCAGAGTAGGACAAAGGAAATGGCTGCTTACTCAGACTCTGTGAGTCTGAGGTGGGGTCCAAACAAATGCTCGTCTTTCTTGGTGGAGGCAGAACCTTGGCTCTGACCACACTCCTTGAGGAACAGATCCTGGCCCAGGCCTGCCTGCTTGATCAGACTCCTTATTCATCTTGACTAACACAGACAAGGAGACTTCCTGTCTCTCTATCTACCCCACCCACCAGGTCCATTTTTCCTGTTTAATGGTCTGATCCAGGACTTTGAGGACTCAACTCAGAAGCTATCCTGACCAGAATTTCTCTCACTGAGGAAGGAGCTAGGCACCCTGAGAAGTCTTTTTGGGGATAAGTTGGAGACTTTTGAAGATGGCAGGGGTTAGTTCTACCTCTGGAGCCACCACCACTGTGGGGTTTAATTCCCCTGAGGAAAGGCTTTCTTATCACAGGAGGGAGAAGGAAGCTATTGAACAACCACACCTCCAATCCTGGGCCACCCCTCCCCCATTTTGTAAAATTTCAGGTCCAGGGAGATGAACTGTGAGGAGACCAGAGAGGGTAGTTTTGGCCCAGGCTCCCCCTCCCAGGCGTCACAGCCTTGGCTCCGTTCAAGTTCATACTGCATGTGCTGGAGGTTGAGGAGGCCATATGTGGGGGCTGCACTGGTACCTTTTAATGCTACATGTCTTGCTACTGATAGCTCAAGTCCCTATAGGCAGAGCCTGGCCCGCATAGAGTGAGGGTACAGGAAAGGCCCTAGGACCTCTACACAGCCTGATGTACTGCATAAGGCAAGCTGTCCCTGGGAGGGGCATGGAGCATCCTTGGCCTCTTTCTAAATCAGGGTCCTCCCCAGATTCTGATCAAACACCCCTTGGGTCACGCCTCCTCCAGCTGAGGAGTTCCATAGTGACTGTGATCCATCTGTCAGACCTATTACCCAGGGGTTCACACTCATGAGAATTCTTGGGATAGAACTATATGCAGGCCTGGTCCCCTTTCTGACACCCGTGATGGGGTGACTAGTTACCCCCCAGGATACCATTTTCCACCAGCCAGCTAGCTCCAATATTCTTAAACATACATAGCTTCCTATACTGATATGTAGTCTCACTGACATGCACAGACCTTCACACACACACACACACACACACACACACACACACACACACACACGCATACACACTCATGTCAGTATGGACAGACACATATCCACTCTTGTAGACACACATGCCCATTCTCACACACAGACCTCCCAAAGCCCTGGAGCACACACAGGTTCTCTATAGCAATGTCTTCTGTTTCCACAGGGTGTCCCACCCTCTCAGGGTGAGCAGGAAGGAAGCAAGACATCTGCTGCTCACCATTAGAAGGTTCCCTAGGAACAACAGAGGTTGTGAGGACTTTACAGGGGCACACTGTCACCTGTACCTGCTCCAGACATGGGAGGAACCAAATAGGGAGGTGGTCTGTCTCTCAGTGACCCAAATGGTTACTTAAGCTAGTCCCTCCCTGTGTCAATTAGAAGAGCCATTTGGGCTTTAAGTGGAAGACTCAGACATTATCAACCTCACCAGCCATCAGAGAAATGCCAAGGAAGCTTACACTGGCATCCAGTCTTGCCCTAGCCAGAAAGCTGTCATTAAGAAAGGAAATAACTGGGGCTGGAGAGATGGCTCAGAGGTTAAGAGTACTGACTGCCCTTCCGGAGGTCCTGAGTTCAATTCCCAGCCACCACATGGTGGCTCACAACCATCTGTAATGAGATCTGATGCCCTCTTCTGGTGTGTCTGAAGACAGCTACAGTGTACTCATATACATAAAATAAATAAATCTTCTTTTAAAAAGAGAGAGAGAGAAGAAATAACAGTGCTACAGAGAGAGCTCAGCAGTTAGTATGCCCGCTGCTCCTACGGAGGATCTGGGTTCAGTTCCCGGAAACCCTGTGCCTCAAACGCATCTGTAGCTCAGTTCCAAGGGGATTTGTGCCTATTCTGACCTCCAAGGGCTCATGTATGTACGTACACACACTCAGGAATACATATAGGCACCATTAAAGAAATACATGACTTAAAGGAAGAAAACAAATGACCAACAATGCCCGTGAGCATGTGGATGAAAAGAAACATTGCCAGTGGGAATACAAACTAGTCCAGCCATGATGGAGATCACTATGGAGGCTCCTCAAACCAACCCAAAATAGACCTCCGATATGACGTAGCTGTGTCACTCCTGGATATTTACCCAGATGACTCCAAGGCAACACACCTCAGAGACACTTGCATGTCAGTGTTTACTGTGGCACTGTTCACAACACCTGAGAGATGGGACTAAACTAGGTGTCCAGCAATAGAGGAATAAATAGGTAGAAAGAACGTGGTGTGTTCCTTCATCCATAAAGAAGAATGAGGTTACACTGTGAGAAAATGAATTAAGCCTGTCTCAGAAAGACAGATATGTTTTCTCTCAGATGTAATTTCTTGATTTTATGTATGTACAATACTTTGTGTATGGATCTATAACATGAAAGTGGAAAAGCAAGCTTCTAGGGAAACAAAGGTGATTAAATGGAGCAGAAGCAAGAAAGGGAGAGAATAAAGGGTTATGGGGAATGTCTTAGTCAGGGTCTCTATTCCTGCACAAGCATCATGACCAAGAAGCAAGTTGGGGAGGAAAGGGTTTATTGAGCTTACACTTCCATGCTGCTGTTCATCACCAAAGGAAGTCAGGACTGGAACTGATGCAGAAGCCATGGAGGGATGTTTCTTATTGGGTTGCTTCCTCTGGCTTGTTCAGCTTGCTCTCTTATAGAACCCAAGACTACCAGCCCAGGGATGGCACCACCCACAAGGGGCCCTCTGCCCTTGATCACTAACTGAGAAAATGCCTTATACCTGGATCTCATGGAGGCATTTTCTCAACTGAAGCTCCTTTCTCCGTGATAACTCCAGCTTGTGTCAAGTTGACACAAAACCAGTCAGGACAGGGAACGTGCTTGTGGTGGTTTGGAAGGAGGATGATTCCTAATAGTCTCTTGTATTTGAAAGTTTGGTTCCTAATTGGTGGACTGTGTAAGAAGGACTAGGAGTAGATGCCTCGTTGGAGGAGGTGTGGCCTCATTGGAGGAGGTGTGGCCTTGTTGGAGGAGGTGTGGCCTTGTTAGAGGAGGTGTGGCCTCGTCGGAGGAGATGTGTCACTGAAGGTGGGATTTGAGTTTTCAAAGTCCACATCAGCCGGGCAGTGGTGGCTCATGCCTTTAATCCCAACACTCAGGAGGCAGAGGCAAGCAGATTTCTGAGTTCAAGGCCAACCTGGTCTACAGAGTGAGTTCCAGGACAGCCAGGGCTACACAGAGAAACCCTGTCTCAAAAAACCAAAGAACCAAAAAAAAAAAAAAAAGTCACACCAGGCTCAGTCTCTCTCTCTCTCTCTCTCCCTCTCCCTCTCTCTCTCTCTCTCTCTCTCTCTCTCTCTCTCTCTCTCTCTCTCTCTCTCTCTCTCTCTCTCTCATATAAACTCTCAGTTACTACTCCAATGCCTGCCTGCCTGCCTGCCTGCTGCTATGCTCCCCATCATGGTGGCCATGGACTCACCCTCTGAAATTGTAGGCAAGCTCCCAATTAAATGTTTTCTTTTATAAATTGTCTTGGTCATTGTGTCTCTTCATGACAACTGAACAGTAACTAAGACAATTCTCAATGTCTAGTTTATACTTACCAAAAATATCTTATAACCCAGTAGTACATACCATGAATGTATATGTATGCATGTATGTGCATATGTATGTATGTGTGTGTGTGTGTGTGTGTGTGTGTGTTTAATGTGGATGCTACCGTCAGCCACTGACTGAGTGACAAGCACCCCCTGCTCTAGTTTACTTTCCTTTGCTGGGATAAATGCTATGACCAAATCAGCTTGCGGAGGAAAGGAATCATTTCACCTTATAACTCTCACGTCACAGCCTACACTGAGAAAAGTCAGGGCAGAAACTTAATCAAGAACACCGGCAGGAACCATGGAGGAATTCTGCTTACTGTTTTGCTCCCCGTGGCTTGTTCAGCCTCATTTCCTATACAACCCAGAACCACCTGTCCAGGGGTGGCATGGCTCACATTTATCAAGAAAATGCCCTATAGACATACCCACAGGCCAATCTGATGGAGACAATTTCTTAATTGAGGTTTCTTCCTCCAAGAAGATTCTAGTTTGTTTCAAACTGACAAAAAATTAAAAATAAAAAATACCACACCCTCTATAGCCTAATCTCTTATATGAAAGGTTTTCAGAGCAAAATGGGAGAAGAAACTGTCTCACGACTGCAGTACACCCATGTGTACTCACTCATTTGTCTGCGCACCCATTCACCCATTACCCCATTTGTCAGTCTTTATACAGCCAGCCTCCCATCTGTCGGAACCACTCGTAATGCGCACCCTACCATTTTGGTGATCACGTGACTTCTCAGAATATGCTTATTTCACAACTCATTTCCCAGGGGATCCGATGCATTTATTGCGCCTCTAACTTTTAGGTTTTATAAATGTTTGTATTAAAAATGTTTAGCTTGGCCGTCGTGCATACCTTTGACCAGTTCTCAGAAGATTCCTAGGCTGTAAAGAATGAAAACATCAGAGGCTGCTGGGAAATAACTTGTGAGTTGTCTGTAGCGACCTCCACCTCATCTTGTCATGGGCTTCTGTATCCACACACACAAGCCTCTTGATGCTGATCATCTACTTTGTTTCCTTTGAAAACCAAACATTTTCTTTTAAAAGTCGCTACAATAGGTAACTCATTGCCAGTGTTTCAGGCGTTTCATGGGTGCAGGAGATACAGGAAGCTTCCTGTTTCCCTTCCCTCCAGGCATGGCTCCCCGTGATGCTTTCCAGATCTTTCCCCCAAATTCACAGGTGCCTACAGGCAGAGAAGAGACCTTGCATCGTGCTGACTCGTGTGGATTTCTTCCTCCTGCACATTTTCTTCCCACCTCTTGCTGTCTTTGGGGAGAGCTGTCACCATGGAAGCCGAGAACAAAGGGATCAAAAGCTTGGCATTTAGGTACCCAAAAGTCTAAGAGGGAATCAAAAGATGTGAGCTTCCTTCTTGAAGAGCTTCTCCCTCCCAGCATGGCAGAAGCAGAGGGAGAGGAGGTAGAAAACTTGGGTCTGATGGAGACAAGCAACCCACACACATACACATCGGCCCTGAAATTTGTCTCTAATGGACTGCAAAGAAAGAGAGGGCACAATGACTCTTAGAGGTGCACGTTGAAGAATATGCCAACAGTGGGGCTCTGTAGGCTACCCCATAGATGAGAAGAAGTTGCTACGTGAGCCCTTAGTCCTCTAGTATGGCAGAAATAAAGTATGACATTGGATGGGGCACTGGGGCCGGGAGGAGCCAACACAATGCCACTGAGGAGCCCATGGTTCTAGAAAGAAGCACGAGAGGCAACCTAAGGTGTCTTGCCACTGTGAGTAAAGAGACTCTGCACCAGCTGGAAGTAGGGTAAGGAGACCTAGAGGACACCAGACAGGGGTGAAGAGCTAGCCAGGGATGTCAGCGTACGTGTAAGCCCTCCCCTGAGGTCCAGTCTCAGAATTCCATCAGGGGAGCTTCTGGTAATGATTGACACCGCCAGGCCACTTCCCTCAACACTCAGGTTCTTCTCTAGGCACCTTCCTACAAATGTATGATGTCACCTACAGTGAAAGCAGGAGGAAAAAAGGAATACAAAGAACTGGGTTTCCTTACAGCCCACTGGGGCTACATGTCTTGACACCAGATTGTATTACAAAGAAGTGGTCAGTTATTTTGAATGTCTGAACACAAGTTTAAATAGTCATGTAGACATGCTCAGGAATTTTCTTTTTTAGTTTCTTTCTTTCTTTTTTTTTTTTTTTTTTTTTTTGGTTTTTTGAGACAGGGTTTCTCTGTGTAGCCCTGGCTGTCCTGGAGCTCACTCTGTAGACCAGGCTGGCCTCGAACTCAGAAATCCACCTGCTTCTGCCTCCCAAGTGCTGGGATTAAAGGCGTGCGCCACCACTGCCCAGCTTCTTGTTGCACAATGCATAACATAGATGTCTGGTCCTTCCGAGTTGTCCTCTGCAAGGTTGTGTCCCTTCCCCTTGCCTTTTACAAGACAGCAGCCCCTCCCTTAGGCCCAGTTTTCAAATTCTAAAGAGTAGTTGTACCTCAATGATTAAGATCAGAGCTGGTGAGTAATCCTTTCGGCTTACAAAGCTGCTCTAATAACAATCGAACAATAATCACAGGATGTGTGACATTTTTGCTAAGTCTTTAGCTTCGTGCACCAATGGACACAAATCACTTACACTGCAGTCTGATGACTTACAGAAAGTCATCTGTCTGTCTAAGAACCACAGGAACCTCAGGAGGTTGAGGCCCATCTAGACATCACCACCGGAGAACAAAAACAGAGATAAGCCGGGCAGTGGTGACGCATGCCTTTAATCCCAGCACTTGGGAGGCAGGTGGATTTCTTAGTTCGAGGCCAGCCTGGTCTACAGAGTGAGTTCCAGGACAGCCAGGGCTACACAGAGAAACCCTGTCTCAAAAAAACCAAAAAAAAACCCAAAAATAAAAACAAAAACAAAAAAACAACCCCCCCCCCAAAAAAAACAGAGATAAGAATTTTAGAGCAGCGGTTCTCAGCCATCCGGATGCTGCAACCCTTTAACACAACCCTTCCTCGTGTTGTGGGGACTCCCAACCATACAGTTATACTTATTACTACTTCAAAACTATAATTCTGCTACTGCGATGAATTATACTGTAAATATCGAATATGCAGGAGATCTGATAGCCGACCCCTTTGGGGTCGCACCCCACGGGTTGAACCCACTGTTTAGAGGAATACCATTGGATATAGAGCACAATCTCCTGGCCATTTCCTTCTGCATGACCCCAGGGACACTTTGTGTATCTCAGGTCCCTGAAGATGGAGTTTTGAGAATGATAGTCCCTCCCTCCTTCAAGGAGCCAACCCTTGGGGGGGACAAAAACCCAAGCTCGCACCCTTTCCACAAACTCTCTTGTCTGAGGTATTGACTTTCATGGGTAAATAGATCTGTGTCTGCTATAAATACATATTTGTATGTCATCTTGTGACTTGCTTCTTAAAAGCAACAACAACAACAAAAAATAGGTTGGTTCATTGTGAATCTCTATGCCAAAGCCACAGGCCAAAACCATACTGAAAACCTCGCTAACCCTGGATAATTCTTTCCTCCTCAGCAAAACAACATTTGGTAACTGATTCTTTACACACATTCCATAATCCATTAATAGTTTTTGGTTTGGTTTGGTTTTTGAGCTTTATTTATAGATTGGGTAATGTCGGATATAAAAGAATGTATCTGTTTGCATTTGGTTTCTTTTTTTTTAATTTAGAAAGAAAAGCATTCCTTTTATAGGTGTATGTGTGTACTAGAATGTGCAGGGCACTGTGTGTGTGCAGGTCAGAAGGCAATTTGCGAGAGTCAGTTCTCTCCTTCCACTATGTGGGTCCTGGGGGTCAAACTCAGGTGTGCAGGCTTGACGGCAAGCACCTCTGCCCACAGAACTGTCTTGCTGGCCCTCCATCTGGCTTCTTGTATTCACCAATGTTACTTCTGTAAGACTTTCTGTTGCTACAGGTTAAAAAAAACTACTCAAATCGCCCCATCAGCAGCCCGTGTTCTTCACTGCTCACCCCAAAGTTCTGGGTTCCTGGATGAAAGACACACACACACAGCCTTAAATTTTAATATGCCTTAAACAGCTCAATGGCTGGGCCGTTCTCAAACTTCTACATGGCAACACCTCCTGTCCAATGCTTTTGAGTTGTTACTAAAATCTATATTGTATCTTTGTTACCCTAGGTTCAATGGGGGGACCTCCGGGGCCTGCTCTTCTCTGGCTCTTACATGATTGGTGTTCTATATCAGAGGGGAGGTGATAGCCAGGTAGAAGTTTGAGAGTGGTCCAGCCATTGACTGTTCAAGTCATATTAAAATTTAAGGCTGCTTGCGTGTGTCTTTCATTTGGGAACCCAGAACTTTGGGGCAGGCAGTGTGCACTGCCACTGCCCGGCATGATTTGAGCAGCATGAATGGCTTATTGCAACACTTACCTATAAAACAGTCCTCAGTCAACCAACTTCATGGTGAAACAGCATTCCATTGTGTAAAAACACAACGGGTAAGAAATTCTATTCTACTTCTGACAAGCACATGGTTTACTTTCACTTGGGTATACCATTAGTAATGTCCATAAAAGCAGGCACATGTAAGTTTTGTTTTATATATATTCTCTATTAGCCCCACCCTTAAAGGTAAGGTGAGCCCAGGATGTGCATGTCTTCAATCTCATTAAGCAACACTGAATTATTTTAAGTGATTGCAATAGTTGACATTCTTACAAGGCGTAAATAAGAGTTCTAGTTGTCTCATATTCTTTCTTTTTAAGATTTATTCAGTTTTTAATTATGGAGGTATGTGTGTGAAGACGTACATGCACATGAGGGCAGGTGCACTCTGAGGCCAGAAGAGAGTGTCAAATTCCTTTGGAGCTACAGTTCGAGGTTGTTGTGACATGGGTGCTGGAGGCTGAACTTGGGTCCTGCAGCAAGAGTTCTTAACCGCATGTATTCGGTTACCTCATATTCTTTTAAGTCATTGATATAGTTGATTTTTTTTTAAAAATTGGCTATTTTGGTTGGTATATAGAAATGGGTCATGGCGATTTTGATTAGCACCTCTTGGTGACAAATGAAATTGAATCCTCTGCCTCGCACTCCCTGGGGGTGGCTTGTGATTGACTCCCCTGCTCTCCTGGGGATTGCTTATTGTTTTAAACACATTTCTGCTTTTGTAAGCTACCTGCATTCATCTTGGAGCATTTTTTTCTATATTTCCTAATTTTGTGCTCTAGTGTACGTGTTCTTGTGTATTTTGTTCTGTTTTTCCTAATTCTGTGCTCTAGTGTACATGTTCTTGTGTATTTTGTTCTGTTTTTCCTAATTCTGTGCTCTAGTGTACGTGTTCTTGTGTATTTTGAATCCAGGACTCTGCCACTATATTTTGTGTAAGCATCCTTTTCCTCCATGTGTCTTTTCTTCTGCTTTATGATAATGTCTTTGAGGGGTAAGAGGAATGTTTTAAGTTTTGGTCTCCTCCAACGGGTAACTTTCACCTTATAGTGAATTCTGTGTTATGCTGAGGTCTCTGTTAAAAATACCTTTGCTTGGGCTGGAGAGAGGGCTCAGCGGTTAAGAGCACTGACTGCTCTTCCAGAGGGTCCTGAGTTCAATTCCCAGCAACCATATGGTGGCTCACAACCATCTGTAATAGGATCTGATGCCCTCTTCTGGGGTGTCTGAAGAGAGCAATGGTGCACTCACTTACATAAAATAAATAAATCTTCAAAAACAAAAAAATACCTTTGCTTATTTTCATTATCCAGAAGGGTTTTTTTTTTTTCCATACTTGGATCTAAATTCTACCCAAAATTTATCTTCATTGGCAATAGGAAGAAGACTCAGATTAACTTCACTCTGGGGCTAGAGAGATGGCTCAGTGCTTGAGAGCACTTGCTGCTTTTCCTGAGGACCTGAGTTCAACTCCCGACCCCATACCTTGTGGCTCACAACCATCTGTAACTCCAAGTGATCTGATGACCTCTTTTGGCCTCGGTTCATACAGACCCTTCCCCCGGCCCATACACACAATTAAAAAATAAAATGAAACTCTTAATTTATTCTGTTTGGATATCCAACTGGCACGGCACTATTTAAATGAGGTTATTATCATTTTTGCATCGTTCTGTGGCATCATCTTTACCATAAACCAAACGGGTTGTATACATTTATATGATGGTTAATCCTGTCAACTCGATTGGATGGGGAAGTGACGAGGTCAAGAATAAAGCATTGCCTGTGTCTATATGGGCCTTTCCAGAGGAGATCAGATTAAAGGGGGCTCTGACCAAATCGATGAATTAATTCATTTTGATGGATTCATAATTATAGGCATACTGTGGAAGGCCAGTGGTGAGATAAGAGCTGGAGTTTAATTGGAGGACGGAGGTGTCTGCATGTGTCCTTAGGAGCTATTCTTTTGTCCTGCGCACTTCTGTAAATTCCTTCCCTCTGCTTCTCGACAACCACAGTGTGAAAGGCTCAGCTCTGCCATGACTTCCACATCGCCACCATGACGCATCAAAATGTCTCATGCCACGAACTATCGTAATCCTTCTCTTCAAGTTGTCCTCAGATGTTTTGGTTTAAAGAATACAAACTTGACTAGGACGTGACTCTGTCCTTTCTGAGCCTTCTATTATTTTGCTCCATTGTCTAACCTCTCACTGT
This sequence comes from Uromys caudimaculatus, assembly GCA_028551405.1. Classification (NCBI taxonomy): domain Eukaryota; kingdom Metazoa; phylum Chordata; class Mammalia; order Rodentia; family Muridae; genus Uromys; species Uromys caudimaculatus. The sequence goes on along the minus strand of CM052710.1, from coordinate 12,040,891 downwards.
TCAAGTTGTTGTGGTTTATGTCTGGAATGTTCCCTAGAGGACCATAGGTTAATGTTGACCCCAGCCCTTAGTGCTACTAGGAAATATACCTGTGCCTTTAATGCATGGAACAGGTTGTCCAGTCAAAGGGAATGTCTTAGGGTTTCTGTTACTGTGAAAAGAACATCATGACCAAAAGCAACTTGGGGAGGAAAGAGTTAATTTCATCTTACCAGTCTATCATCCAGGGAAGTCAGGAAGTAACTCAGGGTAGAATAGAACCCTGGAGGCAGGCACTGATGCAGAGGCCAGGGAGGAGTGTTTTTTACTGGCTTGCTACTTCCTCATGGCTTGCTCAGCCTGCTTTATTATACCATACAGGACTACCTGCCTGGGGATGGCCCTGTCCACAGCAAACTAGGCCTTCCCAGTCAATCATCATTGAAGAAAAAGTACCACAGGCTTGCCCACCGAAAACACCCAGCATTTTCTCAATTGAGATTTCCTTGTCCCAAATAACTCTAGCTTGTGTTGAGTTGACTTTAAAACCAGCCAGCACAGGGCGCATGTCCTGGAAGAGAGTAGTCAGACTCTAGCCCCTGTCTCTTCTACTTCCTCTGGTCAGCAGCAACTCCCAACATCCATCTGGCTTTCCCACCAAAGTCCTAAAAGCAAAAGGCCAACATGGTCATTGTCTGAAACTTCTACAACTGTGAGCCAACAGAAACCTTTTCTCTAAGTTGATTATTTCAGATATTTGTGATCGTTATGGAAATCTCACTAACATAATAAAGGTCACATGGTGTGTGTGTGTGTGTGTGTGTGTGTGTGTGTGTGTGTGTGTGTGTGTCTGTATGCATGCATGTATGTATGTATGTACATATTAACCAGAGGTCAACGCTGGGTGGTTTTTATCTCTATCCACCATGTTTTCTGAGGCATAGTCTCTTACAGAATCTGGGGCTCCCTGATTCACCCACACCAGCTGGCCAGCAAGCTCCCAGATCTTCCTGCCTCTGACTCCCTAGTGCTGAGATAACAGGCACACACTGCTGAGCTCAACTTTTTATGTTGGTGCTAGGGACCCAAATTCAGGTAGGTCCTTCTTTCCATAGCAAACACATTACTGACCAAGCACCTCCTCACCCTTACATGATCTTAATTAGAGCACTTGATACCTTCGCATCAGTATGGTGGCCACCGACTTACATTCTGTTGTTCATAGTTATCTTCGCCACTCAAATCTATTTGCATTTCAATATAAATTACAGGAGCATCCTGTTCATACACACACATAAAACATCTTTTTTTTAAAAAATGGGATTGCATTGAAACTGGAACTGAGATCTTTATAAAATTAACTCTTAATGTGCTGACTAGTTTTATGTCAGCTTGGCACAGGCTGTGGTTATCTGAGAGGAGGGAACCTTAATTGAAAAGAAAATTCCTCTATAAGATTTGGCTGGAGATATTTTCTTAATTAGTGATTGATGAGGGAGGGCCAAGCCCATTGTGGACTGGTGGTCCTGAATTCTATAAGAAAGCAGGGTGAGTAAGCCATGGAGAGCAATCTAGTAAGCAGCACTCTTCCATGGCCTCTGCATCTGCTCCTGCCTCCAGGTTCCTGTCCTGTTTGAGTTTCTGCCATTATGTTCTTCAGTGATGAACTATGATATGGAAATGTAAACCAAATAAATCCTTTCCTCCACAGCTTCCTTTTAGTCATGGTGTTTCATCATAGCAGTAGTAACCCTGACCAAGACACTCAATAAAAAAGGAAATCACTATGATTAGATTACCCTCAATTTTCTTTAATTATTTCTTACATCTTTTATATTCTTGAACCTTTACCAGTTAGTTCTAAGCTTACTTGAATATTTAAAGTTTTATATGCTTGTAAGCATAAATTTTAAAAAATATCTGTTTTACTTATTATTGACTGGAGTGTGGTATATGTGCGTGCGCATGTGTGTGGGGTGTGTGTGTGTGTGTGTGTGTGTGTGTGTGTGTGTGTAGTAGGCAGGTTCTCTCTTGTTTCTTCTACTGCACAGTACACCAGGCTAGCTAGCCTGTGAGCTTTTACTGCTTCAGTCTCCCATCTCACTGGAAGAATGCTAGGATTACAGACGCAGGCCATAGCTTTCTGGTTTTTACATGAGTTCCAAAAGTCTAGCAAAGATCGTCAGCCTTGCATGACAAGTGCTTTGACCCACTGAACCATCTCTCCATCCCCAAGGACAGTGGTTCGCAACCTGTAGTCCACTTTGGAGGCTAAGTGACCCTTTCACAGGGGGTGCCTAAGAACATTGGAACACACACACACACACACACACACACACACACACACACACACATAATATATTACATTATATAGATGTATATTACGATTCATAACAATAGCAAAATTGCAGTAATAAAGTAGCAACAAAAGCAACTTTATGGCTGGGGGTCACCACAAGGTAAGAAACTGTATTAAAGGGTCACAGTATTAGGGAGGTTGAGGACCACTGCTCTAGAAGTTTTATTTTCTAATTGCTTGTTGTTGATTTGCATACATATAATTGATTTTGCATGTTAAGGTTATACCAAAATAATTTTCTGAGTTATCTTATTGGCTTTTTTTTTTTTTAGCTTATCAAGCTTATTGGCATTTCTCTGAGATTCTCTGTGCTGTTTGCGAATCATAATCCGTAAAACAATAATTTGTTACAACTCATTGGTGCATTCTTAGTGTAATGCTAAGTAGAAGTAACTATAACAGACATTCATAGCTCTATTTCTAAAGAATAGACTTCTGCTTTTTAGTGATAAGTGGTTACAAATTTTGTAAAGTAAGTTCTGCTCACCCACTGAGACGATGGGAGTCACCTGCTCACGTGATCAATTACATTGGTGAGCTAACTAGTAGTAAACAATCCTTATTACAGAACAAATTTAATGTGTTATATTATTATTATTTTTGAAAATTACATCTTTGGATGTGGTTTCCCACCCTAGCGTTTGTCTTGGGGATGGAGAGACAGCTCAGCAGCTAAGATGACTGGCATCCTGCTTTTGCAGAGGACCTGATTAGATTCTCAGTACCCATGTCAGGTGGCTACTGGCAGCCTATATAACTCTAGCTCCAGAGGATCCAATGCCCTCTTCTGGCCTCTGAGGGCACCTGCATTTTGGGCGTGAATGCAGATTCATGAGCACATAGCCCTACACACACACACACACACACACACACACACACACACACACACACACACTCCTGTACATACACAGACCCCTACACACATTCCTACATACATGTACACACATTTCTACACACATACACACACTCCTACACACACACACAACCTTACAAACACTCCTACATGGGCACATCCATACACCCACACACGTACACACAACCTACACACACACAAACCTACACACATACCTACTCCTACACAGACACACACAGACACACACACACGCACAACACACACACTCCAACATTACATATACACACATCCCTACACACACACACACACACACACACACACACACACACACGCCCCTAAATAATAAATTTAGAATTTGACTCTTTATTCCTGTAACATGTCAGACTATAATTTTCTATTTTACACATGCCTTGTTGGATTTTGGTACCAAGTTTATTCTGCCCTTATGAATTAAGTTAGAAAGCATTTTGTTTTTCATATTTCTTGGAAGAGTTTATGAAAAACTGGTGTCATTTCTTATTTGAATGTTTAAAATAATTTACTGGTGACGCCATGTGGATCTGGGTCTTTCAAAACCTTTGTGTTGCCAGGCAGTGGTGGCGCACGCCTTTAATCCCAGAGGCAGAGGCAGGTGGATGTCTGAGTTCGAGGCCAGCCTGGTCTACAGAGTGAGTTCCAGTACAGCCAGTGCTACACAGAGAAACCCTGTCTCGAAAAAACCAAAAAAAAAAACCAAAAAAAAAAAAAAAAAAAAACCAAAAAAAAAACCCAACCAACCAAACAAAAAAAAACCTTTGTGTCTCTGTAATCAAAGATTAATTTTTAAAAAGGATTTAAGGGTAGAGATATTCTGTAATTCTTCTAGTGTCAGTTTGAGTAAATTTGTTACTATAGTTACTCTTTATTTCAAAGAAAAAAGTCTTTGGGACTGTGATGTCCAGCCTGGCCTTTATCTGTGAGAATCTCCCTCAGGGGATCCTAAACATGTGTCATGCACATAGTAGATGCTCAAGAAAACATCTGTCTGCTGCTCAGTGAAGACAAGGCATTGTTTCCATTTCATGGAGAAGGAAATAGAGTACAGAGGCTTATTCAAGGTCACACTGGGTCAGTGGGGCTCAAAGCCAGACTCCTAATGCCCAAGGCCAGTACCACTTGCGCTACCCAGAATAAACAGCTTTTTGTGGCAGCCCCGCCCCCTCAAGTTTAGTGGAAAGCCAACACCCCCAAAGAGCCTTGCATCTCTCTGCTTCTGCTTTGCATGTGCCTCCAGCCCCTGATGGCAACTCTCCAGCACTCCTGTCCCTCATTGTCCTCTGTCCAAGGAGGCTGACTCGTCTGGATCCCAAGCAAAGTTCCCAGACTCTGTTCCTGCTGGAGCTGACCAGCAATAGGTTCTCTAATCACTGAAGCACGCTTGAGGGGATGAAGAACTTCTTCCATCTGCAGAGCAGAGAGTAGAGTACAGCCAGCCACTCTCGGGAGTGGATGGATGTCTGACGTGCCCAAGGTATCGCTTTCAGTTGGAAGATTTTTTGCTGCATGAAATGGTTTGCCCCTCATAGAACCCTTTTTTGGAAAGCCGCAGGTCCTAAAAGGGGATCCGCTTAGGCAGTCAAAAAGCAGACTTTTTTTTTGGTGGTCTTTTTTCCCTCTTTTCTTTATTTTTAACCTTCTGCTTCTGACTCTACCAATCTGTGTCTCTCACTCACCCCTGGAGCTTTCTTTTCAATACTGGTCATTCGCGGAGTCGGCTCTGCCCTCTCTGCTTGTGACTGGTGGTTGGGCACCGCCGCCTCCATCTAATGAGGGGCCCTCCAGGCCCGGCTGCCCTTGTTTTTGATACCTGGGGAGAGGATGTGCAGGCAAGGAGCAATTGGATCAGAAGGGCCTCAGTGAACAGACATCACAGCCAAGCTCAAAGAGGGCAGGAAGTAGAACAAAGAGCAAAAACATTTACAGAAGTGCAACAGTGTAACGGGGAGAGAGCTAGCAACTCTAACAAGGTCAATGGTGCTAGCGAAAAAATTGAAAGGAATTGCTGAGGGGGAAAAGAGAGAGAAAGAAACCTCAAAAAGAGACTGAAGACTCCCTGAGTTGGGCTTGCTGGCCAGCTCCTAGAACATTTTCCTTGATATCTTCCCAGGAAGCCCCATTCCTCCAAGACTTCAATACACTGGAAAAGTTTGTGCAACCGGCTAGAGGAGGTTCAGAAGCTGTGAGTCACCAGCAGCGGTCTGTGTGTGTCTGCTTTCAACACGGGCTTCCTCTGGGACCACATCAATGGAGGCTTTGGGTTTCTTTGGCATGTGTTCTCTCTGTGTGTGTGTGTGTGTGTGTGTGTGTGTGTGTGTGTGTGTGTGTGTGTGTGCGCGCGCGCGCGCCTGGCTAGCCTACGTTAGGGGAGTATAGTGTATGGGGTTTCTGTGGCTGCCAAGAACAAAATAAATGAGTTAAGAGTGTCATGTGCTTTGGTCTCTGATGTTGAAAGAGAGCAGGGAGGAGCCACCAGAAAGCCATTCTTATCTCCCATAAGTACAAAAGCGTACTAATGGAAGCAAGGTGCAAGGTTCTTGGGGTGGGGGGTGGTTACATGTGTAGCTAGCATGCATGTGTGTGCACGAGTGTGGTGTCAAGGGATCAACATTGTGTGTCATTCCTCCGGATGCTAGCCACCTTGTTTTTAGAGACCTTGAACATTCTTCTAGGCTGGTTAGCCCAGAGATCTGCCTCTCTCTCTCCAGCACCGAGATTTCAAGTGCTCTCTCACACACACCTGTTTTTCATGGGCCCTGGGGAATCAAACTTAGGATCTTGTACTTACAGAAAGCACTTTACAGAGCTCTCTCCACAGCCCCCAGGAAAGGTTTGTAAGCACCCCAAGTGTCAGTTAGTTCATCTATAAATGGGTGACAGTATCATCTCATTTGCAAGTTGATCTGAGACTGAGGCCCAGTTTGCATGCCACAGTTTCCCACAGGAATGCTAAAATAGAGCTACTACTGAGTCCCGGGCTCTTTGAGAGCTTGTTTCTCATGAGACTTTCAGAAAGGCACATTCTCTCGAGTCTTAGATGTGCTGTGCACACTACCTTGTTTTATAGGCTCTCTGTTGGAAATATTTTAATTGTGCTTCTGCTTGCTGCACAACGAATCTTAGCATCATTTTCCTGGCCTTTCTGCTACGAGTACTTTAGATTTCAAAACCATCCTACGAAAAGATCCAGAATGCAGGCTGCCCCACGCAGGTATGGATCTCCTTCCAACCTAACATATAACTTCCAGACATTTGTTTGCTGCTAGTTGACCCCTCCCAACCTCTGGAATATAAATGCATGAGGGTAGATTATTTTTTAAATATACTTTTTAACTGTAGAAGTTTAGATTTATAGAATATTTGTGAAGATAATGCACTCCACACATGCTTTCTCCTGTTGTGAGCCTCTTGTATTATTGTGGCCGTAATATGTCAACTTTTTTCATATTATAAGGGAATACAAAAGGCTATGTAACTTACGACAGGAAGAAATTTATTTGTGGTACCGGAGACTGAGCCCTGGTCATGTATACACTAGGCAAGTGCTGTACTACTGAGCTCTATCCCAGCCCTGAGGGGAAGAGGTCTATTTGGCTCATGATGGAAGAAACTGGGAAGTCCAAGGGCGTGACAACAACTTTATTTTTTTCATTGGCTCGCGGTAGAAAGCAGAAGGGAAATGAGGACCAGCTGAAGAAATGCAGCACGGGGGCGGGCGTGGGGAAGCTTGCTATAGCACAGGCTCTCATGGGGACTAACCCACTCCTTACATGATGATATTAACCTGCTTCTTCATGCATACCCCATGACCTAAATGCCTCTCATAGGGCCCACCTCCCAACATTACCACATTGAGGGATCAAATTCCCAACACATGGACCTGGGGGATACATCCAGAACATAGCTCATGCATCTCCCATAGCAAAAAAAAAAAAAAAAAAAAAAAAAAAAAAAAGAAGGTATATTACTTTAAAATGTAGGCTTTCAGACTTCATTAACTCTTCCGTAAGTTCTTATGTTAGCTGACTTTCTATTGCTACAGCAAAATATTTTACATAGTAAGTTTATAAAGAGGAAAAGGCTTAATTGGGCTAAGGGTTGTGCAAATTTTGACCCATGTTCAAAATTTCTTTGGTCCTGTGGTGAGGGATCTAACACAGCAAGAAAGAGTCAACTGTGGCGTAAGGACTCATAGCGGAAAGAAGCAGAAGAGAGGAAGAGACCAGCGTCCCAAAGTCCTTCAAGGCCAAACACCTAAACTTTCCCAATAGATCCCGCTTAATGGCTTCTACCACCTCCAGACCAAGGACCAGAGAATATCAAAATCCAAATTGAAGGGCTGGGGAGATAACTCAATGGACAAAGCTCTGGCTGTATACGGTGAGGACCCGAGTTCAGATCCCCTAGAGTCCACGTAAAATCTGGGTGTGGCTGTAGACATCTCTTACTCTTGCACTGACAGCAGGGTTGGGTGGACAGTGGATTAAAGGGGCTCACTGGCCTGCCAGCCTAGCCAAATGGCAAGCTCCAGGTTCAGTAAAAGAGCCTGTCTCAAAACACAAGGCAGAGAGTGACTGAGGAAGACACCCAGTGTCAACATCTGACCTCCACACACGTGTCCCACACACATGTATCTGACATACCTGATGTTTTTAAATAAGAATTCCAGATGTCCATAACAAAGACCAGAGAAAAAACAGTGCTCCTGTTCTCACTCACAGTGCCACAGCATTAGAGTCCTTAGTAAGGTGAGGTTTGCCAGATGTTGGACAAGGTTTGGCTCTGTGGCCCAGGCTGGCATTGAACTCTTGACAATCCTCCTGAGAATACAGACATAAGCCACCAAACCTAGCTATGAACTTTTGGAGTGCAGAGCATTTTCAGTTTTGAAATTTTGGATTAAAGATACTTGACCTGTGTAATGTCTCAGAAAATACTGTATGTCAAACTCTAAAATCGGAAGGCATTCTCATCCCAAGCAGTGCAGATAAGTGCACACAATCTATATAAAGTCTCACCCCTCATCTTCTGCAGTCTACGCTTTGAAAGCTATACACCAAGCACATCCATTGAAGCCATAAGCCCCAGGGTCTTGGAATGCATGCAGAGAAAGTCTTAAAGGAGGTCAGCAAGCTTTGTGCAATGGGAAGTGGTTAATACAGACTCACACCTGGCCAAAGTGCGGTGAATAAGTGTCCGGGGATGCTCGGCCGTAAATGGGACATCTGTATTATTTACTCTTCTGCCAATACTCAGGAAACATCGTGGAAGAATGGGTGGAAAGACTGTAAATGCCAGAGTCGGGGAGGACTGGGGCAATCTAGTGTCTTCTGGACATGACCAGACTACTGTGCTCATGAACTCCCAACTGCTGTGGCTGGCTGAATAAGACCCGCATAAGATCAAGCCAGATGACATTCCAGCATGAAGGAGGATATATGAACCTCACTCCTAGCTGAGCAGTTGTAGGCTACGGATGAGTTCTAGAGCAGGAAGAGTCTGTTTACCTTAGGGATGTTGTCCTTGGTAGGTTGACTGTGTTCCGGTGGGTAGTTCCATGCCCACACACAAGTGAATAGCATTAACTGTGTTTAGTGGGTTTTCAAGAAAAGAAAAAGAGAAAGAAAGAGAAAGAAGGAAGGAGAGAGAGAGGGAGAGACAGAGACAGAGAGACAGAGACAGAGATAGAGAGAAAGAGAGAGAAACAGAGAGACATGGATTGCAAATGGGGCATATGGCATGGGGAAATCTAGAGTTAGCAGGCTGGAGTGGGGGTGAATATGATAAAACTACATAGAACACATATGTGAAATTCTCAAAGAAAATAGTACATTTTAAAAGGTAATTAAGTTAAATTGAAGTCCTTAAGGTGAGTCCTAAGTCAATACAGCTGGTGGTATTACAAGACGTAGAAATTGAGATAGCTGAGCTATGTAGTTCAGTTGGCAGCACTCTTGTCTACAAAGGACTCAGAAGGCATCAACCTACCCAACACTTTGCTTTCAAATTTCCAGACTCAGAATTGTGGAGAAACTTGTAGTTTCTCTGACCCCTGAGTCTATAGCTGTCCATTATAGCAGCCCGAGGAAACTAATGTCTTTGGGGTGGGTTTTCTAGGTATGTGACTTAGTATTATCTTATATGGGGGTCTTGCATCTTCATTAAATTATTCATCTAATTATTTTTATATTGATCTGGATACATGAAGATTTATTTTATGCCCTAGGTTAAAATCCTCTGCCCTGTCTTATTTCTTGGATTATTTTGCATTGGCCAGTGTTGAGTTCTTTCTCATCAGTTCCTATATACTTGTTATCCAGTCATCAATCCCTACATGCTTATTATGCACGCAGGAACTTTGCCCTTTTGGCACTGGAAGAGACATTCTAGGCTCATCTATCCTTTGCCCAAATCCTAGAAGCCATCCTTTCGCCATGGACCCCTGGATCGCTGCATTGAGAATTGGTGTTAGAAACCACAGTCCTGACTCTGGGTGCTGCTCACTGAGCTGTTGTCTCTTTGCTTCTAGGGCTATGAAAAGCAAGGGTTTTATCTTTTCTGCGAATCCTAAATCTTCAGAATCTGCCAAAATTTCACCAAATGTCTTAAGGAATTAACGGTTAACAATCATGTCATCCTTCACCATTCCAGGAACAGACCCGACTAAGGCTTTGAGGGAAAGAAGAAAAGACAAACAGAGACTCTCAGAGTCTGCTGGGATCTTTGTATATATAATGTTGTATGCTGTATAAAGATTATCCTTGTATTATTCAAATGTTGATTTCTGTGCCCCCGTATCTGGTTGCCATCTTTATTCTGAGAATCTCCTGTCTCAATGTTGTGTAAGCATTGCTCCCCAGTTATTCCATGATTGATTGATCAATAAAGAAGCTGATTAGCCAATGATTGAGCAGGGAGAGAATAGGGCAGGACTTCCTCAGCCCAGGGAGGGCCAGGAGAGAGCAGAAGTGGGGATTCGCCATGGGGAGAGTCTAGGAGACACCATGAGAAAAGACCTGGGGCCCAGAAATCCAGATCAGTACTAAAATGCAAGTGTCATGGGGATTTTGACTGAGACGATCAAAATAGAGAAATACTGCTCAGTTGTTATGTCCTTAAAGCTTGTTATGTAAATATAATAGTCCAGTCTCAATTATTTGGGAGCCAGTTGAGTTAAGAAGAAAACTGCAAAATAAACTTACAAAAAAAAAAAATGCCACTAACACATGTTGGAAGCACAGAGTGTTTATTATATGTAGTAGAACATGAAGATAGAGTTACTACACACAGCTGAACACAGAGACGGGGTTATTACATACATATAAACAAGGAGGCAGGGTTTATGGCTACAGATAGATCAAGGAGACAGGCTTAGCTAATCTTGGTAAGAAGCAGTCCTAGGTTATAAACATCCAAGGGGTGAAGCTATGACGGACATTTTCTGCAACACTATCAACACCTGGTGTTGACCACCTACGACTGCTTAGGGGTGACACCGCCCATGGTGGGCTGGGTCTTCCCACATTAATCATTAATCAAGAAAACACCCTACAGGTGACCTGATGTAGGTATCTCCTCAACTGAGATTTCTCTGTGTCAAATTGACAAAGATCTAACCAGGACCACATGCGTTCTCATATGTTCTGTGTACACACCCTCCCATGTGCTTTAAATTGACTTTAGACTACTTGTATTACATAATACAAGGTAAATGCTATAGAAAGGTATCATGCCGTATTGTTTACAGAATAAGAGTTAAGTGCTGTTATGATTCTTTTTCAATTGGGTATTTATTTAATATATAAAATTAAAGTCACTAAAATATCCCCTTTCTTCATACTATTTTCAAAATCTGTCCTTTTTAAACAATGTATTGTGTTATTATTTGGGAATGTTGTATATGTGTATACTTTTTAAATCATATCCATCCCACCATTCACACCTAACCTCCTCTACACCTCCCAACTTCATGTCCCTGTTTTATTTTAATGACCCACCGAGTCTACTTGCTGCTCGTCTGCACATGGATGTGTGGCCAGCCATGGGGTGCCAGCAACCTAAGTTTGAGACATACTCCTGAAAAAAAAAGACTCTTCTTATTTTCCATCTAAGATTGGTTGAACCTACAATGCAGAACCCACAGTTACAGTTGAGCGGACTACACTATTGTCTTTTATATTTCAATTATACATAGATGGTATTGCGATTCATGAAATATAATTAATTTTTTTAAAAAGACACTGATAAACTGATAGAGCCAGCTTTTTATGTACACCTGCTACTTACCACTACCACCTTTGTAACAAGATTGATTTAGCATAGCCACTTCTACATTTGTAGTCGGACCAAAATATTCCAAAATGAGAGATTCTCCTGTTTTCAGTAGTGTTCATGTTCAGAGATTTTATGTCTGTGATAACTTGCCCTTGTGAACCCTGTTAATACGCTTTCAAACTGCACCTCAGTTACTTTTCTTACCTATTCCATTGGCCCAGATCACCTTTGCAGCATAGAGGAGATACATGAAGCAGTGATGGAAACCATCTTTATGTCATTTACTATTTAATTTTTGTTGATTTTTTTCTATTGATATGTTTTGCCTGCATTTATGTATGTGTACACATATGTGCCTAGTGCCCTCAGAAGTCAGTAGACAGCAGAACCCTTGGAACTGGAGTTACAGATTGTAATCAGCCACTGTGTGGGTCCTGGGAACAGACCCATGGCCTCTACAAGAGCAGCCCGTGCTCTTAACCAGTGAGCCATTGCACCAGCCCTCACTTATGGTTTTAAAGGAAAATACAATGTTTCTACATTAGGTATCGCCTTAGTCAGAGTTTCTATTTCTGCACAAACATCATGACCAAGAAGCAAGTTGGGGAGGAAAGGGTTTATTCAGCTTACACTTCCACATTGCTGTTCATCACCAAAGGAAGTCAGAACTGGAACTCACACAGGGCAGGAACTTGGAGGCAGGAATAGATGTAGAAGCCATGGAGGAGTGCTACTTACTGTTTTGCTTCCCTGGACTTAGCTTGCTTTCTTATACAACCCAAGACTACTAGCCCAGGGATGGCACCACCCACAATGGGCTAGACTCTCCTCCCTTGATCTCTAATTGAGAAAATGCCTTACCGCTGGATCTCATGGAGGCATTTCCTCAAGGGAGGCTCCTTTCTCTGTGATAACTCCAGCTTGTGTCAAGTTGACACACAAAACCAGCCAGTACAGGTATGAATTATTTACTTATGAAAAGTAATAACTTATTAAAATTATTAGATAAAAGGAGATTCCTGTATATTACTTATTTGCTTATGTTACGTTTATTCAATATTTTATTTTCATTTACTAAGATGCAGTGGTGACTTTAAGTCTGTTAATATGCTGTGCTACATGCCTAGAACCACATTTTTAGGCTGCCTTCTTTTCTAAGTAAAGCTTATTATTTTACTTTTTTTTTCCAGATATTTGATATGCTAATATTTTGAAAAATCGCAGCAATTCTTTTATGTTGTTATAATAAATGTCTTACTAGAATCTTGTTAAGTAAAATGGCAGATGATAAAGCGCACATATTTAAATGCACTTTGGTAACCTCAACACTACATGTCTACCATCCATCAGGGTTTCTTATGTGCCTTTCCATTCTTCCTTCTTCTCTGCCCCCAGCCTCACGGTCCCGTGCAATCACGAATCTGTTATCTGCCCACTATAAGTTCGTTTGCATTTCCTAGAATTTAGATTCACAAAACTCCTATAGTGATCTTTCTTCTCAAGTTCTTTTGTTAGGCATAATTATTTTCAAATCCATGTAGGTCATAGCAGTACTGCTAGTTTATGTTTATTCCTTTTGAATGTGGATGTGGAGAGGGAGAGGAGGAAAAGGAAAGGGAAGGGATTTTACAGGTCCATAGAAAGAGCTATAGCAAGTTCCTTTAAACTCACCATGTCCTCGAGTTGTTGCGTGTTGACTATGTTTTAAATTATACTAAATAAGCAACGGCGCACAATTGCATATGAGGTCAAACAGCATCCTTAGCCTCACCGTATTTATTCGTTTTCATTATTTCTTCCTTCTTCTTCTTCTCCTTCTTATTTTTCTAGATGGTCTCACTATGAAGGTCAAGCTGTCCTCAAACTCATAGCAAGCCTCCTGCCTAGGCTACCCAGGTTCTAGGATTACAGACATCAGCCATCGCACCTGGGTAATTCTTTAGGACAGAGGGGTCAAGTAACCACACCAAAGTGTGTCATCCCAACCTGAGATAAATGTTCTACCAGAAACAAATAGGATTTGGAGAAGAAACTAATCCTTCCTACTGGGGGTAACCCTTCATCTCCTGCGTAAACAGATCACCAGGAGAGCAAGGAAGCAAGCCATGAGGTCACTGCATTAGATGGCCAGTGGATGTCAAATGGATTTTGGTTTCTGTACAATTTTTGACAAATTTTACTGTTGTTTGTTTTCTGTTGATGGGGATTGAATCCAGAGTCTTGGACTTATTAAACAAGTGCTCTGTCACCAAGCTGTACTCTCAGGCCTTAATACATTTTAGTTGTGTACATGATTGCTTAAAATGAACATTTGCTGTTTCCCAATCTCTCTAGTGGGTGAGTGAGACCATGTGACAAAATTTCCATGAGCAGATAGAAGTGCTATGAGCAACTTCCTGGAAGGTTCTTTCTAAAATTGGGTTGTTGCTGTTTGTTTGTTTGTTGAGACAGGGTTTTCTGTAGAGTCCTGGCTGTCCTGAAACTCACTATGTAGACCAGACTGGCCTCAAACTCACAAAAATCCTCCTGCCTCTACCTCTAGAGTGCTGGGATTAAAGGTGTGTTCCACCACCATGCCCAGTCAGTCTTTGAGAAGGAGGCTGCGGTCCTGTCACCTTCCTGACTTTATGGATGTTATGTAACTGTTTCAATTGAACACTATACTAGCGATCAGATAAATGGTGGAGCAAGAAGACACAGAAGCCTGTGGTAGTGTGTTTTAGAACATACCTTTCATTTGGAGTCAGATGCAAATGGATCTCTGAGTTCAGCCTGGTTTATATAGTGAGTTTCCGGCCAGCCAAGGTTACAAAGTGAGATTGTGTCAGAAGAAGGAGGAGAAGCAAAAGGAAGAAGAGGAAAGGGAGGAAGGTGGAGGAGGAGAGGGAGAGAAGAAGTAAAAGAAGGAGGAGGAGGAGGAGGGAAGGAGGGAGAGGAAGAAGAGGGACAAAGAAGAAGAAGCAGCAGCCGCCTGGAGGCTTGGTTGTCTTGAGCCCAGCAGTCTCTTTGTATCACTGTATTATTTTTGTCTCTGCTGCGGTGATACACTAGCCTGAGAAAAGCAACTTATGAAAGAAAGGGATTCTGGCACCTAAAGTCTAGCTTGGGGTTGGGGTAGACAGGTTACAGTCCATCATTGCAGGGAAGTCAAGGCAGCAGGAACCTGAAGTAGCTAGTCTCATTAGAACCACAGCCAAGAAGAGAGAGCAGGGCCAGAGAGATAGCTCAGTGGGTCAAGGTGTCTGCTACAGGTGGAAGAGACAACTGGCTCCCGTAGGCTATCCTCTGACTTCCACATGTTGCACTGTGAACTGTGCTTACACACACATGATAAATAAATACAATATGAAAGAATATAAGCATGGAGAACAATGAATTAATACAAGCATGCTTTGTTCAGCTCAACGTTTTCACTCTTGTACAACCTAGGATTCTTGCCTAGGGATTGCTACCCACAATGAATAGGCCTTCCCTCCTCAACAATCAAGATAGTCTCCCACAGATATGTCTACCAACCTAGAACATCCTTCACTGAGACTCCCTTCCCACGTAATCCTAGATTGGGTCAATAGGACAATTAAAATCAACCACAATAGGCCACTTACCAGAGTTTTCCATGAGAGAAGTAAGTCCCCATTGCAGTGATTCCTGCATATCTGTAGGATATCCATGTCAAGAGCCCCTCTGAAACCAGGAATAGTACTGAAGCCTCTATGTAACATAATGCTGACAATAAGGTTTAATTTATAAATTAGGCATAGTAAGACATTGATAAGAGGGCTAGAGAGACAGCTCAGAGGTTAAGAGGACTGGCTGTTCTTCCGGAGCTCTTGAGTTCTATTCCCAGCAGCCATATGGTGGCTCAGAACCATC
The DNA here is from genome assembly GCA_028551405.1 of Uromys caudimaculatus. Lineage (NCBI taxonomy): Eukaryota > Metazoa > Chordata > Mammalia > Rodentia > Muridae > Uromys > Uromys caudimaculatus. Next base: position 12,025,517 of record CM052710.1, on the reverse strand, counting down.
TATACTGGGATCTGATGCCCTCTTCTGGCATGTAGGTATACATGCAGGCAGAATACTGTATATATAATAAACAAATCCTTTAAAAGTTAAAAAATAAATTGATAATTAATGAATGATAAAATAGAATGATCATAAAAACAGACTATAAAAGTTATGTGAATGTGGTCTCTCTCAAAACTTCGTATATTTGCCATGCACCTCGTGCTCGCTGGTGTGATCTAACGTGAGACGCTGAGGAGGTGCCCCACAGGGACCGGTGTAGGGGTAGTAATACAAGCACTGTGATACTGTGACAGCGGACGTGTTAGGGCTTACCAGGAGGGTGGGATATACAGGGTGGCCATTGCTCAAGGGCACACTGCACATTCCAGGGGTTAAAAGGCTGGGAGAGCCTAAGATTTCATCACACTATCCAGAATAATGTACAGTTTAGGATTTATGCACTGCTTATTTCTGGAATTCTTCATTTAATATTTTCAGACTAGAGTTAGTTATAACCAGGAAGCCTAAACCAAGGGGGAGGGGGTTTAGGTCATCTACAATGAAATGCTATTTTGTTTCTTTTTCGCTCTTGTTGCTTCCGGTCTTCTCTCTCTACAGCTGAATCTAATCTTACCCGGAGTCACTATGAGCATCAAATCTTCAGGATGTGAAAGAGAGATACATACCAGGAGCTGACAGGTCAGTAGGACTAAAGTTCAGAGTCTAGCCCTTTGCTCTTCCGTTTTATGTACAAAGTATCCAGTTCACTTGAGCGCAGTCTGGCCTCCCATTGGTTGATTTCCAAGTGAAGTGCTGACTGCCTATCAGATATGTCCAGCCTGCTACCTACCAGCTCATCTGTCCAAGGGTGGTCATGGGTAGGACCCAAGACATTTATAGATGACAACACCATGGTGCAATGTCAAAGGATTGGGTAGCCTGTGCCTGGAACTGTGGTACAGGGTCTTTTACTAGATCCTTGAAGCCTCACCTAACCAAAAAACTGTAGCATTACCCCTTCTTGACAGAACATGATGTCAACAGCCTACTCTGAGAGTCACACAGCCCCGTAGGTACCTGGGCAGAAACTTCAGACCTTTGTTTGTTTAATTTCAAAGCTTTTCCCCTTTCTTTTGTGCCTGCTTGATGACTTCCACCCCGCTGAGGTTCCTTATGTTGAGAAGTCTCAGAAGGAAATAGATAGTCTGGGCTGATTATTCTCAATTTGATGATTTGTCAATCCAACTCCGGAAGAGTAAAATAGACAGAGCCAAGCTGCTTCCTCCCCTGCGCCAGCCTCCCGCCCCTGCCTGTGACTTTGCTTAAAAATAATTGTAACTCTGTGCATTTAAAAGCCATACTTCTGCCCTCATGGGGCAAATGGGATACAGGTATGTTTGGGAAAGGCAAGATGACATAAAAATAATGGTTTTCTGTGTATAATAGCTAAATCAGGAAGAGTTAACTGCAAGCTCTGCCCAACACCTAGAGATGCTGGGCTGTCAAATGACCTGAACTCTCTGGGACAGACTTCTCTCAACACCAAACAGGGCCAGGTAGGCCTGAGGGTGTGATGGCTGAAGCCTAGCTTGGGAGTAGGATAGACCTACTCTCATGGAAACAGCCTTCCTTGTTCACTCAGTAGGGATGGAGACCATGCTGCCAAGTATGCCAGGAGGCATTGGGGATTTGAAAGCATGAGAACTTTCTCAGTAGGCCATTTGGAAGACGGGTAAGATGTTATCATTATAGTGTGTGGTGGTAACAACAGCCGTCCATCTGGAGGGCCTGGTAGAACTGTCAGGAAAAGGGAGTAGAGGGGCCGAGAGGATGGCTTAGCCAGTGAAGGGCCTGCCTTGCAAACATAAAGACCCACATTCAATCCCCAGCACCAACATATGTGCAACCTTGTAATCCTAACACGGGGAAGAGACTGGTAGAGTCTTAAGGCTCCCTAGCTAGCCAGACTAACTGAATCAGGAGGTACAGGTTCAGGGAGAAACCCTGTCTCAAAATATCAGGTGGGAGAAGCAGTTGAGGAAGACACCTGACATTGATCTCTGGCACACACACACACACACACACACACACACACACACACACACACCACAATGATGATGATGAGGAGGAGGAGGATGCGGGTGATGAAGAAGTAAAGGAAGTCAATACTGTCTTCAAGACTGGGGATCTTCTATCGGAGGCCATTGAGATAGCAGATGTAGAGGCTTTTCTCTAAGGCCTTCCTGCTTGTCACCCCTAGTTTGAGTGGTCAAAGGGAACAAGGAAGTATGTGTGTTGACACGTCAACACTTGGCTGCTTGTGCCCAGAGGAGTGGTCTCCAGGGCCACCAGTCTCTGACTCTGCTGTACATAACCAAGGCAGGTATCTTGAAATCCAGGAAGTGTGAGATGGCATCCCCCCTTATTCTGTCTGCTTCCTCTCACAGGAAGCATGTGTCTGCATGCAGAGTTCTTATACACAGCAACAGAAAGTGTCTCTGGCTTTTAAACCCTGCTGGACTCAGGGCGCATTGGGCGGTGAGCTTCGGAAATGAGAGTTGGGAGGGGGGGGAGAGGGGTGGGCGGGGAGCAGGAGTCTGTGCAAACTGTTGGAATGGATTTGCCTCATCCATATCTTTACACTTCCTAGGGCCCACCGTGCCTCCACTCAGCCCCTCCTGTGCCTCACATGACATCACATGGCCTCTTCTAATTCCGTCTTTCCTCCGTGTGTGTGTGTGTGTGTGTGTGTGTGTGTGTGTGTGTGTGTGTGTATAAACATGTGAGGGGTGTGTGTGCACGTGTGTATAATGTGTATGTGGAGGCACTAGACCAGTCTTGGTGTCATTCCTCAGACACCATCAACCTAGCTTTTTGAAGCAAGGTGTCTCCTTTGGCCTGGATTAGTCTAATAGGCTAGGTCGCCTGGCCAGCGAGCCTGAGAGATACACCTGACTCTGCCTACCCAGCACTGGCACTACAAGGGTGTGCCACCACACCTGGCTTTTAAAATGTAGATTCTGGGGAGGGGGGGGTCAAACTCAAGTCCTCGTGCTTGCATGGAGAGGACTTTACTGATTGAGCCATCTCCCCACCTTCTTCCTTTAAGGGCTGTGTGATGAGCTTGGGCTGTTCAGGTCACGCAGGATAGCCTTGTCTCAAAGTTCCTAATTTAGTCATTCTAACCATCTTTCCCGTGTTAGGCAGCGTGTTCTTGGGTTCTGTGAATTTGGTGTGGAGTTTGGGGACTGATATTTTTTTCTGTCTACTTCAGTAAATGTTTACTAAGACAAAACTATATCCACTGATTTTGTTTCAAGTGCATTCAGGAGGCATGGGTAGGAATGCCCTTTTCTCAGATCTTCCTTGGACAAGAGGCTAGGCATCTCCACAATGGAAAAGCCATGGTGTTCTGAAACAAAACAAAACAAAACAACCCACAATGACGGGCTGTCCCCTCAGACTGTGAGCCAAAATAAACCCTTCCTTCCTTCCTCCCTCCCTCCCTCAGTTCCTTCCTTCCATCTTTCCTTTCTTCCCTCTGTCCCTCCCTCCCTCCTTCCTTCCTTCTTTAGTTTGCCTTTCTCAGGGACTTTGTAACATCAATGGAAAAAGTAACTAATGGAATTTCCTATAGTCAAAATCCCTCTCTCTCTCTCTCTCTCTCTCTCTCTCTCTCTCTCTCTCTCTCTCACACACACACACACACACACACACACACACACCACATTCATAGCAGCATAATAAATAATGCTATAAACCAAAGGTGGAAACCTCAGGTGTCCAGCAAGAGACGAAGGCATAGACAAGTTTCAGTCTGCACAAAAAGTGGAATATTGTTCAGCTTTTGAGAAGTAAGGAAATTCTGACCCATGCTCCAATATAGGTGAACTCTGAGGACATTATTCTAAGTGAAACAAGTCAGCCTCAAAAGGACAAATGCTGTAGGAGTCTTCTTATTTAAGGTCTCTGGAGTAGCCAAATTCATGAAAGGAGGAAAGAAGGAGAGAGAGAAGGAGGAGGAAGAGAAGAAGAAGAAGAAGAAGAAGGAGAAGAAGAAGAAGAAGAAGAAGAAGAAGAAGAAGAAGAAGAAGAAGAAGAAGAAGAAGAAGAAGAAGAAG
>CM052710.1:11957051-12021314 GCA_028551405.1 Uromys caudimaculatus | reverse complement strand
GAAGAAGAAGAAGAAGAAGAAGAAGGAGAACAACAACAACAACAACAAGAACAAGAAGAACAACAAGAAGAAGAAGAACAAGAAGAACAACAAGAAGAAACAATAACCAGTGGCAGCTTCACAGTCTGTAAACAGTGGGAAGTGAGAAGTCTGTTGGATGGGAACAGCATTTCAGTATGGAAGGTAGGAAGGAGAGAGGGAACAGTAGTTGTTACCTTGCCCAACAGCGTGAATACAGTTAGTCACCATAAACATACTCAGGGATAAGACAGCACACTTGGGATATTTTTAGTACAATTTAATCTTTTATACCTATTTCAAAATGGCAAAGCCTAACACAAACTACTCCTCTCTGGATGGCAGAGATGTAAACACTTCACAGAGATCCAGTCACATAGCAGAGCTGAAGCAAGGGTACTCCCATGGCTGGTGTCAGGTGAGGGCATATTCAGGGCTGTGTTGCAGGCCATAGGACAGCTAGTAGGCAAGGACCTTCAGTGGCTGAGCTGTGAGTTGGGGGAGGGGGGGGAGAGAGAGAGAGAGAGAGAGAGAGAGAGAGAGAGAGAGAGAGAGAGAGAGAATGGGAGGCTGGCGGGCTCCATCCCTTCCTCACTGTGTGTTTCTAAGGCTCTAACTGTGTCAGCCTGCTGAGCACCAAGGATGTCACAGAGACCCGGTCACTCTTCCCAGAGTTGGTCTCTCCTATTCCCATCCTGGGATCAAAGGGACCCTCCCCTCCACAGGAACCCCTTGTTTATTTCCCCAGCTTCCTGATGACCTAGTTTTGTATCTGTGCTTTTTTCCTTCCCTCCCGACCTCTGGTCCACCCCACCCCTGCTGTGTTGGAAGGAAAAGGCTCTGACCTTCCATTCCAGATGGTGGCCCCTGGGCCACATGCCGGTGGGAGCCTAGCCAGGTCCCTGCTCCCTATTAGGCCTTATTCTGTGACTGTGGGGGAATCACAAGGATCAGGGGCACGAGTGCTCCTTTGTTCTTCCAGCCTCCCTGAGCAGGGTCCCTCCTGGAGTTGGGGCCGTTGGCCATATGCTTCTCTCTTGGGAAAAACAATCTGGGTTTATTCTGATGACAATCGATATGTACATGCACAGTGGACATGGGTATTGCAGAATGCAAAAAAAAACCAAACAAACAAAGACACACACAAGAAAACACCAAACCCAAAACACCAACACACCAACAAAACTACTTGTAAAGAATTAGCCATATTGTCTTATCTGAGAAAAATCATTAGCATTTTCTGTATATAGGTGTCTCTTGCTGAGCATGTGGGCTTGATTCTATAACACCTTTTCCCTGTGTGTCCTCAAATCTGGGAAGCTCAAATCTCATATAAATGATATAATATTAGCATATAACCCGGCTCTTCCTGGTGTGCACTTTTAAAATGTCCAGATCACTTATAATCTCTGATACAGTGTGGAAGCTATGTAAATAGCTGCTGTATTATGTTATTTGGGGAATAATAATAATAATTATTATTATAATTATTATTATTTAATTGTTTATATTTATTTTATATTTATTTTATATTATTATTTAATTGTTTATATAATTATTTATATATATTATTATTATTTATAATAATAATAATTATTATTATAATAATAATAAGGGCCCCCTTTGGCACCCCATACACACATTTTTTCCTAAATGTTTTCCCAGTTGATTGAATATACACATGCAAACCCCACACATTCAGAGGACCAGCTGCTCCCTCTTAGTCTGTTTACATCTGTCTGGCTGTGCACAGGGGTGTATTTTATCATTCATATATTTATATACACAGTAACGACATACTTAATAACATAAATAATAATAAGGACTTGTGATATATTTGCTTGTATAGGTCTGCTCTCTTAGGAGCTGTTTTCCTTATCTATTTATCATCTATTTGACTGTCTACCTATCTGTCCATCTATCTGTCATTCTATCTATCTATCTACCTCTCATGTGTAATAAGTATATATGGTATGTGTATATGCATGTTTGCCCACGTGGGTGTATGTGTGTGCAGGTGAGAGGGCAAACATGGAGGTCAGAGGTTGACATGGAGTGTCTACCTTGTTAACTCCCCCACTTTATTTCCTGAGCCAAGGTCTCTGGCTAAACCAGAACTCACTGCATCTGCTAGTCTTGCTAGCTAGCATGGCCCTTTGTCTCCACCTCCTCAAGTGCTGGAGGCCTGGTCTTGACCTGAGTACCAGGGATTTGAACCCTGGTCCTCACATGTGTACAGCAAGCCCATCCTCCACTAAGTCATGGTGTCTATGAGAGCTGCCTTCCTGTTTCAGTCAACAGTACATTATTATGAACATATTTCCTTGCCATCCCATGAATTGCTTTGGGCAGTACCCCTCGCCCTACCTTCTTCCTTCCCTCCTGTCTCCATATAGTGCTGGGGATGGAACCCGGGGCCTCGCTCACGCTAACAAGTACTCTAACGCCTGTTAGAACTAGCTTCCCAGCCATGCCATATCCCAGCCAATGACTGTACAGAATTCTACCATGTGGACAGTGGTCTGTGGATCCCTTGAGCATTTATAAGGATTCCTCTGTTCACGGCAGGGATTTTTGTAGCCATGTTTTGTAAAATAAGAGCAGGAAGCACCAAGTAGAGAAATTAGAGAAGAATTTTCCAAATGGGTAAAGAACATGTATAAGGTTGTGATTTGAAATGAACTTCAGGCATCTGGATTCTGGGGAAAACATCTTTCCTGGTGGCCTTGAGGGGAAATAAGTTTTGTAGGTGGAGTGAGAGCCGTGTTGGGCGATCTGCCACCTTCCTCTGTTGTAGAAGGGAATTGGGGTGCGTTGTGCAAGGCATGAGCAGTCTTGTCTCTTAATAGAACTGAGCCACAGCGGCTACCAGGTTATGTCCAGGTGTAATCAGATCTAGTCACCTGTTGCCTGCTTGTTATTGGCTCCATTCATCCAGCATTTACTGAGGGTGCATAGGTGGTATTTTGCTATGTCACCAATCACTCCAAAGTGGAGCAACTTAAATAACAATAAACAGTTTTATCTTTTCTGATTTCCCTGGGCTATGAACTTCAGAGAAGCTTAGCCCGCTGGTCCTGGATCAGAGTGTGACATGAGATAGCGCCCATGATGTCAGGTAGGACAGCATGTGACTTAAGGACTCGATTCAGTCCTCGTGACCTGCTTCCACTCACAGCTTGGCAGGATGCCTCAGTTCTTCACCATGTGGCTCTTTCTGGAGGCTTGCTTGAGTGTCTTTACAACATGGTGACTGCCCTGCCCAGAGTGGGCCAAGGCACAGCCAAGACAAAACAAGGAGTATTTTGAAGACCTTGCCTGGAAAGTCACATTTGTCATTTCTGTAATGTCTGACATACCAGTGAGTCACCCTCATTCACGTTGGCCCCATCCAATGTGTGCCTGGATGTGACTATCAGAATCCAGGGATAACTGGGTACCACCCTGGAGGCCATCTATCACGATGATAAGCCAGGCTGAGTGCCAAGGACAAAAGTGGAATGAGATAGTCTTGCACCTAGGAAAATGACAGTGATAGTGATGGGAACAACTGTGGGGACATTCCATCTCTGGCTGCAGGTCACATTAAAGGTGTGGCCACAGAAATTGTCCCTAGCCTGCAGGACAATATATCACTGCATTGCTAACCGGGACTGTCTATGATAGATAGTCAATGTTCATGTTTATGGTCTACAAGTTAGTTCTCTCTGTGTGTCTCTGTCTCTGTCTCTCTGTCTGTCTCTGTCTCTTTCTGTCTCTCTCTCTCTCTCTCTCTCTCTCTCTCTCTCTCTCTCTCTCTCTCTCTGTGTGTGTGTGTGTGTGTGTGTGTGTGTGTGAGTCTGAGAAAAGGTCTCACTCTATAGACCAAGCTATAATGAGACCTTCAACTCATTACATAAAGCTAAGCCAGCCTTAGACTCAAGAAAGTCCTCCTTCAGCCTCCTGGGTGCTGCGGGGATTACAGATATGTACTATCATGCCAAGTATAATGTTAGTTCTTAATGGAAGGGCCATTTGTTTTATAGCAGGACATTTGTTACCAAGGGCTATGAAGCAGCAAAGAATCAGAAGTTGATCTGTAGCTGGGGTTCTATGCCTCAGGGGTTCTTGCATTTGTAACACTTTCTAGAGCAAGCGTAGACCTCCAAGACCACAGGCAATCACTTAGCACTCCGGGATCCCATTCTTCCCTCTGTGACACTAGAATGGACTTTTCCTCCAGACACTGGAAGACAATGTTGTGTTTCAATGCTTTGTGTAGAGATTCCTGTCAATTCTGAGGGAAGAACAGTTTCTTACAGTTTAGAGTGGAGAGTGTTCTCATGACTTGGTGAGAAAAATCATCTTTGTGGAAGTGTCACTCACTGAGCTACACAAGGTAGAAAAAGATAAGGTGTCTCCTGAGATTGTCGGTGGAGAATCCCCACCTTTAAGACTATGGTTTGTCTCGTTGACGCCTCCCAAGTCCCCAATGACCTTGGCCCCCCCCTTAACTTCCTTTGATATGTTGTTCCTTACCAACCTAAGTTAGAAGTTTGTATGTGGCTATTTAGTTTCAGTGATTATTTAAAAAAAAAAAAAAAGTCAGCTGGGCCCTTTCTGCATCCTATTATCTGTGTCCACTGTGTCTCTCATGGCCACTCATTTAACAGTCAGACCCTTTCCATCCTGCTCTTGGCTGAAGATGACCCACCTCTTGCTGCTCCCAACTTTCTGTCCTTAGGGGTGAGGTGGGGACAGTCCTTCCCCAAATCTAAGACATGCTTGTGCAGTGGCTGAAGAATTGACTAAACTCTGGCTTCCCCTCCTCCTCTTCCTCCTCCTCTCCCCCCTCCTCCTCCTCCCCCTCCTCCTCCTCCTCCTCCTCCTCCCCTTCCTCCTCCTCCTCTCCCTCCTCCTCCTCCTCTCCCTCCTCCTCCTTCTCTTCTTCCTCCTCCTTCTCTTCCTCCTCCTCCCCCTCCTCCTCCCTTTTGTCCTCCCTCTCCTCCTCCTCCTTCTCCTCCTCCTCCTTCTCTTCCTCCTCCTCCTCCTCCTTCTCCTCTGGTATTATCTGAAACATCCATTTGAAATTCCCCAGATGTCAGAGCCCAGGAGTTACATGCCAGGACTTCTGCTCTCTCTGGGAGGAGGAAACCCTAACATCTTTAGCGGCTCACTCTCCATTTGAATAGTGTTCAATCTCTTTGCCCTCCTTGCTGCAAATCTCTCAGTCATCCATCTCAGAGCTTTCCCAGAACCAAGGGCAAAGCTCCAACTGCCCTGGCCCCAGCAGAACGAGGTCTGTTCCCCCTGGTGAAGCTGAAAATTCCTTCTCATCTTGGCAACCACATCACTCCAATGTGTGTTTGCTGGTCTGTGGGCAACGAAAACTCTACAGCATTTCCCCTCTTACCACGTGCTCTTGCTAAGTCATGTGTTCTTGTACAGATCAGTCCCTGTCCCCCCACACCCTGCCCAAGGACATGATCTAACATTTGTTTACCCCAGAGCACTTCTTGCATAACCCAGCCCTAGTCTCTGTCTCTTGAAGTGATGGAGAATTCAGAGTTGGCCATCCAGCTGTCTCTCTGGCTTTGGATCAATGATCAATTTGATCCTCATATTTTCTAGAGTGTAAGCCAAGTCATTGATAAACATGTTGAATAGAAGTGGACACATGACACAGCCCCGTGCTACTGAAAATCTTTCTGGGGTCAGAGTTCACACATTGATGGCCTAGCTGCCAAATGAGGCCTGCAGATGTGCTGTGTTTGAACTGAATAATATTTTATGTTTCTTTTTTATTTTACCTTTGAATTAGTGGCCAACACTGGATTTTCTTCTTTTTTAAGATTCTCTTGAACGATTGAAGCTATGTCAACACCAGAACCACAACCCAACAGCTGGAACAGCTGTATACAGTTATGTAGGTTGTAGACTGCGAGTTCTACCTGGGACTCATGCAATGAGACCATCTGGTAGTCGAGAGCACACAGGCTCTCTCCATTTGGCCTCTGTCCCAACTGTCCCCTGTTATCAGGCACACAGCCCACTCCTACTTATTGATGATATCTGTCTCATTCCTGAAGGTCCCCGTTTAGCAGATTCTATATCCTGTTTATCAGCATCCTTTGGGTACAATCTGTCAGCTGGTTATAAATCTCACTAATTGCACCATTTCCCAGGCCATGTAATCTCCCTGGATTTTATGAGTGCCTTTGCCAGATGCTGTATAAAACTTGGTTATTAGCGTCCATTGCATGCCCTTGACGTGCTAGACTATTAGGACCGAGGGAAACGGAACTGCAATGACCTTAGCCTGGGTTGATCTTGGGAATCTGTGTATTTACTTCGTAAGGAACCAAGGCACTATCCTGAAAACCTCATTTTTAGGACCTTGGAATCGAACCAGGCATTTGTAGTAAATTCACCAAGCAAGCATATAGAACTCTTGGAGGCATGCTTTATTTTCTCTTCTTTTCCAGGTCCTTTGGCTGTTCTCTGTAAGGTCTGATTTGGAATCAGGTTAGAAACTCATCTTAGAAATCCTTAAGATCGGATCCCATGGCTGGAATCATCTGCCTACTAGAGCCAGGAAGTATTTCGTGTTGGTTTCCAACTGACGCCTTCTTGTCAATATCCTCTGCCCCAGTCAAGCTGACCTCCTCCATAGTCACTCTCTTAAGTATGTCTTCCTTCCGTCTTCATGAGGGCCATTTGGACTGCTAGGACCATGGTCAGAGCTACATGTTTATGAGATTTTGGTTCTAAAAGGGCTTTTTGAGTTACCCTCTCTGCTTATGAATAGTGCCCAGGACTCTAGCACCAGGCTTCTGGAGCCTGGGCCCATTGTACAGCCTCTAGGAACCTCTTGAATCTGCAACATGAATTACCTCTGCTACTGCACATTCGTCAAGACAGCACCAGATGCTAAGTAGCCCCCAAGAAAAGGAAGTCAAGCAGGACACGAAATCAAAGCAGGCTTGTGCCGTCAGTTAGCTACTGGCTTCATCCAAAAGAAGATACGGGGCACTCTCTCTCCACCTCAAGGCTGTGCTTTCTTAAAACCTGGCTACCTGAAGGTCCCCACAGCCAGACTTTGTGTCTCACTTCTGCTGTGGCAGCAGCACAAGAGGCTGGAGAGTGTCATCTAGTTGTGGATCCAGGGAGCAGAGAAGGTGGTAATGACCAAAGAGCTCAGTCTTGGGAAGTTTCCCTATGGCTGAAAACCACTTTCGTCCACACTAGCTCATGATGTCCTTTCTTTAGTCACCCAAAATACATCGGACACCTAACGTGTACCCCAAGGGCTGAAGTGAGTGATCCTCCTTGCCCCGGAAACATCTAGTGACAGTTCTGCTCATGTTCCCCCCTCCAGGGGTCCCCCAGGCTGAGCTGATGAGAACTGGTGCCTGCTACCCATACTGTGACTTGGACCATCTTGTGGATCACATGGTTTTAGCATCTGTGTTGCCGAAATTCTTTTCCTACACATGGATCCTGTTACCAGACACTATGAGAGACACCAGAGACACCACAGCAAACAAGAGAGGGTTCTTTAAGGATCTGCAGGTGCAACAGGTCCTTTTGTTTCCACTTGGAAGCTGTTGAGTCTTTTGAAATCACAGAGACAAGTGGCTTGAAGGAGTACCTGAAGTGACCAGCACAGGGAGGCTAGGTGCAGGCCTCCTACTTAGGCCAGTGTAGACATGACGACAATGTTGAAAATCAGTCCAATTCCCTGGGGCCAATTCCAGAAAGGCAAAAAACCTGAAGAGCAAATAGTGAATCATGGCGTTTGTCTGGATCCTGTCCTTGAGTCTGTAGCAGTGATGAACTTCTAGGTTCCCCTGCTTGAGGATGTGGAGCTGAGAGGCAAGTGGAGACTCCCTGTCTGGGCCACCCACTTAGAAATCACACCTCATGGTCTGGCTCCAAAGTTTCATCCCGTTCCAGTCTGGTGAAGTTCTTACTCCTCTCAGACTTTCACGCTGTGGACCTGCTGGGATCTGCAAAACAAAGTCCTGAACACTGCTTATCAAGTTACCAGAGCCTTCCCTAATGTGCTTTGGTTCTAGTTCTTAGTGTGGCTGCAGAAAGGATGCCATCTACCAAGTCCTGGCCATCGTGCATGGCCAGCCATAATTTGGGGATATGGGTCACAGGGATTCTGTGACCTGGGCATGTCTCAGGCCATCTAGAGCAGGAGACAGGGCTACACGTCGGAGTAAAAGTATCCTGTACATAGAGGGATAGGATCAATGGGCTTTCTATTGGTGAGGCCTTTAGGATTTATTTGGATAAAATGGATTAAAATCACTTGTAGCAAAAAGGTTTGATGTTCAGAACTAGTTGTTTTTTTTTTTTTTATTAGCCCAAAGAAGTATGTTTGCTATAAAAAAGGTTTGATGAGAAAGGACCCCAGAATCCTTTGCTGTCATCTTCCTGCTGAGCAGCCGGCTCTGTGACTGACAGAAACCCAAGAGAAGAAACTCAAAGGCGGAAAGATTTAGCTCATGGTCTTAAAGGCTTCTGTCCCGAATGGGCTAGCTCTGTGCTGAGGTACGGCAGCAGGAGCAGGCATAGCGGGAAGCTGAGAGATCACATCTTTTACCACAAATGCCATGGCAGAGCATGCTAGTGGGAGGGCATGGCGCGACACAGATATTCACTTTACAGCAGCCAGAAAACAAAAGGTAACAGGGGTGTGGGTATCTCCTTCCTGGGCACATCTCCTAACAGTTCTTTTAGCCCTGAATTCACGTAGTGATTAGTCTATGGATGAAATTAGAACATTGATGACCCAGTTGTCCCTGGTGACTGGCTTTACTAACTGGGGATCCATCCTTCAACATATGGGCACTGTGTGTTAGCAAGTTTTCTGTTACTGGGATAAAACACTGTGATCAAAAGCAATGTATGGAGGAGGGCATTCATCTTGGTTTATGGCCCGGAGGGGTAATAGTCTGTGAGGGTCTGGAAGCATGGTCACAAGGGGCAGCCGTGGCCGCAGGAGCAGGAAACTGAGAAATCACCTTTTACCACAAGCCTGAGGCAGAGAATGCAAGCTGGATGTTAGGCAAGGCCACATGCTCTCAAACCCTGCCCACAGCGACATCCTCCTTCCAGCAAGGCTACACTGCCTAACCCTTCTCTCTGGTTCTAAACAGTGCCACCAACTGGGCACCAGGTGTCCAAATACCAAGTTTATGTCAGTCACTTTACACCCAAACCTCCACCCAAACCGTAGCAACAACCACTTAGCTAGAGTTGCTATGGACAGTGTGATCTTCCTATAGACTGATTTCAATCTCTTCTCGACCTCAAATTCGTATGCTGAATACCTTTCACAAAATGTAGCTGTATTCGGAGATAGGGATAGGGCTTTAGAAATAAATTAAATTAAATGAGGTCATAGGGTGGGGTTCTAGCCCATAGGATGGACACTTTTAAAAGAGGAAGAAAGTTGGGTGTGGTGGTGTAACCCTAACACTCCCAGGAGGCTCCAAGCCAGCCTTGGCTACAAAAAAAAGACCCTGTCTCAAAAAAAGAAAGAAAGAAAGAAGGAAGGAAGGAAGGAAGGAAGGACAGGGGAGAGAGAGAGAGAGAGAGAGAGAGAGAGAGAGAGAGAGAGAGAGAACATAAAGGGATATAGATGAGCCTCAGTAAAGTGCTTACCTAGCACACTCCTGAGGCCCGGGGCTTCGTGCCTAGCATTGCATAAACCAGGCATGGTGGGACATGCCTGTAATCCCAGCACTCAGGAGGTGGAGGCAGGAGGTCAGAAGTTCAAGGTCATTCACAACACAGAATTCGAAACCAGCCTGAGACTCTCAGGGGAAAAAAAAAAAGATGACAAGAACTCAAAAGAGAATAAACAAAGAAGCAGAGATCTGTCTGAGCACACTTGCGCGCGCGCACACACACACACACACACACACACACACACACACACACACACACACACACACACGCAGATAACATGAGACACGGCAAGAAGGTGGCCATAAGCAGGGAAGAAAGTCCTCAGCAGGAAAAAGTCAGCTGACACCTTAATCTGGGAGCTTTCAGCCTCCATGTGGTGAGAGGATGGCTTCCTACTGCTCAAGCCAGCGGTCTGTGGTATCTTGCGATTGCAGCCTGAGCCTCTACCCCCTTCTTCTGTGTGAATGCTTGTGTTTTAATTACGGAAACATCAGCTCCACACGCATCAGAATGTAGATTACCTTTTGTCTTAATTGCATTGTGTTCTCTGGCTAAGTGTTCTTTTACGCGTCATCTGTCATGGCTCAGAGTATGTCCTGTGCTGAATATACATATATAAACATATGTTCTATGTTCAACATACACCGTTGAATAAAGACAATTCAGAATCTACAACACAGAAGAAATATTAAGTTTGGGGGGGGACATCTAGGGAGTTTAAAATTTCTCATAAATCTTGCAAGGAGCACACATATCTAAATCTCTGTGTGTGTGTGCTTCTAAATGAATACGTCCTTACATGAGCAATGTGAACATTTTGGTGCTATGCATATGTGGTTTTAATTGCCCTACAGAAAAGTGGCAATTTTTTTATCCACCCCTAGCCTATGAGAATGTTCCCACATGTTCAGTCACTTTTAATTTTAGCCTTTTTTTTTTTTTTTTTTTAAATCCAGACAGGCAGAGTGGCACACAGGGCTTCTTTGCTCAGGTACTTGCCCATCTTTGGTGATCCTCAGCTGGGCTGATGCCAGCTCATTCTTGCTTTGCCACCCCATGTTGTGGTCTAACCTGTCCTTTAGGCTGTGACTTCAGCATATCCGTCACCAGGACTCTTCCCACAAATGTGTTCAATGGTCCTCGTCTGTGTCCTCTGACTAGATTTTCTGGAGCATCCTCCTAGGCTCTGGCTGTGTCTGGATCCCATGGAGGTGAACCTATCAGAGAAGTCCCTGTGTTTCTCAAAATAGGACAAAAGGTGGAAGGTGAGATCCAGACAAAAGCAGCTTGCTTTGCAGTGTTGCTTAGGTGCATCTTAACGTCATTTTCTTTCTTTCTTTTTTTTTTTTATTAATCATCTTATTCATTTACATTTCAAATGGTATCCCCCTTCCCGGTTACCCCTCCACAACCCCCATCACATCCCCCTCTCTCCTCCCCTTTGCCTCTATGAGGGTGCTCCTCCACCCACTCACTACTCCCGCCTCACTGCTCTAGCACCCCCTCTCCCCTATGCTAGGGTATCAAGCCTCCGCAGACCAAGGGCCTCCCCTCCCACTGATGCCAGATAAGGCCATCCTCTGCTACATATGTATCTGGAGCCATGGGTCCCTCCATGTATACTCTTTGGTTGGTGGTTTAGTCTCTGGTAGCTCTGGGTAGTCAAGTTAGTTGATATTTTTCTTCTATGGGGTTGCAGTCCCCTTCAGCACCTTCAGTCCTTCCCCTAACTCTTCCATTGGGGTCCCTGGGCTCAGTCTGATGGTTGGCTGTGAGTATCTGCATCTGTATTGGTCAGGTGCTGACAGAACCTCTCAGGGAACCGCCATACCAGGCTCCTGTCAGCAAGCACTTCTTGGCATCAGCAATAGTGTCGGAGTTTGGTGTCTGCAGATACTGAATGACCTTGGCTTCTATCTAGTGTCCCTCTATCTAAAGTCACATGACCTTGGCTGTACTATATGATGTCAATATATTTCAGTGACTCCTTTGTAATAGCAGCCAAACATCATATACATAACACAGAAGGTTAAATGTACTCATATATGTATGCATGTAGAATACATTTAATAGAACAGCTTCATATACATATATATGATATATATATACATATATATCACATATAATGTTTATAGCAGTGCTTACCACACAAGAACTTTGTAAATAGAACCTAATGTTATTGCATTATAACAAAACAGAAACCATTAAGAAGTAATGATATTATTAGACCAATAAAGAAAAAGTAATCCCCCTGAGTTCCTACTTCAATGACATGGCATGTAATTAGGACATTTTTGTGTAGAAGATAAAGGGAAGCCTGTCTAAGATTTGAGGATATAAAGGAATTCACAAACAGACAGTCTCTCAGTACCCCAAATATCAAGTAGCCTCATGACAGCATCAGTCCTCTGGTGTGCCCTTACATTCTCAAGAGGGAAGGCCGTGGCTTCTGTCTTGCCTGCAGATGTGACGTGACTAGCTGCTTGATTTCCCTACCTTGATTTCCCCCAGATGATGGACTGTAACTAGAATTATAAGTTAAAACAAACCCTTATCTCCATAAGTGTACTGCTTGTCCAGGGTATTTTATCACAGTGACTGGATAAAATAAGAATCAACTCCCTCTAGGCAACTTCACTTTAAGGTGCACAAACCCTCCTAATGCCACCACAGGAGCCCAGCAGTCCTTTAATATGGGCAAAAGGATAACACGGCCACATAAGGGAGCCCCGATGATTAAGTATGTTAATTTATGTACACAAAAGAAAACAAGCATCAGAACACTCAATACTCAACAAATACAGAGTGGGTTCAGAGCTGTCTCAAGGTTAAGGACAGAGTTCATGGTCTTCTAATCCAGGTTGCCTTCACCAGATCTTCCAAAGGATGGTAGCAGCAAGGTCTCTTCTTTGCCCTCTGCCCTCTGTCTCCTGTTCACTGTTGATGTGGCGTCCACTCCTGGAAACTCAGAGTACATGATATGCAAGCCTGCACCTGAGCCATGAAGCTGAGTCAGCCATCTTCCATGCCCCATCTGCCGAAATGTGATCTCTAAAAAAAAAGTGTGTGTGTGTGTGTGTGCGCGTGTGCGCGTGTGTGGTGTGTGTGTGCGTGTGTGCATGTGTGGTGTGTGTGCGTGCGCGTGTGTCAAACAGAAAAGGCACCAGATTTTAAAATGTTCAGACTTAGGATTCTTTAAAAGGTAACTTCAGAAAGCTGTCCACCCACCCATCAAAGAGGGGAGCTGTTTGAAGCCGCCCCCTCCCCAGTCCCTACCTGCTGATTATTCTGGAAAATATTATGTTGACATAAGCCTATAGGACACAAAGACTTCTCAGCATTTGGGTACAACCCTGTACCTACCTTGCACTCATACAGATGGGTAACTTTGAAACAATCAAACGCATTAGAAGCTTCTTAATGAGCCGCTATCGGAACGAAAGCACGGCAAACTTCAGACAAGTGCTTTTGTGGAAATCCCATTGGCTTTGATCCGGGAGAGTCACGGCAGGGTGGATTTATTTCAAGTTTATTTTATATATATATATATATATATATATATATATATATATATATATATATATATGCATACTGGTCCTCCCGAAATATTGGGAGATATCTTTCTTAGCAAGATGTGGGAGACCACAATGGTGCCATCTCTTTCATTTATCTGCAATTTGACAGGAGTGCAGTTTATTAACTTAAAAAGAAGCAGAGACATTATCTGAAGCCTGGCGACTCTACTGGGGATTGCTTCCCTCTTGTACCAGTGGGAGTCAGCGACATTTTGAACTTCCTTGCCATTAAATGCCTTCCTGAGTGGTGGGAGAGCCTTTACAAAGAAGGCTGCCGCATTTATGATGTAAATTCGTTATTTTGACAGTCTTTGAGATCTGTCGTATTCACATCCAATTTAATGCCTGGCCAAAAAAAAAAAAAAAAAAGAAAAAAAAAGTCCCTTTTCTTTTAGAACACTTTAAAGATTTTCAAAGCCGTTTTCATGTAGCAAGCTATTGTTATGCTTAATACATCCTGAAAGTATTTTAGCAAAGGAACTTACAGGATTCTGTTTTAAGTCATGTTGAGTTTTAAAACATGGCAGTCTTCAAATAGGCTTTGACCAGGCTATCTCTTTTAGATAAGTTAAAAGCTACCCTTGATTTTCGTGTATACAATTAGCCAGCCCAGATGCTCTTAGCAGCAGAGGTGAGCCTCAGGAGCTGTCGAATATGTTATTGTATATATTGGGTCATGGGCTCTTCTGGACTGTTGACTACTGAGTTGCCTATCAGTTGTCTTGGCAATCTAGAATGCACCTGATGTTTCAACCAGAGAACCCTTGCCTCCCAGAGACGCTAACCAATGTCAGGAAGTGCATGTTGCCATCACAACTAGAAGTGGTCCTCTGGTGTCTCCAGGGATGCTGCCAAGAGTCTTAGGATGTACAGGCCAGCCTCCTGCCACAAAGAACCATTCATCTATGAAGCTGAGATGGTGGAAGGAAGACACAGAGGCAGCCAGTGCAGGTCTATACAAGCTCTGCCCAGGCCTATGGACCCACCTAGTAAAATAGAGATTCCTAGACCCCACTCTACACTTACAGAGACAGGTTCTCCAGGGAGGAGCTGTGGACTCCTGTAGTATTCAGATGCCTGCCCTTACCTTGCACCAACTCTGCTCTAGTTAGTACACAAGTGAGCACCTGTCAAATATCACATTGACTCCTGGGCATCTTTCCTTCAGAGTCTCTGCCTTGCTTGGAATAATTAACTTTTACTCGATTTTAACAAGCTTGCTTTTTGTTTTCTGAGTTTGGGATATCTTAATAATCCTGTGGCTGGTGGAGATGAGGGTCCTGTCTGTGTTGAATGAACAGTCAAATATAAAGAGAATGGGTACAAATGTGTGTGTGTGTGTGTGTGTGTGTGTGTGTGTGTGTGTGTGTGTGTCTCAGTTGGTAAAGTGCATTGTCTTGCAAATATGAGGACCTGCCTTCTCTCCTCAGAACTGAAGTTTTAAAAGAGAAGCCAGGTGTGCTGTTCTGCAAATGTAATTTCAGCGCTGGGAAGGCAGATACAAAAGACCCCTGGGGCTCAGTGAGTAGCCTGCAACCCTGCTTGCTAAGATCTAAGTCCATGAGAGACCCCATCGAGAAAAAGAGGGTTTGTGGTGCCTAAGGAACATCACCCAAGGTTGAACCCGGAAAGTGCACACACATGCACATATAGCCACCACTCTCCCTGCATCCAGGAGCTGGTGTGTACTTCAATGCCAGAGGACTAGGCAGAAGGATGAGGAAGGGTGGTGGTCACAGGCAGCAACCGATCAGAGCAAACAGGGGCCTCAGCAGCAAATGCAGGGACTCAGAAGCCCTCTACTGGGCCCTGGATTAACTCTTTGGTGCCTGAATTATGGGGAAGCCTAAAAGGTACTGCGGTGGGGGAGAGTAGCTAGGCCATCTGGTGGCACTCAAAAAACTATAGGCTAGGGTTGTTTATCGGCCATTGTCCCTGTGCAGTCAACCCCAACCAATCAACAATCAGGAATTACTTGCTTTAAAAGATGCCACTTGTAAGGACTATACGAGGATAGGTTTTCCTTGTCTCTCTGCCGTAACAATACAGAACAACAAGAGGGGCATTTGTAGTATATTAGGTATTGTTAATGCACTGCATCTGGAAAAAAGGTGTACCCAGAATATGCATGAATTTTACACAAATACCAAGCCATTTTATATAAAGGACTTGTGCATCTTCAGGCTTTGAAATCCAAGAGGTCTTGGACCAGACCCCCACGGAGTCCAAGGGATAACTATTTTTCAATATTCTTACCAGTACTGCTAGTATGTACCTCAGGACCACAGCCTTGGGTAAATCACTGGAGAAGTGATTCTTAAAATTGGGTTTAGACAGTCCGAGTAAGCAGCCCCAGAGGTCCCAGTCAAAATCCAGTTCTCTTGGTGTATTAGTTATTTTTTCTTATCGCTTTGACCAAATACCTGACAAGATGCTATTTAAGAATTGGGCTTGGGGCCTGGAGAGATGGCTTGGTCATTAAGGCTGGGTTCACAACAAAAACATAAGAATTGGGCTTGGTTTTGCATACGTATTATCCCAGCACTGGGGAGGTAGAGAAAGGAGGATCAGTCTGGAACTCAAGGCCAGTCTCTGCTATGAAGGAAGGGAGAAGAGAGGGAAGAGGACAAGGAAGAAAAAAATAACCGAAGGAAGAGGGGATCTACTTTGCCTGGATTTGAAGGGTGCAGCCCGTCACTGTAGGAAGCTGGTCAGTAGAAGCCTGAAGCCACATGCTCGCATCTCAGCAGACCAGAATGCACAGATGAGACAGGAGACAGGCTGTGATAAGACCCCATGACAAAAAGCAACTTGGGGAGGAAAGAATTTATTCCGATTCATAGGTTCCAGTCCACGATGAAGGGAAGTCAGATCAGGAACCTGAGTTAAAGAAGAGACCATGAAAGAATACTACTTACAGGCGTTCTCTAAGGTCTGCTCGGTTTGCTTTCCAATGTATCAGGCGGGATCACCTGGCCAGGGGTGGCCCCACCTTTAGTGGGCGGGACCGAAATGCCTCACAGACACACCCATCGGCCAGTCTGGTGGGGGCGTTTTCTCAGTTTATGTTCCCTCTTCCCAGATGATGCTAGATTCTATCAACTTAAGAAACAAAGGAATAAAACAAAACAGAACTACCCAGCACGCAGTGCCAGACTATAACCCCCTTCTAAGCTCTACTTCCACTTCCTCCAGCCAGGTCCTACCTCCCAAAGATTCCACACCCTCCCAAAACAGCACCACTGGCAGGAAGTCAAAGGTTCAGACGCATGAGCCCGCAGAAGGCATTTCACATTCACGCCGTAATGCCGGGCTGCAAACTGGACCGTGGAAATCAGACTGCGGCACGGCATGGTGGCGACAGAGCTCAGAACCTGCATGCAAGCAAGCTCTCTAAGTGGGCCGGGCCCTGGCTGAAACAGAAAAAGTGGCAGGAATTGTCCCTAAAATCGAAGGACGTTCTGGATTTGGGAGTGGATGTACTGAGTAGGTGGCTGCACACTCGAACCTCTGGGTAATCGAGGAAGGAAGGCTGGTGTTCGGGTTCATTTCGGAAGAATCCAAAAGCCAAACGTCGTATTTCTCAACTCTGTCTTGCAGCCAAACCAACCTTCTCGGGTTCACTAATCCCCATGGCTGAGTGGATTTCGTGGGGTCCTTGCTCCTTTATCAATTGGC
The DNA here is from genome assembly GCA_028551405.1 of Uromys caudimaculatus. Lineage (NCBI taxonomy): Eukaryota > Metazoa > Chordata > Mammalia > Rodentia > Muridae > Uromys > Uromys caudimaculatus. Next base: position 12,004,359 of record CM052710.1, on the reverse strand, counting down.
AAGATATTTTCAACACCTATGAAGATCTTTCCGCAATTCTCCTTCAAAGCCCAAGCCTGCGAAGGAGGGGAAAGAGTTTCAGAGAGTGAGTTGACAGATGTCTTATCTCGTGTTGGGGGTGGGGAGAAAGCCAGGGAAAGGAGCTCAGTTACTCAGCAGCCTAATCCATCCAGACCATCAACAGTCACTTAAAAGATCTCGCCTACAAAGAGAGATGAAATCCTCTGCGTCTTCAGTCACCAGGATCCAGGCTGGTGATTTCTGATGCAGAGAACTGTCCTTTATGGGGTGTTAATTACTGAACTCTGAATCGGATATGAGTAGCTGAGTCTCCCCCCCCCCATCATCACCATATCATCTCCCACACTGGTCCTTATGTGAGTGTGTGGTGTCTGTATCATAGGGAAACAGGGTCTTTCTTCCATCTGTCTGGAGAAGAGGGAAGATGACTTTAGCAACCATTATTACCATTTCTGAGTTGCGTCAGGGATGGGATGGCCAGCCAAATGTGGGGTTTTACCAAGCCCTTGCAGTTCCTTTTGTTGTCTATCAGGATGAAAGGGTAGATATATTCTTTTTTCTTACCAAGGTAAACTCTGTTCTTCTCTGTGATTCTTGTGGAGAAAGGAAGTGTTGCATTCCAGAGACTCAGGAGGCTAGTGCATAGAGAGGAGTGGCACAAAAAGGGTGAGAAGACAGAGTCTCTTCCACCCCAGCCCTGAGCAATGCACATGCTTGGGGCAGAGCCACCACACTGTGGGCTTCTGCTTGGCTTAAGTGATGCCTGCCTGGAAAACAACAAAAAACTCAAACAACTTTGGAACTTGGCCTAACAGACTTGGGTCAGCTTCAGAATGGCACATACCACATAAACCACTGTAACAGTGTTTAGGAGGGAGAGGGTGCCCCGCAGTTGGTTAAAGCATGGGATACTTCCTCTCCAGAAAGCATATTTAATCACGAGTAAGTATAGGTTTCTTGTGGCCGGGGACCAGTTACTATCATCCTTGCTTTTCCCACAGAGGGGCCTGGCTCTCTCACTGTTGGTACCTCAGAGTTAGAGGCTGCCCGACAGTCATGGGGCTCTGCCTGGCTCTGCTGCACACTGAGGACGATCCTCTCTTTGAAGTGTCTGCATTTCTCAATGGAGCCATTAGGGGTAAGAGACAGTGTAGGCTGGTATCCTCTGTTGGGCAGAGCCTGGATTTTGAAGGACTTGGAGATACTGTCTAAGCTACCCAGTGGAGTGAGATTCAATAGCTCAGACCCCTGACTTTGTTTCTATCCAAGGGGTCTCCGGAAGTTGCTGGCCCACTTTCTGTTCCAGTTTCCTTGTTGTCAAGTAGGGATTGCAATAATGGCTGTCTCCTAAGCTGGATTGAGGGCCAGATAAAAGTTTGTTCATGGGAAATGCTTGCAGGAGGATCATGAGTTCAAAGCCAACCTGGGCAGCTTAGCAAGACTCTATCTTGAGGTAAAAACTGAAACTAAAGGGACATCTATTATACACGAAGACTTCAGGTTCCGACTCCCTGGTACCCCCAACAAGAAACAGTGCTGGCACTAGCAAGATGACTTTATCCAACAAACTTAATAACCTGAGTTCGATTCTGTGTTCTCCCGTGGCAAAAGGAGAGAATGGCTTCTATAAGCTGTCCTCTGACCCCCACATGTGCACCATGACATGCATCTATCTGTATACCCCCACAAAAGAAACATTTTTAAAAAATCTTTTGAGAATGCTGGTATGTGGAAATCCCATAGGACATTAGCAATCAGATTATTCTCCTCCTTGCCTGTCATTGTGTCTTATAAGGAGTTTCATTAGCTTCTGACCTAGACCACCATATAAAAGGGGGCAGAAGTACACCAAGGCCTTCAGCTCAGTGGCCCACAGTGAGAGCAAAGGGGCTCACCCACAAGAAGGATGGTGAGAGGGGCTCTAGGGTAGGGGGTTGTTGTCTGCTCTGACTGCTATGCACAGTGATAGAGGCCAGTCTGACCTTCATCTAAGCAGGGGGAGGCCATCCTGATGGCTTATTATGGTCTGTATCCCATGTCAACAGCATGCTCCACTCAGTAGAGTTTACCTCTCTGTCTATGCCCTTATGCACTCTCCAAACTCTCTTACATCCCTGATGAGTCCCTCAGGCCTCCACCTCTGTGTGTGTCTATCTCTCCACAGAAGCTAGCACCATCTCCCTGGAGCAAAAGTCCATGCTCAGCTCCCTGCTGGAGCCTCTCCTGGAGAATGAGACAGACACTGATACCTTTCCATACCTACAGATATCTCCTTCATGAGGCCTCTAACATCTGTGTTCACCCCTTCTAGCCACACTGGGCTGCTTCCTGGTCCTTGACTTGCTAGGCTCCATCTGTCCTCTATATCTTTGCCCTGTGGTACCAGAATTCTGCTTCTCCAGAATGATTCTCCTTTCCAGGCCTCAGCCCAAGTGTTGCCACCTCAGAGGGTAACTTGCCAGGTACCTGTCCGATCTCTGTGTGCATTTGCCTTGATCTCTGTGAACCTCGGCCGTGCCTATATGCCTCCATCCTAAAGTTTGCCCTAGGTGCCTGTGGGCATCTGGAGGCAAACACTTGTTCTCTACTTGTTTGCTTGTTGTTTTAAACAGGGCCTTGTGCAGCCCAAGCTGCCCGTAAAGTTTCTCTGTACCCAAGGATGACCTTGAACTTCTGATCCTTCATCCTCCGCCTTCCAAGCGCTGGATTACAGCATGAACCACTATTCCTGGTTTAATATTTTTAAATGAGCAGATAAAATACTACCCTGCAACCATCCTGTGGATACTGTCGGGGGAAGACTCATATCCATTGCTTGACTCTATGCCCGCAGTTTAAACCTCCTGAGCCTTGGAATCTTCATCTGTGAAATGAGAGCCAACTAGCCTCCCCCTCCATTTTTGGGCAGGGTCAGCCTAGCAGTGGGTTACAGTTAGTGCTTACTACGCAGTCACTGGTTGACATGGGATGGAGATGCAGGTGGTCCCAACACTTTCCCTCTCAAATGCCAGTAGTCTTCAGTTCTCATGTTGATGACTTTCCCAAGGCCTAATTAGCTGCAGACAGGGGGGGGGGAGGGAACCTAGCTGCCAGATAGCAGGCATCAATCCTGTGGGCTAAGAGCAGAGAGCTTAAGAAAAATGACCCCAAATATACTCAAGAGTAAAACAGGGCGGAGACAGTCCTCCACTATAACGGGACTCTTACAAACCGCCAGCAATGCAAATAATCACACAGAGGCTTATTAATATTTTAAAGCTTAGGCCTTTTGCTGGGCAGTTTTCCGGCTACTCTAACCTAGCTAATTCTGACACAATGTCCCACCACATGGCTAGGTCTACCTCTCTGCTCCACTCTGGTCTGTCAGTTCACCTTCATGTCTTGAATCTTAATTCTTTTCCAGAGTCCTCTATCTCTGCCTGGAAGTTCTGCCTTCCACTTCCTGACCAGCTATTGGCTGTCAGCTTTTTACTAAAGCCAATCAGATACAATTCTAGATTGCCTAAGTCAGGTGACGAAGGAACAAATAAACAAGAGACCAGTGACAGTCCATTAGCTCTCTGCTGGTACAGAATTAACAAATGAATACAGAGAGACACACATTTACATGGTGTGCCCAACAGACCCCCAGGTGTCCTCCACCCTAAAGACCACAAAAGGCACCAAGCTTCAGTCTTGCAGTCAGCAGATGGCAGGGCTAGACCTGGACCTCTAACTCCATGAGGCTAAAGACGGGACAGTTTGAAAGCAGCACAAAGGACTGTGTGGTGGAAAAGTAGGCAGAGCTGAGGCTAGAGCTGGGGCAGAGCCCAGCTCGGAGGTGACATGAAAGGTGAGAGGTTCGGGCTGGAGTGATGGCTCAGCCGTTAAAGGCTAGGCTCGCAATCGAAAGGTGAGAGGTTCCACTTTCAGTCTAGGACCTGGTTATCCACCCCACCTATGGCACACACACACACATAGACACCCAAACACACACATAAACACACATACATACGCATACACACACACATAGACACAAACACAGACACAAAAACACACACATAGACACACAAATACATACAGACACACACGTACATACATACAACACAGACACAAGCATATACATAGACATACACAGACACACACATAGACACACACAGACACACAAACACCCATAGACACACACACATAGACACACAGACACATACATAGGCATACACACTCACCCCTATAAACACGGACACACTCAAACAGATACACACACAAACACACACACACTCTACCCTATAGACACAGACAAACACACACAGATATGCACACAAACACACACACCAGACACACACACACACCTATAGACACAGACATATACATATACCAGATACATACTCACTAACACAAACACAGATACAGACACACACACACAGAGATACAGAGACATGCACACATGGTCTCTCTCTCACACACAGAGACACATACATAGCATCTCTCTCTCTCTCTCTCTCTCTCTCTCTCTCTCTCTCTCTCTCTCACACACACACACACACACACACACACACACACACACACACAATTGCCTCAAGTGCCTCTACTTGCCCCAGGTCACAGCCAAGCCTGACCTCCAGGAAGAGCCTATGGGATGGCTGAGGTCACCTTGACAATGTTCCCTGGCTAACCTCCCTTGCTGTGTTCGGGCTTGGGCCTCCTGCTCCAGGCCTTATCTCCACCATCACCTGCGTCACACAGCGACTGCCTGGATTAAAGAGCTCAAGTTGGGAAAACACTTTGAACTGCACGGATGAAAGGCCTCGAAGAAGAGTGTTGGAGAAAAGGAAAATAATGAGCCTCAGGATAAAGGGCCACTCTCTGCGAGGTGGTGCCAGGAAAGTCCCTCGACTTCTCAGACGCCTGTCACCCTTGAATTCACAGTTTCTGCAGCAGCCGTGTTTTTGTGACCACCCCCACTCTGCCTGCCCACCCCCTCCATATACTTCTGAATGGAAGGCAAATCCCCCTTGCACCCCCTAAGCACATGGGATTTCTGTGGACTAAACAGGGCAATGGTGTTGTTGACCTTTTTCTGACTTAGAAAAGAATACCCATTAGAAGACTCAAGAGCTTAGCATCCATTCACCCACTGAGTTCAGGCTAGGAAGAAGACTCTAGGAAGACAAGCATCAGTAGAGACAGTTGAGAAGAAAGATCTCCATCCAATGCTTGCTGAGGAAGGAGGACTACAGGGTCACTTTTTCCTTAAAGCAGCTCAGAAGGCAAGGTTGTGTGTGAACGCGCCCATGTGGGTGCAACCTGGCAGGGCGGGGGGGGGGGGCAGGAGGGAGCGGGGCATCCTGGGCTCTGAAACAGGTGCCTAGGGACAGAACTGAGTGTTCTGCTGGGTAGCTGGGAATCCGGGGGTGTTTTGCGCCTTCCTGGAAGGGTGTCTCTGGGTTGTTATCTGGTCACATTGGAGATTAAAGTGCAGAGCAGGTAGATTCTACAGCCCCCTTCTGGAGTTGTCTGGAGTGGCAGTTTTGGGTGGGGATCCCAGTGGAGCATCCCTTAACTGGGATGGAGGATGAAACATGGCAGAGCATGAGGGAGGAGGGGTGCTGGGCTGGAGGGACTCGTGGTCCAGTCAAAGTCACCAAGAGCAAAGCCAGGGGAAAGCACTGACCCACGGTTCTCCTTGCTGGCAGTCTCTCCTCCCTTTTCTGAAGTCCAGAGTGCTTGGTTGCATTACAAATGACAAGAAGTCGAGGCTGAGGGGAAAAGCTGATGCTGTCTCTCCTCTGGATTAATAAAAGCTTCTGGAAGAAAAACACTGAGAAGTTGAAGCCCTTTGCTGATGACCTAAATGGGACATCTGTATCTATAGCAACGCCAGAGGCACAGGTGGACTGTGCCTAATTGTCTGAACACAATTCCTTCCCTAGTTCTTCCAAACTCCACGCTTCCTTCAATATTCCAGTAGGGAGTCATGATGCTTCAGGATGTGGGAAGCCGAACGGAGTTCAAAGGGAAAATCGAAGACAGAATGTGTTTTTAAAGAGGCTGCCTTTTAAAAGGGCATCATTGGGCCGGGGGTGGGGCCATGAATCAAGGGGTAAAAGTGTATGCTTTGCAGGCATGAGGACCTAAGCTCATATTCTCAGCACCCAATCAAAGCCAGGCATAGCAGCATACAGTTGGTGCTGGGGCAGAGAGACAGAACGCACACACCAGGAAGGCTAGCCATTCAGAGAGCTGTGGATTCTGTGGAGACGCAGTCTCACAAAAATAAGGTGGACAGCAATAGAAGACACTTAACGCCAAACTCTGGCCTCCATGCAAAAACTCAGACCCACACGAACACATAAATATCACACACACACACACACACACACACACACACACACACACACACACACACGAGAATCATTATAAAGAAACTAGGCAGCAAAACTGTTTGAACACATAAATATTTCCCCTTTTTCAAATATGTTATAGTCTTTTCTTTTTTTCCTGTTTTCTCTTAGATAGATAGATAGATAGATAGATAGATGGATAGATGGATAGATAGATAGGTAGATAGATCACACATAGATCCATGATTGAGGATTAAAGACTGATTGAGCTGTGGTGGCAGTTTGGCTGGTTAAGTTCTTGCTTCACAAGCACAAGGAGCCACACAAACATACTGGGCACGACGGTGCACACTCACAAGCCCAGTACTGGGGAGGTAGACATGAGGGTCCTCGGGGCTCATTAGCCTAATGGACAAGTTCCAAGCCAGTGAGAAACCTGTCTGAACAAAAAAGCTGAGAGGCACCTGAGGAGCAACATACACCTCATAAGATTGCCGCCAGATCCTCACATACAGGCGTGGTCATATACATACATGTGACCCTGCACATGCCCTTACCTACACACACACACACACACACACACACACAGACACACATACATACACACACACAGGCACACACACACACGCACACATACACACACACACATACACACATACACACACGTACACGCACACATGCACACACATGCACATGCACACACACGCACACACACACATGCACGCACACACACACACGCGCATGCATAAGCAAGATAGATACCTATACACTTTTGGAACATTGGAAACTGTGTTATATGCATCGTGTCTTCTCTTTACCTCTCCATATTCTGACATGTATTTGCAAGGAACAGACATTTGTGTGTGTGTGTATGTGTGTGTGTGTGTGTGTGTGTGTGTGTGTGTGTGTGTGTGATTGTGTGAATGGGTGGATGTTTGCACCTGTTCTCCCACTTGCTTGTAGAGGACAGCACAGGATGTGTGTGTCTTCCTCTGTTCATTTCTACCTTAGTACCTTGAGATAGGATCTCTCACTGGATCGGAAACTCACATGTTTCGGCCAGGCTGACTGGTCAGCAAACTCTCTATATCCACCTGTATGGATTCTCCAATGTTCAAGGCACAGACACGCTGCTTCCTCCTCCTCCTCCTCCCCCCCTCTCCTCCTCCTGCTCCTCCTCCTCCTCCTCCTCCTTCCTCCTCCTCCTCTTCTCCTCTTCTGTGGATACCAAGAATTTGAACCCAGAAACGGAGGAGGAGTGGATAGAAGGGATGGGGGGGGGGGGGAGGAGGTGGGGAGCAGAGGGAGGGAAAGGAAACAGCGGTCAGGATGTAATATATGAGAGAATAAGTTAATTTTTTAAAAAAGAAAGAAACTAGGATCTGGAAAGATGGCTCAGTGGTTAAGAGCACTGACTGTTCGTTCTGAGGTCCTCAGTTCAATTCCCAGCAACCACATGGTGGCTCACAACCATCTGTAATGGGATCTGATGCCCTCTTCTGGTGTGTCTGAAGACAGCTACAGTGTATTCACATACGTAAAATAAATAAATCTTTAAAAAAAAGAAACTAAAAAAAAATTAGATTAATAATTTATACAAAAACAAAGCAAAAAAATAATTTGAACCCAGGTACTCATGTTTGCACAACAGGGGTCATTATCCTCCGAGATACCTCTCAAGGTCCCATTTTCTAACGTAGCACAATAAATTACCGAATTTAGGAAATTCCCAATATGCCAGTACTTTCTCTAGTCTATAGTCTGTACCCTATAACTCCATGATAACCCAAGCAGTAGCCTTCAGTGGCCTTTGTATTCACAATCCACCCTTAGTCATGTAAAGCAAAGGTAACTTCTAGGCCTAAACCGAATGCTACCAGTGTTCATGCGGTTCTGGGTATTATGCCTTGCACTGGGTTTCAGAAGGCATTTTTTTTGCCTGGGGCTGGGGCTGGGGCTCAGTGAACAAGAGCTAGTGGTATGAAATCATGAGGACCTGAGTTCAAATCCCCAGCATTCCCATTAAAAACAAATAAAACAAATCAGGCGTGGCAATCACGTTCCTGTGACGTCAGCATAAAGACCTCAGTTCCAATCCCCAGAACCCACATAAAGTCAGATGCAATAGTGCACACCTGCAATTCTACCCAGTGGTGTTCCTACGGGCAAGATGAGAGGCACAGAAAGGAGAATCCCCATTCAAGGCCAGCTAGCCTGGCACACCCAGTGGCCGACAACAGGTAAACTTTACTTCAATCAAGGCAGGAGTTGAAGAGCCACCCTCCAGGTTATCTTCTGACCACCCGGCCCTGTGGCATGCTCACAAACATGAATGTGTACTTACCTGCATCACAGACATAAAGACCAAAAAGGATTCCCCCAAAGATGTAGTTACAGGAAAAGATACAAGTAAGGTGTAGTACACGAGAAAGATGAAATATGACAGGGGAGAAAATACTAGAACTGGGGGTAAAGTTATTTCCCAAGGACTTACTAAACGTGCCATGGTGTTTGTTGCTGTGAGCAAATGGGGCTTTGCCCCAAAGCTTCCTAGAACCCGAAAGAGCAAAGCAAAAGAACAGGATTGAATTGTCAGGACCGCAAAATGGCCCCCTGTGAGAACCTCTGTCTTACAGTAGCCCTCTCTTTGTAATATTGGTGTCTGTAGCTTGGAGTATAACACATACCCTCTTCCCAGCCCTTTCTCCAAGCTCATGCCTCCTTGAGCGTGGGACTAAAGAGAAACACATGCTAGGAGACGCCACAGAGGCCCTGTAAGTGGTGACTTCAGACATCTGTGTGTGCCTTTGACTGTTGCTTCTCCCCTGTGTTGCAGAATAAGTTCTCCGAGGGCTAGCCTCATCTTTCTGCCCCTCGGTGTTCCTCTGGGGTGCAGAATAATCCCAAGTACAGAGTGAGTGCCCCAGAGCCTGCGTTTGTCCTCGAATTCCCCGAAGAGCGATTCTCTTCTTTCTACAGGACTCACTGTGCCAGTCTTTCCTCCCCCTGTGGATGCCTCGCATTTTGAAGAGGCCGGAATCCTTTCTCTTCTTGACGGTGGAATCCAAGCCTTCCCAAGACAGCTAGGCATCTGGTGGACACTCTTTGCTGACAGATGGACGTTGGGACTGACCGAGCTGGACAGGGACAGCAGCTGGCGTGGCACGGGCGTGGCCACACCCCCCGTGCCCCTGCCTCCTCTCTCTGAGCTGCACTAAAGAGCCATCTGGGCCACACCCACCTGCTAGGTTACCAGTGGCGCCAGTGTGCCTTGTAACTGAGAGTGGGCAGCCCTCGGCCTGGCCCCATTGCCTTCCTCTCCCGGGTCCACAGGCGCCACGAGGTATTAGGGCTTCGGCTCTGCACCAGACGCTGAACTTCCAAAGGCTCATCACCACACCATCCTCAACACCTGGGGATCCCTCAGGGGAGGGGGAGGGGAACATCTCGCCTGGCCACACATACCTCTACAGCCACCTCTCTGTGTCCTGGCCCTCTCCCCTTCCCCAGCCCCAACACTAGGCTGGCTCTTGTTTCCAGGGGATTCAGTCAACCTCCACCACATCTTTTATTAATATTAATTCTAAAAAAAAAATTTTTTTAGTGCTATTTACCATCTGTTTTTCCCCCTTGGCTGAAAATAATTGGAGATGAAACGCCCGCTGTTCATCCCCCGCATCGTCTCAGAAGGAACAAGAGACACAGACAATGACTGCATTTTTTTTCCTCCAAGCAAAAGAAGCTGCAATAAACATGCCTAGTTGGGCTGCAGAAGACACCCTGCATCACATGGTTCCGTATCAGCTACAGAGTTCAGGTTTCAGTACATCCCGGTCCAGAAAAGTTTCGGGTACAAAGGGGCTCTTTGCTCTCCTATTAGACATGTTTGCTAATTTTCCTCTGTCCTAACAACATGTGGCTCATTTGATGTTCCGCTAACGTGTGGGCCATCTGTAAATATAAATAGCTGAGTCTTGATTCCATTAGAGGCCCATGAATGGAACAAAAATATTCCAAACTGACTCTGCCACAAGGCCATGGGCCTGGCAGGATTGGGTTGCGGAGAAAAGAAGGGTCTCTCTCTCTCTCTCTCTCTCTCTCTCTCTCTCTCATACTCAGGCCTCTCAGATTCCCAGATGATGGGCTGTAAGCCTCCCTAGATCCCTTTAGAGGCCCAGGAACTTATGTCAACTGTTGGGACCTTAGAGAGGAGCAGAGAGATGACATAAAGCTTAGGCCAGAGGCTGGGGAGATGGCTTCGTGGGTAAAACGCGGGCCAAGCAAATGTGAGGATCCAAGTTTGGATTCCTGGCACTCATTTAAAATGGGCATGAGGCACATCTGTGGCCCCAGCTCTGAGGGGTTGGGAATGAAGACAAGAGGTCACCTGGAGCTCACAGACAGCCAATCTGAAGGAAGTGATGAGCTCCAGGTTCAAGGGGAGACAAGGTCTCCAAAATAGGATGGAGAATATGTGAGGAAGACATTTAACTCAACATCTGTCCACCTTTGGCCTCCATACAACCACACAGACACACAGACACACAGACACACACACACAGACACACACACACACAGAGAGAGAGAGAGAGAGAGAGAGAGAGAGAGAGAGAGAGAGATGCACACACACCTTACCCACACGAGCACATATATACAACACACAGACACACACATCTATTCCACAACAAAAAAAAAGCAAAAAGCAAAAAACAACAAAACAAACAAACAAAACAAACTGAGACCAGAGCGGGCAAGGGTAGGTCAACCAGACTGGGCCAGCATCACTGAGCTGGGTTGAACTCCGCTAGGCTCAAGAGCTCAACAATGCAGAGAGCCGCCCCCAGCAGTGGACCTGGATGCTGCTGCAAGACAAGTAAGTCCCTGAGGCTCTGATGGATACTTTGTAGCCCTGATGCTGAACGTTCAAGCTTCTAAGCCTACACAGCAACTCTGCAGCAGGTAGGGGGAGGCAAAGCTCAGAGCAAAGCAGTTTCCCACTGCTATACAGGCTCCACATAGCCAGGGGTGAGATTTGACTTCCATGGGATCAGGACTCTCTCAGGCACGGGCACCCTTTCCAAAGGGTTCTCTGCCTCTTAACCTCAACTTGGGGGGGTCACACATCTGGATAGGTCCCCATGGATGTCTAAGCTCAACCCTCAACTTTTGCATGTCTCCCCACTCTCCTTGAGAAAAATTAAATTAGAATCTTTCCACTCTGGATATAGACTGAAGGCTGTGTCCTTCCTTTCAGTATCTTACGTTGAAAACTGATCTGTAATGAGACGGGATTTGGAGGGGGAAGGGTGTTTTGTGAAAATAAAATTCAAGGTGGAGCCCTTGTGATGTGTGTGTGTATACATGTATTTGAATACATGTGGGGGGGTGTGCACGCACATGTGTGTGTATGGAAGCCAGAGAATAGCCTTCTTGCATGCAAAGCAAGAATTCTCAACCGATTTCTATCTCCAAGCTCCCCCGTTTTGTTCAGTTGTGTTTTAGACAGGGTCACTCACTGGCCTGGAATTCAATTGGACCCACAGTCTCCAAGAATCCACTTGCCTGTCTCTGCCTCCCCAGGGCTGGCATCACAAGTGTCCCACTCTGCCTAGTTTGGTGAAGTTTTTGTCTGTTTGTCTGATTGGTCTTTTTTTAAGTGCAAGTTGAGGATCAGACTCAGGTCCTTGTGTTTGTAAGACAAGCACTTTACCAACCAGAGACTGATGACTTTAGAGAGTCAGGTAAACTTCATAGTCTTCAGAACAGAGAGAAATGCATGTCAGTGTTAAAGCCACTAAGTCATTTGTGGGTTTTGATACAACAAACTGAGCTGGTGAAGATGCCTCTCAGCTAGAGAGATGTGTTACTATGCTACTTAAAGCTTGCCCCGAGAATGGCTCCAAACCCTGCCTGGACCTGCCCAATGGCTAGGCGCCCCATCACTGCACCTCCCAGAACCCAAACAGCCTCTGGCTATTTCTCTCCAATTCCTAACCTCAGACTCCACTCTACATCATGAGCCTTTCCAAACCTCAGCCCTGAGGGTCTGGAAAGCCAGGCGCTGTTAATACACAACAGCCTTTCTGAGAACACGTCTCCCAGAGTATACCACTGTGCTGCTCCACACCAAAAAGGATGCTGTTTAGGGACTGGAGAGATGGCACAGGGGTTACAAGAACTGGCTATCCTTGCTGAGGACCTGGATTAGGTTCCCAGCACCTACTGGTGTCTCACAACTGCCAGTCACTTGCGCGCCATGGGATCTGATGCCCTCTTCTGGCCTTCCTGAACACTGCACACACATGATACATGTACATACTTACACATACACATAAATACAAATATTTTAAAAAAAAAAAAAGAAAAAAGAAATTTGAATAGATATATAAATACCAAGGAGGTTGGATAAGTCTTTAATTTTTTAAAGGAATCTGTTTAGACAGACAAGTTTGAGACACTGGATGTTAGAAGCAGAGTGTTGGAGTCCTAATCCCCAGAGTGGCTGTGTTTGGAGTTGGTCCCTAAGTAATTAAACCAATAATTACAATTAAATGAGATGGACTCTGGCCTTGTCAATTCAATGTCAAAACAAACAAACAAACAAACAAACAAACAAACAAACAAAGCAGTCAGCTTTCTGGAGTGCTCTCATTACTTGAGCGTGCTCCCTCTAGTGCTCCCTCCTCTCTTCCCTGTTTCCCTCCTCCTTTCATCCCTTCCTACCCTACTTCCTTTGTCCTCTGCACACATACCAGGGAGAAATCATATGGACACAGTGAGGAGACAGCCATCTGGAGTCCCACAGGAGGGAATCGATCCCACTTGAGCTCAACCTTGACCTCTAGCTTTCAAAACCAAAAGAAATGTCAGTTAAATTTCAGTCGTTGAAGCTATCTGTGCACTATTATTTTGTCATAGAAGCTACAAGAAATGAATTTGCTTCATTGAAACCAAACAGGTTTTTAAAAGGAATTTCATCCATTTTTTCCCCCACTCATTTGATTCGTAAATACTTTCTTAGCTCCTACTAGATCAAATGCTGGACTGGCCATTTGGGATATCATGGTGTCTCAGGTGTCCTTTGAGCCTGTTTGTCTGAGGGTGTGCAATGTGCTTCTCAGATGGTCTGTGTTACATCCACTTCCCACACCCATGGGACCAGAGTCATCATACACATGCTTAGAAGTAGCATCATTGATTGATGTTTTTGTCAGTTGGGAGGTGGCTCCTTTAGATGCTCTGCCTATCATCTGATCCAACAGAATTGGGCACTCAGACAAGGTACTGGGGGCTAGGCTGAACATTAAGAAAGTTCAAAAGCGAAAGGAAAGCAAGTGGATTAGAAGATCATATGTGTCAGGAAAAGGCAGGAGCTTTAGAGTAAGACCAACCTGCGTTGAAGACTTGGGTTGACCACTACCATCTCTGACCATTGCTCGACGTCTGTGGACTTCCAATTACTCCCAGGTAAAATTGGATACTTTGGAAGCTGCCAACCCTCAAAATAAAGTTCTTGGTACCCAAGTACCTGACAAAGATGAAAGCCATCATTAAGGTGTGGATGGATCGTGCTCTTCATAGACAGAGATCAGATACATCACAACTGCTCTGATCCAAGACTCATATGCTAAGCAAGACTTGTACATAGCCCTCCTTCAAATGCTGCTTCCCCACTAGAAACCAGTATTCTACCAAGGACTCCACGCAAGGATTATATGTGAGAGCCCCTCAGAGCCCCTCCCTCACATCTAGGGATATTTCCTCATTCCTCCACATGGGGACCCACGGCAAGTCCATAGAACTTGATCCCCAGTTTCCATTAATTTGATGCTAAATTTTATATTCCGAAGGAGAGATCTGATTGCAAAAGTCATGACTACATGTCTCCTAGTCTGACAATGGCCACTCTGTTCTTTGATCTACAAGAATGTTCAAGATTGGCTGGTATTTGTTTCCATGCTCTGGTTTGCTCTATTATGCCCTGACAGGGCTTTTTCAGACATGTGCTTCAGGAGCGCCTTGCTGATTTCTTTGTTCTTGGTTCTGGGAAAGGTACTCAAAGGCTCAAGGTTTGGGTCTTATCCTTATATCAGTGGGTAATAAGGTTAGTAAGAAGATTGTAGCTTGCTTGAGGCTTCCCTGACAAGCCAACAAGAGCTGGGTGCTTTAAACTACTGAAATGTACTGACTTATAGCTCTGGAGATAGAAGTCCAAGGCCAAAGTCTGGACAAGGCTGATTTCTTCAGAGGCCTCACTCCTGGGTTTAGCTCTCCACCTTCTCCCTCTGGCTTTACATGGTCTTTCCTTTGTGAGTTTCCCCTTGTAATAATGTGTTTTTCTTACAAAGATACAGGTCACACCCAGTGAGGACCCAGTCCAGGGACCACCATTAAATCTCTTCAAAGACTCTCTCTCCAAAACCAGTTACAATTTGGAGTCTCAGAGGTTAAGACTTTGGTATATGAATGGGGATGGATGACACAATCCAGCTCAAAACTTTGATAGGGACCAGGGGGCTAGGTGTATGATATCACATGCATTACTAGTGTAAAGAGTCTGGTGGAGGTCAGGGTTTTGGTCATCTAGAAAGTTTTCAAGGCATGGTGGTACACACTTATAATCCCAGCACTTGAGAGGGAGAGACAGGGTGATCAGGAGTCCAAGGCTACAAGTTCAAAGTCAACCTGTACTGTCTCCAAAAATTGAGAACAAAGCCAAGAAAGTTATCATCATTAATAGCATTTTCCGGGGCCATTTGGTGCAGCATGAAATGAGAAAGACTTTGTCAAGGACTTAGTCCCATTAAGGTCATTTGCTGCTGGAGCTATGACTGTAATAACGCAAGACTCCCTTAGCTTGAAGCCCGTGTCTACCACCCGCTAGGGAAATGAGCTCCAGCCATGACACAATGCCTGTGTCAGACCTCAGCCTCTTCACATGAAAGACTGGAAAATGATAGGACCACTAAGTCCTCTACAGAAAGCTGGAGAAGGCCATATGAAGTGTACCATCCATGCATGATATTGTCTTTTTTCTTCCAGGTGACCCCTGGCCAGGTCACAGATGGGCTGAAAGCCTGGGCTAAGGTAACATCTATGTGCCTCCAGTCCAGTACGGGTTATTCAGATTTTCCCTGAGTTTTTTTACCCAGGGCAGAATGAATCTCATTCCTTTAACCTTTCTCCATGAAGCCCAGTTTCCATCTCTTTGAGCATGTCTGTGGCTCTTGCCTGGACCCACTCCAGCTTCTTCAAGCCTTTTCAGGAGGGGGTGACACAGACTCCACTCAACATTGTAATGAGGAGCTAACTGACATGGGATTGGCAAAGGGGGTCACTAGGGGCTCGTGGCACATCATGGTCCTTTTATGTGTGAGGAATCCAGCCAGCTTTGAAGCAGGCAAGGCGCTTAGTTGACTTCTACCAGATGCCCCGGATTGTCTAGGACAGGCTCTTTGGAGCTGCTTCAGATTTCAAATAGTCTACTTGACTGACGCCGTAAACAAGTAAAGCGTCTCAGAAGTTCTAACTTTTCTGCCCCACACTGGAGGTCCCATAGTGCCTCTGACACATGGCTACAACACCAAAATGTTCCCTTAGCCTGGCACTGAACAGATGACCCCCTAACATGGTAAGGTCACACAATGGCAGTCCCGGAAGGGGAAGACGACTCTGTTTCAGAAACATTTTCCTTAAGTGAACTGGAAATTGTACTTCATACAAGATTACTCTAGTAGGCTCCAGGATTCCAGATTTTCAAACTCAGCAATGCGGATCCTGGGACAATCTTGTTCATTTTTCCTCAGCGTGTGGACATAACCATTGCCAGTTTTTTGGGGGTGCCTCTATCAAATTTTAGCATAGAGCCTGGGAGGGATTCACCTGGTAGTTGCTGACTGATCATTGGAAGCTGGACTTGTTTTTTTTATCCCTTAACATATGGTGGCTGCTTTTAGCTGTATGTCACCTTATAATTGTCCTATTGAATTTCATCCGGTTTCTGTAGGGCCGTGTTTTCAATTTGTCACGGTTGTTTTGAATTTTATTCTTGGCTCGCTGAGTGTGAGCCACCCCACCAAATTTAGTATCGTGTGAAGATCTGATGAACACACCCTCCCATTCTTTTGTTTTAAGGCATTAGATGGGCCCAGCAACTAACCCCTAGAGAAGAAGTACTCTTTCGAGTAGTTGATGGCTTACCGCCGGTTACACAATAAGAGTGATCTCTTCTTCTTTGGGAACAGTCATGGCGTGCAGACAAGCCTAAGACGGAAGTAAAGATAATTCATTTTCCCATCAGGCAGATGTAAGAACTGTCATCTTGTATGGATCTATGTAAATATGTATATATTAATCAGCACAGATTAAGGAGCATGCATTGCACTGACAGGCTTATTTGCATACTCGATAATGTAGTCATACTTGACTACTACATAGACATCATACATGAAAACTTGCTTCGTACAATGATTAGGTTGACAACCCAAACTATATTCCCTGCTGCTAGCTCCAGGAAGCAGCTGAGACAACAAGGAAGGGTGTGCTTAATTTCTACAAGAAGAACGTTTCAGGTCGGGTGTGGTGGTGTGCACCTTTAGTTCCAGCACTTGGGAGGCAGAGACAGGCAGATCTCGGTGAGTTCAAGGCCAGCCTGGTCTGTATAAGGAGCTCCAGGCTGTTGAGGGTTATAGAGTGAGACCCTATCTTCAAAATAAACAGAACAACAAAATAGAAAGACTCCTCAGGGCAAAGAGATGGCTCATGAGGTAAGGGCACTTACCACCAAGCCTGACAATTGGAGTTTGGTCCCCAGGATCCATATGGTATAAGGAGAAGACCATGTCCTATAAGTTTTCCTCTGGGCTCTGCTCAAGGTGTGCCATAGCACACACCCACTTGTGTACACACACACACACACACACAGACACACAAAATGTAATTTTAAAAATATTTGAGTTTTCACTACACTGGCCTCTGGGAGTGAGTGCCACCACACTTAGAGACTATTCAGAGCTCTGATCATTTCCACTGCAAAATAATAATAATTAATAAATTAAAAAGAGCCCTCTGGTTGTTTTTCTATCTCAACATTTCCCAAATTTAGTTATCTATAAAATTTTATTTCTATGATCCATGGCCATTCCTTTGAGAAATGTTTAGAGAACTGCAGTCTGGGGGTTATATCCTGAACATCAGACTAAAGAGTGATAATACTTTTTACATTTGTATTTTATTTATTATTATTGGTGGTAGGGATGATGATGATGATGTGTGTGTGTGTGTGTGTGTGTGTGTGTGTGTGTGTGTGTGTGTTCATGATGGGCAGAGTGTGCTTGCCGTGTTATAGATAGGACAACTCTATGAAGTTGATTCTCTCCTTCATCTTTTCACGGATATCAGTAATCTGACTCAAGTAACCAGCTCCCTTTACCCGATGATCCATCCCACCGGCCTGAGTTATAACAATTTTCAGAAACATTTGACTTAACATCAAGAGACAAGCCCCACCTCCCCCGACTTGCCATGAGTAATAACTCCGCCCGGGAGGAAGGTGGTGTGTGTGTGTGTGTGTGTGTGTGTGTGTGTGCGTGTGTGTGTGTGTGTGTGTGTGTGTGTGTGTGTGTGTGTGTGTGATTAAATTCCCTTCATAGTTTTGACCTGCTGTGGCCCTCCCTGAAAGTGAAGGTGAATTAGAATGCAATTGTTTGGAACAAAGAGAACTTAACAATCCTCCTCACTCCCTCTGCCTCGTGGCAATATCGTGTTCTACCTGGCACTACCTAGGCTGACTCACTGATGACTTACAGTTCCTCCATGGCAGGCAGTAAGTGCTAAAGGGGTGAATGTCACTTGCCCTACAGCCACATGACCAGAAGCTAAGGCCCCTGAGCTTCCGTAAGCCAGAACAGCGAGTGCTCCCCTGGAGGTAGCATGTTCTTGTCCACACATCTTCTCAGGAAGGAGGAAATCTCAGCTTCCAGGCTGCGGCCTCCCATCTTCCAAAGTGTTCCATCCACACAGCTCCTCTTCCTGGTGACTCCTCTTGATGCCCCGACACAGGCCTCTTCTCAGTGAACACATGGACCACATCTCCACCACCTTTCTGGTTTGAGAGAATCTGGCTTCCGAGTTCCCTAGTTGCTTCTTCAGTGGGGCTGGGACATGTGAACGGTGGAGGCCACACAGGTTTGTAGCCAGTGTCTCCGGATAGCCTGGTCCCCTGCAGAGACATAAGAGTTCCTGAGTGCCCACAAGGATGTTTGCCACATCACAGTGCACACGGCTTAGCCCGTGTTGATTAATGTGTGTCCAACAAGGTGCCGTACCAAATGGCGGTTCTGACGCCTAGCTGGTGGTAGGTCTCTGTCTCCTGGACTCCCATTTAAATGGTCTGACAACCTTGTAATGGCATCAGACCTTCAGTTCACAGAGTAGGAAACAGAGAGGCTGGGGCATTTGCCCAAAGCCCCACAACTAGAATGAGAGTAGGGAATCAAACCCAGACCCTGCCTTACTCCTGAGGATGTGTGCTTTCCTCCGTACCCTGCCAACTTTGCCCATGCTCCCTACAGAACTGGCCCTCTTTTGGGGTTTCTTTAGCCTGCTGGCTCCCTCCTCACTGTGAGCTCCTGTCCATCGTTGCTCTGTCCCTACACTTTGTCTTGCTTTTCTAATCTTCAGTCCTCCTCCTGAACCATAAAATGTCCCTCCTCCCTTCTCTCCAGAAGGCAGCCCCCAGGGGCCCTCAGAACATTCTCAGGCAGCCTGGCACAGGAAGAGTTAGCTTCCCTGGGCCTGCTTTCTGGTTCGTGTCACCTAACTGTGTAGCAGAGCCACCTACTGGCTATCCTAAGCCAAGAGCCCAGAAGCCCTGGGAACCTGCTCAGGTTCTTCAACCTGGTGCACACAGCAGTTTTATAAAACGTCCTCTTCATTCTTCCCTATTCTCGGCCTGAGGTAAGAAGACCAGGGAGGACCTTTGTCCTTTGTCATCCTCCCCTAAAGACAAAAGTCGAAGGGAAGGGACAGCTTTGATGAGAGAGCATCAGGCACTGTGTGAGGTTGATCATTGCTTGACCAAAACGTCCAGAAGGCCCTGGGCAGAAGCATTTACAGACAGATGAACGATGGTTGACTTTCTGGAATGCAGATGGAAGAACAAGATGGCTTAGGGCAGGCTGACCTGCTGTGGGCTGTGCTCTGAATGGGAAAACAGTCCTCTGGGGCACGCCGTCTCTCTGTCCCTCCCCTCGATGAGGTTACAGCCTTTCATCCAGAACCCAGTGCATTGTGACACAGCGCAGTAAGTCTCACCATTCTGGTTAGCTGATGTAATTTAAATAAAATACAGTTCCAATGTTGACCTACCAGGAGGAGGGAGACAGAGAGACAACCACATCCTAGGAACTCACCAACCTACAAGACAACCAAGGAGATGGTGTCTCAGCTGCCTTGCCAAAGAACAAATAATCATTCTTCCACCCCATAGCCACCAAATTACCGCTCTCCATTCAGGGAAAGCCATCAGAGCCAAGGCGGGTTATAATACACAGGTGTGGTAGACAGCTATATCTAAAAAGTATCCACCCTTTGTCTAGCCATCCTGAACTACCTCCAATGTGTCTGATTCATTCTTCTAACTGGGGCTCCATTCTCTGTTCAGCCAACTGATAACCATCCATGACTGCCAGACGTACCGTGGGCAGTGCTGAGACACAGTAGGAAGCGTAAAATCACAATGGCCACCACTCTCTGAGCACCCTGCCCAATGCTGGAAAACACAGTCATAGAAGTCAATCATGTAGCAAGGCTTTGAGGGGCTATTCAGAGATCTAGAACACATGAAGGAAGGTCCTTCACGAAGAAGAGCCAAAGACCCAGGAGCAAAGGAGAACCACTACCTGTCATTTTCTTCAAGACATTCTCAATTATAGTTGTCTAGGTCACCATGGCAACTGGAAAGGCTCCTAGGAGGAGGAGAGATTTTATTTTTTAATAAAAAATATTTTTATACAATATCTTTTGATCATGTGTTTTCTCCTCTCCCAGTTGCTCCAGGATCCTCCCATCCTCCCTGCCCACAAAACCTTATCTTCTTTTTCTGTCTATCTTAAAAACCAACCACCAACAAACAACACATAAACAAAACAAGAAACATACACACAAACCCCACAAAATTAGAAATCAAGTTAAACAACCAAGAGACCAATATGACAGCACAAAAACAAACAAACAAAAAAGTAAAATGAAACAAAAATCTACAAAAATACCATTGAGCTCATTTTGTGTTGGCCAACACCCATGTGAGGAAACTGATTTTTCCATGACCAGTAGAGATCAATTGCATACAGTTTCTCTGGTAGGGCTGGGAGCCCATGTTCACGTCTCCATCTCAGGGTGGGAACCCTGACAGACTTGAGCCCATGCAGACCTTGTGCCTGCTACTGTGGTCTCTGAGTTCGTATGTACATCATTCTTGTGTTTGGAAGACAGCCTGTTTCCCAGGAGTCATCCATCATCTCCGGCTCTGACGATCTTTCTGTCTCCAGGGAGAGATGTAAAAGGTCTTGGGGGTTTGACAGGCTGAAGAAGAGAGTGAGCAGGGGCAGTGGGAGGATATAGGCCCTTCTGACTGAAACATGAAGGGAGATCCGTGGAGACAGGTCTCCCAAAGCCACACCCCTGTCTACAGGCAGCTTACCCTAAGAGGAGAGGATGCAGCTGAGGAGTCTGGGCTTCCTTGGGCCATCATGAGATAGCCATGGATGCCTCTTTGATAGAGAGGTTTAATGGGATTGGAGCACTGAGCCTGGGATATCCCAGAAGAAAGAGTGGGGCTGAAGGACTGATCTAGGGCAGTTACTCGGGAGGACTGTGTAACCAGCTCTCACAGGAATTCAGGGAAGCCAAGCTCAGTTCCCACTACCCACATAAGTTTGGTTCTCATCAGCCATGTTGGGCAGCCCCACACATGACCTTTCCATGCCTACCCACACCCCAACTCACAAAAGAGTAGAAAGGGATAGATGACGTGAGTGTCATAGAATACTTGAATTAGCCAAGCAGATGCAAAATACTGTCCTTTTATCATGGAATCAATGCTTTAAAACCATCACTGAGGTATGTTACATTTGCTATTAGACTGACTGACCAACTCTGGTGTCGATTTTGTTCTTAAAGCACACAGCTCAGGTTCGACCAGATCTGACCCTCATGTGGCTACTGACCACATGGTAGAGGATGCTGACCTTCACATGTTGCTTTTCATACCTGAACAACCTCAGTCCCTGGGGACAACCGGGACAGTTTGGATGCTCACACTTTAAAATGAAAGGTGCCATTGGCCTCCTGTGGGTAGAGATGAGAGACGCATAAGACAGGCACCCCACAAGGAGGAGTGATAAGTTTTCCATGTCACCAGGGAACCCACTGCCCCCCATCATGCTGGAGGATGGTCAGCGCCGTGTGGACGGGGCGATGCCTCTGCCGACACTCCCTCAAGAACCCGCCTCAGACAGGGCAAGCTTCCAGGCGCCACTGTCAGGACTTCCTGGTGCTTTGTGATACGGCGCAGGGATACACCCAGAGCCGCTCAGATAAGCCAGATTGTGTCCCAAATGATTACAGTCCTGCAATTACCCTCTCCCCACCCCACCCAACTTCGACCTGGCAATTGCCATACTTTGTGGCTCTTGTGCAAGGCAACCGTTTGATGGAGAAGAGCAGGATCAGGACAGCCTGCAGTTGTGAAGTGCGCAACCTATATAACTGCGCATGACAGCGATACTCCCAGAGAGAAGGGACCAAGCTTTCTCATCACGTCATCCTTCTTGGTCATGGCTGCATTCAGAAGCCACAGAGTTGAGCACTCGACGACCAGCCATGGACCAGAAAAGAGGCTTTCGCTTTCAGTTTGGGAGCCATAACCAAGAAAGTAGAATTGAAGATGCCTAGATGCCAAACCGGGGTTATTTTGTTAAGATGAGTGGCCAGGTGATTCAGCAGGGAAGGGCACTTGTCATGTACGCCTGCCATCCTGAGTTTAGTCCCTGAATTCTACAAGGTAGAAGGAGAAAACTGACCACCTAACGTTCCCTAAAGGTGTCCTCTGGCCCCGGCATCCATGTATGATACTAGAGCACCTCCATTCACACAGAGAGAGAGAGAGAGAGAGAGAGAGAGAGAGAGAGAGAGAGAGGCACACACCCATAGGTACACAATGCGCATACACACACATGAACGCACAGGAATGCACACACACGGCAGGTCCTTTGGTCCTTCGTAATGATAACTGTTTCCTCCTCTGTCCCGGCCTTTCCTTCCTACAAATATTTATCATGGTGTAAAATTGTTAGCTCCTAAGGCAATCAGGTAAGCAAAGGGAGAACGGTCAGGGCCTGTTGTACAGCTAGCTCTGCAGGAAACTAAGATAAACAACCCATTTCCAGTAGAGCCAGCTCGGTTGATATTAGCAGGTGACCCGATATAAAACAACCATCATAAAAAAGAGCATTCCCAAGGTCAAGTGAAGGACTTTCCAGCTCGGTTTGGAGCCAGACTCTCGGATTAGACACGTTTTTTACACAGCACTGTAGCACACGCCTGTCATCTCAGCTCCACAGAAGAGAGGCTGAAGCAGAAATCCCCGTGTAAGGCCAGCCTGGGCCCTCATTGTGAGACCTCTCAATAAAAATAAAACAAAAAAGAAGAAGCCACCTCTCCTTGGTATCTGTGTCACAATTAGGAACCTTGTGACTCCATTTTTCTGTTGGCAAAATGGGAACATAGTGTTCCTTAACCCAAATGGGTGTAGGAGAAATGTTAACAGAGCTGATATTTGTAAAGCACTTGGACTCATGCTTACTGCAGAGTAAGGATTTGATAAATGTTCCTTTTGGTGTGTTTAAAGATGTGTGTGAGCTTTGTTTCAGTGCAGAGCCTTTAAGAAGTTTAGGTTCACGGCGACTCCCCTCCCCTATTGGCTCCTGATCTCATTTGGCCACCATTTGAGATGAGGCCCACTGGGAAGCAAAGTCTGCAGAGATAGGAAAGCACGGACACTTTATTTGTGAAATGCAGGCTCAGGCGAGCGCAAGGAAGAGAAGGGAAGTGAGAGGAAGCCAGACTCTCTCCGGACTTGCTCCCAGGCAGACATGCATGCCAGAGCAGTGCCCCTAATATAAAAGGAGACATACTTTCATGGTCTCACTGGTAAATTATCCTTATGGGTGCCCACCAAAATCTGGTATAGGGACTGGAGAGATGACTCAGTGGGTAAGAGTGCTTGGTGCATAAGCATGAGGACCTGAGTTCAAATCCCTAGTTCCCATGCAAAAAGCCAAGTATTGCCATGTGCATGAGTGCATGCATGCATGAGAGAGACAGAGACAGAGAGATGGTGTGTAGTATATTGTGTATGTATCTCTCTCTCTCTCTCTCTCTCTCTCTCACACACACACACACACACACACACACACACACACACACACCACACCACACCACACACCACACACACACACACACATACACACACCACACCACACACCACACACACACACACACACACACACACACACACACACACACACACACTGGAAGAGGAGAACTGGCCCATTAGGTCAGAGGAAGGAAAAGGATACAACCCGAGACCACTTACAGAAATCATTCCGTTGGTATCCTGCATACATGCTCAGATCTGGTGCAACTCTGAGATCCATGTATCCTGCTGCAGCTAGGGGTGGAGGTGCAAGGACCCATGTCAAGCAAACAGAACATCATGACACCATGGGAAGATATGATGCATTTTGGGAAACTCTGAGCTGCTTTGGTGGGATGTGTTAACTCTTCCTGGCTGTTAGGCATGTGGGAATAAAAAACCTTAATTGGGGAATTTCCTCCATCATATTAACCTATGGGCATGTCTGTAGGACATTTTCCTTATTGCTAATTGATGAAGGAGGGTCCAGCCCACTGTAGGCAGTACCATCCCTAGGCAGATGGGCCCGGGCTGAGCAAGGGTAGCTGAGCAAGCCAGGAGAAGCAAGCTAGAAGCAGTTAGCATCCCTCGGTCACTTCTGCCTCAACTCCCACATGAGTAACTGCTCTGATTTCCCTCAACTGCAATTTTGAAAGTGTAAGCCAAATAACCACACTCCACGTTTTTGACCATGCTGTTACAGGAACAGAAACCAAACTAGAGTATAGGAAGAACAGCCAAGAAAGAATATCTTGTGTGAAGGTGTAGGATCAGCAAGAGCAGGGGCAAGCAAGAGAAGATGGCATGAGCGTGGGGGTTATGGGATGGAGAGGTTCCATAGGAAGACTCATTTCTATTCGATATTTGTTGCGCATTTCTAAAGGACGCTACCGCCAAGTGACTCACACTGGTTGTCCTAAAACAGTAGAAAAATCTCCCCTTCTGAGGTCGAAGGCTGGAAATACGAAATCAAGACATCTCATGGCAGCTTCAAGGAAGGGGACATTTCCACCTCATCCACGCTTCTTGTGGTCGCAGAGACGCCTTGTTGTGTTCCTTTGCCATCTCTTCCTCCTCCTCCCCCTCCCCCTGCATCCCTGCATCCCCTGAGGACTCTTGTCCTAGTGGATCAAAGGCTCAGCCTACTGGAGCTTTCACTCAGCCCACCTCATCTGCAATGATCCTGTGTCCAATAAGGTCATAGTCTGAGTTCGTGGGAATGGCATGAGTTTAAAGACAATGTCACGTAACCCAAGACTCAAAAGGAATGACCTGGACAAAGTTCTGGACCAGAGATGGCATCAGAGAGGCTAGAGGTTTTTGAGGACAGAAGCAGTAAAGATGTAGCTAGAGAGAAATAGAGCCTGGTCACTGAGCTTCAGAACTCAGGTGTTTTTGTCTTGAGCACACATGCTGTGGGGAAACCCTTGCTACCTCTCAGAGGATGGTTTGTGGGGATCTAAGTTAGGCAAGTTAACCTGAGAGGACTTCAGAGTAGAGGCGAGATCTCAGTGAGGGTCTGGCCACAGATGGACAGACAGACAGACATCAGAACTGGGCATGAAGAGGCAAGTGGTTCACTAGTCCTGAATTCTTCCTTTCTCTGCTGGAGGGAAAGGCTATGCTGGCTAGACTCAGAAGCCCAGAATGAGGGTTCTGATGTCTGAGAATAGACCCGCCCACAATGAGAAAATACCTGCAGACCTAAGAGATGAACCAATTACCTCTGAGGTTGGATTAGAATACACTGAGCCACCATCGTGTGGCTTCTGACTGAAGTCATCTCTAGAAGGAACCCCTACATTTCAAAGAAAGTTCTGGAATGTTCCTGGAGATGGACTTTCTTTGGCAAATTGCAGAAGAACTCTGCTCCTGTCTCCAGTGGAGTGGCCCAAGTCTCTCCATCTGTGGCGCCCCTACCCCTTCTTCCCTAGGGCTCCCTAAACACAGAGATGGGAACACAAGAGAGCTTTGCTGCAGACCTCTGGGGTCAGGAACTTGGGGAAAGAATGTCAAATATGAGAGGGCTCTGCTGACAGGATTTAAGATGTGGGTGGCTGCAAGCTGCAGGGGATTTTAGATTAAAAGACTTTCTGAAGACACTTCTTCAAGGTCAGACACAGGAGGGTCTGGGCACATCTCACGACTCTTGCCAAGAATTTCAGAGGTCAAGACCCTCTTCTGGGAACCAAGGTTAGAGGAATTCTCATGGGGTCCCTGATGGTGGCAAATTCCATCATTACCCAGATTTTCCTCTTCTGGAAATCAAAGCTGAAGGATGCTCCAGGATGCTCCAGCTTGGGCTGGTGGGAACTGGACTTTAGCTCCTCATTAGAAACCATGCGATCATGGATGACTGTCTCTGAGGCCACTTCTTCACCTGTCAAAGTGGATGTGGAGAGGGACTCAGGGGCTGTGCAGAGTGTGAGGCACATGTAGTAGGTGCCTACCGTGACCTCTCCCATAAGTCTCTGCCAGCAGGGCATCCAGCAAGCCCACTGCATGGCTGTGCTTTGATAAACACATGTTGAACCACTTTCTCAGAAAAAGGTCTAGAGAGATGAACGTACTTGTCTTGCAAGCACGAGAACCTGAGTCTGACACCCGGAGCCCACACAGGTGTAGTGGCATGTGTTGAATCCTACCTAGAACTAGGCAGGTGAAGGCAGGTGGATCCTGAAGCTCACTAGCCAGCCAGATTAGTTTTCTGCAGTGGTTCTCAACCTTCCTGATACTTCAACTCTTTAATACATACCTCATGGCATGGGGACCCCCAATCATAAGATAATTTTGTTCCTACTTCATAACTATAATTTTGCTACTGTAGGTATCCTGACATTCAGGATATATGAAATGCAACCCCAAAGGGGTCTCCACCCACAGGTGGAGAAATCTGACCTTAGCTAAAATGTCCAACAATGGGAATATGGAACCTGAGAGACCACCTCCAGAAGCCAGACAGGATCCCCAGTGGAGGGACGAGGACACCAACCCACCTACAAAACTTTTGACCCAAAATTGGTTCTGTCTTAAAGAAATACAGGGACAAAGATGGAGCAGAGACTGAAAGGAACACCCAACTAGTGACTGGCCCAACTTGAGACCATCCATGGGCAGGTACCAATCCTTTAACCATTAGTGATGCTATGTTGTGCTGGCAGACAGGAGCCTAGCATAGCTGTTCAGTGACAGACCCTCCCCAGCAGCTGGCTGAGACAGATGTAGAGAAATCGGATTTAAAAACAAAACAAAGATAGAAAACACCTGAGAATGACACCGAAGATTGACCTCCCACCTCCGTCTCTGTATGTTTTACACACACACACACACACACACACACACACACGTGGACACACACACACACACACGTGGACACGCACACACACATGCACACATACTGATAAGACATTGTAGCTACGGACTTCACTACCAACTAAACTGGGTCAGTAAGATCTCACTCATTCATTCATTCAACAAACAGTTCTCACAATAGCCACTCTCTGCTAATCACTGTTATAGGCATGAATGATTAAGCTGTGAGGCAAAATAAAGTCCCATAGAGCTTTTGTCCTAATGGAAAGAGACCTACATAAACAATCAGATAAATAAATATATATCAGTGACGAGTATTAAAATAAAGATGATTCATGGAGCCGAAAGAGATACATAAAAGGACAAAGGTGACCTGTTAAATAGTGATAGCATGGTAAGTCTCAAATCAAGCAGCCTTCAAAGAGACAAGAGAATAAATTGAGTGTCTGGGCAGGCAGGTGTGCAGAAGAGAGCAGGTCAAGTAGAGAGAACCATATTTAAAAGTCTATGGGCACAAGCAGGTACCAGCAAGAAACCAGGGCAGCTGAAATCTGAAGAACAGATGAGCTGGATGCAAAATCTGAGTCAGGAGAATGCGTCCTCTACAGAGGTGTTGTTTCCCCAGAAAGAGCTTTGGGTTATATGTTTGGTGAGATGCATGACCTATGACCAATGGTAGCTATTGACAAATAATGCTAATTGGGCTCTAGCCAGGTATAGGATAAAGCGCTTCACTTAGACTTAATTCTTCCAGAGCCTTCTAGGTGTAGACTTTTTCCATCTTCCTTTCACCCATGAGGAAGCTTCAGTAACGCAAGCAGGGTTAATGGGCCAAGACTCACCCAGAAGCCCATGCCTTGACGTCTTCCTTCCACTTTAGATCACTTTCCTACCATGCCTCCAGTTTCATCACCATCAGAAATAAAAATAAAAAAAGACCACAGATAGGCTCATGGTAGACAGAGAGAGAGGTTACCAAGATGCATCTATGAGCCAGTGAACATGGACGCCATGGTCACCAGAAGCTTGGAGAGATGTGTGGAACATAGTCTCCTCAGTTTTATTTGCCAATGCTTTAATTTTTTGGATGTCTGGCCTCCAGAGCTCTGAGAGAATAAAGTCTTGTTGCTTTAAGCCATCAGCCTTGCGGTGATTTGTTATGGCAGGCCTAGGAAATTAATACAAGCTTATGTAGAGTAATGGAACCAGGCCTGTTCTTGGAATCAAGTGACTCAAATGTGTAGCCTGGCCATAGACTTCCTAGCTGTGGGTCCCTACACAACTCCCCCATCCTCGACAATCCTTAGGGTGTTTCTCTGTAGAGGACTAGGATTTACTATTGTCTGGCTCTCCCTATTGTAGTGAGAACGAGATGAAACCCAAAGGTAGCAACAACAGAGCTTAAGCCATCTGCAAGAGTTGGCAGAGATCCTACTACACAGAGGGTGGATTTGTGGGAGGAGACGACAGACTGGAACCCCCAGTGTTCGGGACGGCTCTCAGAAGAGAGGTCGGAAGTAGCGACGCCTGAGCATTGGCTTCCAAAGGCACCCAGGGTGTAGTTGGCAGAATGATTGCCCCTGACATCACCCTCTGAAGAGGCAGAGTCCAGCTCCTGGCCAGGCAGAAGTAACCGTTTGGAGATTGAGTCAAGGAGCTCTGGTACTTGGATATTGAGTCATTACTTCCTGCCAGGAGTCTGGGTGTGTGTGTAGGAGGGAGTCTTGTGCCAAGGGAGTCTTTGGGCTTCAAAGCCAAAGCAAAGGCAATTAACTTTATGATGGAATTAGTCAGGAAACTGTAAACCCAGGACATTGCCCCTGTACAGTAGATTCTTTTTAACACCGACTGAGAATACACTGACCAGTCTGGGCCATGTTTCCAAATTGTCTCTTAAAATATATATTTAGAGTCTAGACAAAGTCACCATGATTTCTTTGCTACCCTGGGTCTTCACCAGATTGGATCATGAGTCCAGTGATAAATTATGATGTTTCAGATCCTGAGCCCCTAATTCACACTCTACACAGCTACACATGTGGCCTCTACTAATTCCCTCCTTGGGGAAAGCCTAGGGCTTATAATGGAGATGGTAAATTGCAAGTCCATCAGAGTAGATCGGATACCGCTGTACCTCAGCCTCCCACAGTGACTCAGACTCATCTGGTCCACCGTAGTCTCAAGGGTGAAAGCAGACTTAAGCAACCATAATGTTGTCTTATGGGCCATAAACCAGGGATAAACATGACCACTTCTTAACGATAAAAGAATCAACTACTATCTCAAGAAAATGTAACAACTCTGAACATTGATTCTCCTAATAACAGAGATTCAAAATATGAAGCAAAACTCTAACAGAACTAAGAAGAAATGGGCAATCATCACTGTAATCAGAGAGTCCGATATGTCTTTTTTTTTTTTTTTTCAAATATTCATCCGTCAAAGTTATGGTTCAAATGTAAACTGTCTCCCACAGATTTACGTGTGTGAACACTTAATCCCCAGCTGGTTGAGCTATTGTGGAGACTGTGGACTCTTTAAGCGGTGGAGCCTTGCTGGAGGAAGTGGGTCAGAGCCGTGTGAGTTGTGGTCCAGCCCTGGTTCCGACCCAGTCTCCCTGCTTTCGTGACTGCTAACTTTGCGTCACCAGCTGCCTCATGTTCCCAACACCGTGGAACTGGCCACCACCACATCTTCCCACCATGATGGAATGTACCTAGTAAATCCTTTCTCCCTTGTATTGTTCTATCATGCATTTGGTCTCTGGGACAAGAAATATCATACCCCCAAAATGATGCTAAGAAGTGAGGCAGTTGCCATGGGACACCTGGCCATGTGCTACATAGGCCCTTGGAACAGGTGTGTGGGAAAAATGTGGAGGGCTTCAGAGAGGAAAACTAGTGAAGCCCAGAAAAGTGGAAGCAGAGCCCAGTGAGCCACTCTGGTGGGCATGTGGGAGGTTAGAATGCCAAGAGAAACTCAGGAAGCCAAGGCCACACTCCTGGGGGTTCGAAGGGGAACGAAGACTCTACCAGGCATTGCACTACAGACTGTTTATGCTGCATTCTGGGAAAGGATCTGACCATGCGCCACTCATGTCCTGAAAGTGCGGGTGAAGGTGAATTAAAAAATACTGTGATAAGTCATTTGGCCAAGGAAATTTCAGCATAGCGTACCATCCAGGCTAGGGCAGGGTTACTGCTCGCTGAATTTCATGAAGTTTACTTACAGTGAGGATTCAAATCAGAAGGTGGTGCAAAGGGAGAGTGGGGTGAAGACTGGACAATTTGGTGAAGAAAGATGTGTGAACAAGGTGAAGATTCCAGGGAGAGAGCAATTAAGTTCTCATCTCACACTCTGCACTGGGGCAATAGGAAAAAGAAAGACCATGTCCATTGAAAGATCCATAAGAATGCAAATCCATTTGGAAAATATCTTCATTTGCAAAGAGAACACCTAAACAGAGAGTTCCCCCAGTTTATCTTACCCAAACAGGAAATGCTTTCTGGGGTTCATCCAGGAAGCCTCTCAGATCCTGCTTCAATGGTCTTCCAAGGGACCAATATCTCAGCTAGCAGCAGAATTTGATGTCATCTACAAGGTGCTGGCTTTGGAGGCATGCAAGATGCAAGAGCAAGGGGTCTTGGGTTGAAGTTTCAGAAAGCCACTGAGGCCCGGCAACATGTGTCGGGGCCCATTTCTCTGCATGGAGCGCCTGGATGAACTGTGTGTAAAGCTGTCAAAGTGTGGCCTGTGTGCCAACAGAGACTCCAGAACATAGGCACTGCATTCTGGAAACCTGACCTGAGGTGAAAAGGGAATGAAAAATTAGATACACAGAAAACTGAGACTGAGTGGGCTGTGCAACCTGGAAACTTTAGAATCATTTAGAATCATTGACTATCTAGATTAGTGTGCTGAGTTCTCAGATAAAGGTAGATCATAGATGATAGATAGATAGATAGATAGATAGATAGATAGACAGATGATAGATAGATAGATAGATAGATAGATAGATAGATAGATAGATAGAGTATTGGCTGGTTTTGTGTCAACTTGACACAACTGGAGTTATCACAGAGAAAGGAGCTCCAGTTGAGAAAATGCCTCCATGAGATCCAGCTGTAAGGCATTTTCTCAATTGGTGGTCAAGGGGGGAGGGCCTTTGTGGGTGGTGCCATCCCTGGGCTGATAGTCTTGGGTTTTATAAGAGAGCAGGCTGAACAAGCCAGGAGAAGCAAGCTAGTAAGTAACATACCTCCATGGCCTCTGCATCAGCTCCTGCTTCCTGACCTGCTTGAGTTCCAATCCTGACTTCCTTTAGTGATGAACAGCAGCGTGGAAGAGTAAGCTGAATAAACCCTTTCCTCCCCAACTTGCTTCTTGGTCATGTTTGTGCAGGAATAGAAACCCGGACTAAGACAAATTGGTACCAGCATAGGGGGGTATTCCTGTGACAGCCTGACCATATTTTGGGGAGGACTGTGGAAGGACTTTGAAACATTAGGTTACAAGATCCGTTTGATGTTGAGCTCTGTGGGATGTTGTGTAGGAGCTTGGAAGATAATGTTGAGAATAGAGCAGAAGATGAAGGCCTGGCTTGTGAAATTTCAGAGGGAAGATTAAAGACTCTTATCAGGGCCATTGCTATTTTGATTGTGAGGATTCTGTGGTTTTGGTTGTCTGGGGCTGAAGAGTCAGCTGTGATTAACAAGATACCAGAACTACTAAAGCAAAAACTTTGCATTACTGGGACTATTGATGCTGGTTATCTGGAGCTAAGAAATTACCAGTGATTAAGAAGAGACCAGCATCATTGAGGTGAAATCTTCTGGGAAATGATTTTTGAGAGCACAGAGGCTGCGTTCCAGAGATAGCCAGGGTTGTACCTTGAGCTGTGGCTGGACTTGGTAATGTGTAAGAGTCACCCAGGTGGTACTGGTTTTGAAGGCATGAAGGAGTCATGAAGAGCATCTGAGGCCTGGGCACTGTGAGAGGCTGCAGAAGGCCATTGGTGAAGGTGCAGCCTCAGTTGCAGTTGATGGCCCAGGACTGAAGGGGCCATGCAGGGGAGTTGAGGCTTGGCACCATGGAGAGAGCCTATGAGAGGCTATTGGTGAAGCCTAGTTGCAGTGGAAGAGAGCAGTGTTTTGGAGATGCCCAGTACCATGAGATGACCACCAAGAACAGCAGCAGCAGTGGAGTAGAGGCATCTGGAGCCTAGAAGACAAGGTGTGTGCTATAAAGGGCACGGCTGAAGAATTGAAACAAGTCTTTGGAGGTGCCCAGAAGATTGTGAGTGGATCCCAGACATTGGATGGTTGGAATTTGATTTTGCTTTTGATTGTGACTGTGTCCTGGTATTTTTCCCTCTTGAAGGAATAAGGTATTTTAGTGGAGCCCACAGATAAGAGACTTTTAATTGTAAAAACAAAACAAAACAAAAAAAAACAAAAAACAAAAAACAAAAAAACTGAATTTTAAAAGATATTGGATATTTTAAAGGGATTGAACTTTTAATATACAAGACTGTGAGACTTTCAAAGTTATTTACATCTTGGGGATGAATAAGAAAGTAATGGTTGAGGCTTAATGGTGATGTGTTTGTGAGTCAAGTTGACAAGGGGTCAATTGTACTGGCTGGTTTTGCATCTCAACTTGACACAAGCTGGAGTTATCACAAAGAAAGGAGCTTCCGTTGAGAAATGCCTCCATGAGATCCAGGTGTAAGGCATTTTCTCAATTAGTGGTCAAGGGGGGAGGGCCCCTTGTGAGTGGTACCATCCCTGGGCTGGTAGTCTTGGGTTCTATAAGAAAGCAAGCTGAGCAAGACAGGAGAAATCCCGCCACAGGCTGCAACGTGGACATCCTGAGGACATTCTACTGAATGAAATAAGTCAGCCACAAAATGGACCGATACTGGTCTGAATCCAAGCACATGAGGCACATGTAGTCGGCTTCTTACAGTCAGAAAATAGAATGGTACTCTTAGGAGAGGGTAATGGGAATCGGCTGTTACTGTTTAATCAACAGAGTTTCTGTTAGGCAGGGTGAGGAGAATTCTGTGGGTGGATGATGTGAGTGGTATGTATGTAGTCAGTGCTGTGGGATTATCCAGTTATGAATGGTGACAATGGATATTACCCAATGCACGTTTTTGCTACATTTAAAAGGAAAAAGAAGATTTGTGATACAGAATATAATTTTCCACAATTTAAAAAAATTATTTATTTATTTATTTATTTATTTATTTATTTATTTATTTATTTATATCGGGTGCTGTGTACATGTGAACCATGGCACATTGGTTGTGGTCAGAGGATAACTTTTTGGGGAGTCCTTGGGATCTGGAGACTAGAATCAAGTCGTCAGCCTTGGTAACAGTTGCCAGTCCTTCACAAACTTTTAAAAGTAAAATGTCACGTATTGAGGAATCTTTAGACATCATTCCTCCTCTCTGTGTGGAAGACATAGAGGTGGAAGCATCTAGAAGCACCAAGACTTAAGAACCAAGTGCCAAGTGGTAGCCTTTCCATGTATTCTAAGCGGGACCGTTCAATCACATTCGTGTTCATTATGGGTGAGTCCCCTCCCTTCAGGGTTTAAATAAAAGTCATGAAGCCCCGCATGGGGGCTGGGGGTGGGGAACAGGGGTTGCTGAAGGAGGGAATCTCTGATGTGAAGTGAGCCGTCTAACATGGTTGATATCCAGGTCTAATGTCTCTCCCGTTCATACCAGTAGGGATCTATTGGGAGACTCCAAAACAACAGAAGTAGAGGCACATAGGAAGTCCTAAAATTTTAAAGCAGGATGCGGGCTAGATATTTCTCAGCCTCCAAGGGCCCATCTGTTTGTGCAGGTGGGGCAGATTCACCAGCATGGGCCAGGGCTCTGAGGGCCTCCAAGCAAGCCATTGCTCTGCCACCTGCTGCTTTGGTGACCTTTGGCATAGCCTGTCATCGATCTGAGCCTGTTTCCTATATGTAACTGAGCGGCTCTGAAGTACCTCAGGGTCGTCATGACAAATCAGGGCAGTGTTGTATCAAGTTCCTAGTGTCAACCAAAGCCAGCGTTCTGTCCCTCAGCATCTGTTCAAAGCCTCCCACACAGGCTCACTGGTGGATGACAGGCAGGTAGTGGATTTCCCTGCAGGCCACTCCAAAGACTGACCTGTCATCCCTCAAACCCAAGGAGGGATCTTTTCCGGGAGGGTGGTCTGGATGGGGTTAGTGGACACCTGCTCTGAGTGCCAGGATGCAGGCATCTGTGTAAACTTGCCCCCAGTGGCATGCCCACAAGCCTGCCAGGGTGATGACTGAGGCCATTGCAAGAAATCCCGCAGTTCGGCTAACTTCTAAGTAAAAAAGACCTGGGTGGCGCAGCCTAGGGCAGAGTTGATTATTGTGGCAAGCAGCTCTGCAGGCTATCCATGGAGCAAACGCCATGCTTCTGTCAGGAAGCCTTTCCAGCCAAGAGAAGATAGCAAGGAGGATGAGCTGCCCATCTGCAGGGACTTCTGAAGCACAAGACACCCCCCTCCTGGCCTCTGGAGGGACTGCACCCTAAGCTACAGCCTCTGAGCTCCCTGGCCCCAGGCCTGAAAGGGGCCAGTTGATCCTAACTGTTCGCCACCACTTTATAGCTAAGAGCAGAGACTCCTAATTATAATTACAGTGGGGGCTGGAGTGAGGTAATGTTGGGCGACTAAGCTGGATGAGAGAGAGAGAGAGAGAGAGAGAGAGAGAGAGAGAGAGAGAGAGAGAGAGAGAGAGAGAGAATGAGCACTCCTGGGGATGTTTTTGTGTTAGGAAATGAAGAATCTTTAGTCTTCATTCTACGTGTATGAGTGTCCTTCACGTTGGAGCTCAGGAGCTGGTTTCACAGATAAAATACTTGCTGTGCAACTGTGAGAATCTGAGTTCAAATCTCAAGAATCCACTTCAAGCTGGTGTGGGTTCCCAGAGCCCATAAACCTGGGTGTGATACCATGCAACCATAATCCTAGTACTTTTATGGTGCCATGGGGACAAGTTTTAAGTGACTCCAAAAGCATGCAAGTGGGCTAGCCTGTCATACACAGTATCAGTCAAAAAAGAGACCCTGTCTCAAAGAATACTGACACCCAAAATTATACTCTGTCTTCCACTTTTGTATGTATGTGTATGTGTATGTGCGCATGTGCAAGTGAGCACATGTGAGCGCACACACACACACACACACACACACACACACACACACATACACACACACAGCTTCACGTGGATCTGCTTAGCCAAAGCAGAAATCACAAACAAAAAGGATAAAGTACTTAGCCCTGAGCTATAGCCCATCCACCCCACTTGCAGTAGAGTCAGCGCGTCTATGAGGGCACACTCACTTTCTCCTCTCTCTGAATACAGTTGAATTGTTGCATGACACTTTGCTGAAAATATTAAAGCGCAGAGGTCACCCAAACCCAGCTTGAAAGCAGAAGACGTTATTTCGTCTCTGAGCAGTGCATATTTGGAATATTAATGTAAATTCTTTGGTGACAGACTTGCCTTCTTGGCAAAGGCAGATAGAATGTTTGAAGGGAGGTCCCACTTTAATTTTTGACAAGTGTTAGGAAGGATTTGAGAGGCAAAAAGAATGAAAGTCAGCTTGTAGGTCAGAGCAAGGAGAGGGGACAAAGAGACAAGGCTGGCTTCTGGAAGAAAGTGTCTCACTTGATTTCTGCCTCTGCCAAGGGCTCTCTCTCCCTCCCTCCTTCTCTCTCTTTTTTACTGAGGATGAAGAAGGAGTGAAAGGGAGGTCCCTAGGCAAGTTAGGTAACACCCATGTAATGATGAAAGTACCAAGGAGTCCTGCAAGCAGTCCACATTTCAAGGAAAAGAGAAGGCATCAGGATTGGGGCATTTGTTGTCATTACCTGTGGTGATGGCTGTTTTTTTAGTGTTAACTTGATACAACCTTTAAGTAATTGAGGGGAAAGTCATATTAAGGAACTTTCTAGATCAAGTTGGCTTGTGGGCATGTCAGTAGGGGATTGACTTGATTTTTAATTGATATGGGAAGACCCAGCCCACCGTGGGCAGCACCATTCCCTAGGTTGGTATGTAAGGGAGGAAGGAGAAAGCAAACAAGCAGAAAGCCTCACCATTCATTTCTCTTTGTTTCTGGCTGTAGATGTAATGCAACTAGCTACCTCTAGATCCTGCCACTGGCTTCTCTGCTATGATAGGCAGTAACCTGGAATTATAGGCACAGATAAGCACTTCTCTCTCTTAAGCTGCTTTTTCTCTGAGGGTTTTAGCAGAGCAACAGAATCGAAACTAGAACAGCTGGCTTCAGAAATTCATCCAGCACCACATCTTCTGGTTCAAGATGTGGTTCACCCTGGAAGACCCATAGGGAACTGTCATCAGACAAAATCAGGACCTAAGGGATTTGTCTGTGACCCCGTGCTGCATGAGGGCATGAAGGAGATGAATGTTACGTCTTCAACCAGCTTCCCTCAATACCTGGGTTTGTTCATGGACACCAAGCTCTCATCACCTGAAGAAAAGAAGAAGGGAAAAGCAAGGAATTAACAGTGCACAGGTTCCACCTGCTTGGTGTAGCCATGTGCTTTCCCAGACCCTTTGTTCCCCGAAATAAAGACCCTGAGATTTCTTGTATATGAATAAATGCCTAGAGCAAAAGCAAGCACTCAGTTCTCTGACTAGTTCATATCTCAATAATCCTGTTATTCTGTTCTAAGTTCTTCCATGTGGCTGGTTCCTGGTCCTCAGTTTCATGTGACCATCTTCCTCTGTGTCAAGGGGCCGAATCCTCTTCCTATGCCTGTCTCTTTCCCAGGATCCATCCTCCCCTCCCTCCCTCTCCCCCTCCATCCCTCCTTCTCCCTCTCTCCTCTCCTATTTCCTGCCTAAGCAAATAAGCCAACAGCACATTATTGAGAGGCGATGCTTCCATACATTGCACAAGAGATTCTCTCTACAACTCAGCACCGAGTCCTCCCACCACCCTTGTCACAGAAGTGAATTTGAGAGTTTGGGAGACCAAAGTCCTCTGGTGAGCTGAGAAAGGACCAACATCTAGCACAGAGATTCTGGGATTCACATTGTTTCTCTTTATACAGAAAAGGCAGAGTATGTTCCTCAGGTGACATGGAAGGGGAGTGGAGGTGAGACAGTTCGTGAGCCTGGCATACAGAGTGGTGAGCAACAAGAGACCCTGTGTCAGGCAAGATAGAAGGCAAGTACTGACACCCAAGGTTGTCCTGGGCTTGTGTGCATCTCTACTCAAACACAAACATGGTTGTGTGTGTGCATGAGTGTGCACTTATGCACACTCACACATACAGAGGGAGAGAGGGAGGGAGGTAAGGAGGGACAGAGGGAAGGAAGAAGGGAAGGAGGGATGAGTGTTTCTCTATTAGATGTCTAGAAACATGAAAATCACCCAGCTAAGAAAGATAGATGGCAAAGCACAGGAAGCATGACCTGGACCAAGGACACTATTGACAAATGAGCTGGACAGGTACCATTTATATTGGATGATTAAAGAAAACCCTAGAGTGACCCAACATCAAATCTTGTTGCTTCTTAAGTATTTCCCTGCTCATGGTCTAAATTCACTGCCCAAATTCATTTCCATGGCTTCTTCTTAAAACCTACCCATTACTCACATCCCATCAGTGTGGTGGTTTGAATAGGTTTGGCCCATGGAAAATGGCACTTTTGGCAGGTATGGCCTTGTTAGACAAAGTGTATCACTATGGGGTTGGCTTTGAGGGCTCCTAGTGCTCAAACACCACTTTGTGTGGAAGACTGCCTCTTCCTGCTTGCCTGCAGAACTCAGTCTCCTCCTGGTGGCCTTAGGATCAAGATGGAGAACTCTCAGCTCCTCCAGCACCGTGCCTGCCTGCATGCTGCCATGCTCCTGCCATGATGATAATGGACTGAACCTCTGAACTGTAAGCCAACCCCAATGAAATGTTTTCCTTTATAAGAGTTGCCTTGGCCACGGTGTCTCTTTACAGCAATGGAAACCCTAACTATGACAATCAAATCTAATAGTTGAAGGTGTACAGTCCCCAGGTTGGAGTGCATCCAGTAGGTTGTGAAACTTCTGATAATTACAGAACTGTTTTATTGCTCCCGAAAGACGTTCTATATCTATTAGGGGTCACCCTGCCTCGCCACTAACCCTACAGTCCTTGGAAGCTATTAATCTCCTCTAAATTCCTAGGGACTTGCCTAATCTGGACATATAAATGTAGTTGGTTGTGTCTGACTTGTTAACTTTTCATGATGTTTTTAAGGTTTACCCAAGTGGTAGCATGTAGCATGTATCCATTCTCTGTCTCTGTCTCTGTCTCTCTGTCTCTCTGTCTCTCTGTCTCTCTGTCTCTCTGTCTCTCTCTCTCTCTCTCTCTCTCTCTCTCTCTGTGTGTGCGTGATGTCAGTCTTTGCCTTCCACCTTTTTAACACAGGGTCTCTTGTTAACCACTGTGTACAGGCTTTTAGGGGTCCTCCTGGCTCCCGCTCCCTCTCCCAAAGGAGTGCATGGCAGATTTACATTCTGGGAATCTAAACCCAGGACCTCACAATTGGGCAGCAAGCACTTCACCCACCGAGCCATCTCCTCAGCCCTTATTCTTTTCTTAGAACTTAAAAATATTTCATTATAGAAAATACCACACCTTGTTAATTTCTCAGTTGGTTGATATTTGAAATTCAATTGTCCTTCAAGGCAATGGTCTCGCAGAGGCTAATGAAAGCCAACAGGGCTCTGATTCACAGTGACAGGCGAATGGCATGAGTGGCTTTGTGTGAATCAGCACCATGGGGAGCATTTTGTATCTGTCTGTCTTCATTACATAAGCATACAATGGTTTGCAAGGTATGAAAACAGGTAGAGTTAGGAACAACATGGAAGCATGCTTTGAAGAATTATTAAATTCTGAGTGATATATGTGTGTGTGTGTGTGTGTGTGTGTGTGTGTGTATATACATATATATATATATATGTTGTCTTGATCCACAGAAAAGATAAGTCCAACTACCAACCTATAAGGTTCCACAAGAACGTTCTGGTATTTCAAAACCTGTTCTTATCCTGAGAAATACAGAGGACCACTGCTTTAGAGCCTTCCTGTGGGAAAAGAAAAAGAGACAAAGAAAGGCATTTGATATAATCATGGGGCAGTGGTTTGACATGAACCAAACCTACAGACAGAGATGCTCTGTTTCATGGTGGTCAGCACTCAGCTCTTCTGCAACCAGGGAGACCTACTGCGGCTGTCTTGGGAACTTCCTAATGCAGCAGACTAACCCCATCCCATGCTCATGGACCCCCAGAAATGAAGGAGCAACCTCCACTCTTCTCTTAGTTTCCTTTCTACTGCTGTGATAAAAGACCCAAACAAAAGCAAGTTAAAGGAGAAAGGGTTTACTTGGCTAACAACCTCAGGTTATAGTCCATCATAGCAGGAAGTCAAGGCAGCAGGAACTTGAAGGAGCTAGTCACATTATATCCACAGTCAGTATCAGAGTACAATGAATTCATACATGTTTATGTGTGCTCACCCCCATTTCTCCATTCTCATATAGTTCATGATACTTTGCCTAGGGAATGAGCCACCAACAGTGGGCGGGTCTTCCCATCCCAAAAAAACCACAATCAAGATAATCCATCAAAGACATGTCCACAGGCCAACATGAGCTATACAATCCCTCATTGAAAAATTCTTTCCATGAGATTCTAGCATGTTAAGTTGACAATTTGACCATCACGGCTACTGCCTCTCTTGAACTGTAATCATGCAGAGAGTCAGAACTATTGACACTTTGAAATATCTACTTTAGTGATTGTGTTAGTAGCAACTTTTTGCCATAAAGTTTTTAAAAGTACTTTTATTACTATTTATATTTTTCTCACATGTAAGTGGTATGTGTATATGTATGTTTGCATACGTAGAGGCTCACATGTATATAGAAGCCAGAGGTTGATATCAGGTATCTTCCTAGATCTTCCCACTTTATTCATTGAGGTAAGGTCCTTCAGTTGAAGCTGGAGCTCACTGATTCAGCTAGTCTGGTTAGCCAATTGACTCTGGGGATCCCCAGCTCCAGCTCCTGAGTGTTAAGTTTATAGCAGGCCACCATGCCCACTTGGGAGTTCTGCGGAGCTGCACACCTATCTCTTATCCCTTGCCCAATAAGCACTTTAACCACTGAGCCATTTCCCCAGCTCTTACCTCAAACTTTTAATCAGAACTACAAAACAAGAAAAAAATCATTTTCCACAACTCAGTGGACAATGTATGCATTACCTGACACTTCTTGTTAGACATCTTAGGAAATTGGCAAGGCTGGCCGATGATTCTCAGGAATGAGTACCAGCAGTATCTCAAATCCCAGACCCCATAGCTACCTTGATCATGTGGAGTCAGGAAACCAATACCCGTACCTTCATTCCCAATTGCAAACCATGTCCTATACATCTGCCCTGACAAGGCCCTGGCAGGGCACCTGGTAACAATAACAACAACAACATAGCTGAGCAGATGCATCAGCCTTGAGCGCTTCGTGATTTGATTAGCCTCAAAGGGGTTGGATCACCAAACCTAGGCTTTGAAAGTATGTGTGTGAATGTGGTTTGTTGTTGTTGCTGTTGTTTTTAAGAAAGAAAGGAAAGGGATAAGAGTTGATATAGAAACACACCCCCACCCCGCACACACACACACAGAGAAACAGAGACAGAGACACAGAGACAAAGAGAGACACAGAGACACAGAGACAGAGACAGACAGAGACAGAGACAGAGAGAACGCATATGCCAGAATACAGGCATCTCATATACCTCATTTGTAGCTGGTATCTTCAGGGTAAAAATTGCCCAGGGTCCTCCTCTACCTCATTTCCTTCACCCCCCTCCCTTCCTCATTCCCTTCTTTCCCACCACTTGGCTTCCCCTGTGAACCCCTTGAGCCCACCTGGCCTGGTTCCCGCCCCTGCAGTCTGGGCCTCCAGCTGCCTGCAGAGCAGAGAGGGCTGACTCCATCCCATGTCACCCCCTGGGCAGTTCCTTGGCAGAGATTTGAAACATTTCTATTTAAATGACATTTGAACAAACGCAGAGGGTTCAGTTGCACTTCAATCAAATTCCGTGGGATCCAGTTGGGAGCCTGGTCCCTGTGGACAGTGAGCAGGGAGTTCCCTGTGTTTTCTGATTTGAATTGCTTTGTTCTCCTTCCAGCCAGGGGGAAAGAGGGGGATACATTTGGCCGAAAATGAAACATTTCCCTTTTAAGTCAAAAACTTGAACGTGGCTTGGAGGAGAGAGTTTAAAGTCCATAATCCCTGGTCCTGAGCAAAGCAGAAACATGCCTGCCATTTCCTCCCTGGTGAGGAAAAGCTAGGGAAACAGCTACTGGATGGAGCAGCCTGGGGTCCTGAGAGGCTCCATTTCACATGCTCAGGGGACGTTGCTCAGAAATAGCATTCTACGAGGTAGCTGGACCCAGTCCCTTTGGAAGTCCACACATTGTCTTTCAACTGCCCGGAAAAGAAAGAGAGAAAGGAAGAAAGGAAGCTGGCAAGGAAAGAGGGAAAGGGGGAAAGAAGAAAAAAGGGAGAGGAAGGGGGGGAAGGGAAAGGACAGACGGTGGGGGAGAAAAGATTCGGTGACTTCATCATCATTATGACACACTCGCGACGAAAAGCAGCTTGAAGGAAGCGTGTGTTTGGATCCGCGTGGTTGGAGGCGATTCGGTCCATCCTGGTGGAAAGGCGTGGCTACAGGAGTGTTTGGCAGCTGGTCATATTGCCTCTGTAGTCAGGAGACAGAGATGAATTCTGTTACTCAGTTTGTTTTCTCCCATTTACGCTTTTAATCAACCCCGGGACCCCAGCCTATGAGGTAGGGCAGCACACATTCATTCCGTCGTGCCTCTTCGGTGAAACCTCTCTGAAAACGCTCTCATAGGCACACGTAAAGGTGTGTCTCCTAGGTAACTCTAAATCCACCCGAGTTGTTGAAGATTAGTTGTTGAGAAAGAAAAAACATGGGCAGGTGTTCTGAGCCCTTTCTCCCACTTCCCACGCCCACACAAGCTCCTTCCGATCTTTATTGGACCAGATGCCTGTAACTGTGGGTTCTGCCCATGATCTTCTTCGGTCCAGGTTCATCAGTCACCACAGCTCTGGTGAACCACTCACCATAGGAAGGGAGAAAATGGCTTGATTTCGAGAGGAAATTGAACCAGACAACCCTCTGGGCGTTACCTATTTTGAAAATTGTGTAAACCATCAAGTAGTGGAGTTCAAAGGAGCATTCAACTTGAAGAAAGTTGGATTTCGTCACTTTGCAAGCAATAAGGAGGGCAC
Source organism: Uromys caudimaculatus (assembly GCA_028551405.1). NCBI lineage: Eukaryota > Metazoa > Chordata > Mammalia > Rodentia > Muridae > Uromys > Uromys caudimaculatus. Next base: position 11,961,855 of record CM052710.1, on the reverse strand, counting down.
CTGAATGAACCCCATCTTCTAGAAAGAAAAGTGCCTTACCAGTTTGGCCTGTGGCCCAGGTCAAACTCTCTCTCAGGGAGCCTTATACTTAGTCCTTAAACTCAGGAAATGTTTAATTAATAGGCATTTGGATGAGTGGGTGGTCGGATGGGTGGGTGGGTGGGAGGATAGATGGGTGGGTGGATGGGTGGGTGGATGGATGGGTGGGTGGGTGGATGGATGGATGGGTGGGTGGGTGGGTGGGTGGGTGGATGGATGGGTAGGTAAGTGGATGGATGGGTGGTTGGATGGATGGATTGATGGATGGATGGATGGATGGGTGGGTGGGTGGGTGGATGGATGGGTGGGTGGGAGGCTGGCTGGATGGGTGGGTAGGTGGGTGGGTGGATGGATGGAAAAAAAACACCATCCAACTTGACAAATATTTTCTATCCTTCCCAGGGTTCAAATCTGCTGTTCCTCCCACTCCGTTCCCATGTTGAAACTATCCACAAGTGCACATTAGTTGGCAGGACCTTTGGGAAGTGTTTGAATCCTGAGTACAGAGCCCTGTGGAATCCTCAAACAACAACCCTGCCCCTTCCACCCCCACCACTGGAGGACAAACTTGAAATCACCATCCACCAAGCAGAAAGGAGGGTTACCACACACCACATGTGCTGCGGCTGTGACTTTGAACTGTAGCTTCCAGAACTGCAGGATATGATGATATTCACAAGCCACATGGTTTCCAGTATTTTCTTGTAGCAGCCGGAGGTGGATGAGACAATTGGATGATAAAATTGACACGAATTAACTGTCAGAAACAAAGCAGAACCAACCCAGGATGCCTCATCTAAAGTCTCGCTAAACCAGAACTTCCTTTCTTCAGGGCCCAGTCTTGGTTCACTTCATGTACTCAGAGGAGGAACGTGCAAGGATTTTCATGTACTCAAGACCTTGAAAATATTCCAAGGAGAATGTCTTCACATTAATGTTTATGTGGGCAGCGTGCTATATTAATCAGAGCACTGTGGGTTACAGGAGATAAGTCAGCCTTGCTGAAGCCGTATGAATTTATCAGTGCACATAAACCAAAAGCCCAGGGGCCAGTTTGCCTCCTGTATAGCTGAAATCGAGTCTATGAACATCACAGTCAGAAGCTTTCTCTCACGGGTGGGTAGAAAAGGGGAGGCTAAGTTTGACCAGTGCACAGTGTTTGCATATGTAGAAATATTCCACTGAAACATATTGATATGCACAACTAATGCATGATAACAAATAATTAAAGAGCAAACTCTAGGGGCTGGAGAGATAGCTCATCGAGGAAAGACACTGACTGCTCTGCCAGGAGATTTGAGTCTGATTCTCAGCACCCACACAGTGGCCACAGCTGTCTATAACTCCAGTTCCCAATCCCCTCTGTATTCTGATATTCTTAAGCGCCAGACCTGTAAGGACTACACAGATATACCTGCAGACAAAACACTCATACAGGTGAAACAGAATTCACTTTTTTTTTTTAAGTTAAAGAACAAATTCACTCTCTCCACAACCCCATGTGTTCTTAATTTGGCCTTCTTCTCGGGTGGACTGTTAAACAAATGGCCTTAAAAAGATACTTTGTAGCAAATAGCACAGAACCTTTTCGTCCTCTCAGCCAATGACCATGGAGAAAAGTATAGATGTCTTTTTCAGTGGTTCTCTGTCTCACCACTGACCCTATAGCCCTGGGTTGTGTCAGGTGCCCATTCCTGAGCTAATCACCACAAGGAGAAAATTGGGAGGAGTACTCTGATTGGTCAGATCAGATCAATGGGGACGGTTGATTAAGAATAAATGAGGAGTCATTCTAAAGATGCTACATTCAGAAGGAAAAATACGGGGAGAGGCACAAAAAAGTGCCTTCTGGCTACTACAGTCACTTAACTCTTCGGCCACATATGTTTCTCTCCACTTCTCCTTGGGTATGTCCAACGTCATAAAAACCATAAGTACATAGGAATACTTTGAAGAGCATTGAAGTGGTAAGGCGATTGCTTAGCGTACATGTGGACAGGAAAGGGTTTATTTCTATTTACAGTTTACAGCCCATCACTGAGCGAAGCCGGGGCAGGAACCTAGAGGCAGAAACTGAAACTGTGATAAGATACTATGACTTTATAGAAGGAAGAATTTATTTTGCCTTACAGAAGTTGGGGGGGGGGAGAGTGCAGGAGCAGAGGATGAGGAAGAGCAGCTGTGGTTACCTGCATAAGACCTGCACAAGATCAAGCCATCAACATTCAGTGTGATGGGGGAGGGGCGCTTGAGGCTGACCTGCACCTGAGGAGATATGGGCAGCTGAGGAAAGTAAGGGTTTCTTAGAATAACCCCTGGTAGGTTGTCGGTTCCCTGGTGGATAATCTCAAACCCATGTGTATGCCGGCAGCATTGATTGGATTCCATGAGTTAGAAAGAAACAAAGAAACAAACAAAGAAACAAAGGGAAGACAAGAAGGTAGGAGGCATTTAGAGGGAGTGGGATGGGGAATTGGACATGGATACGACCAAGATACACCATTACATGAAGGAAATTGTCAAAGAATAAATTAAAAGTAACTGTGATATTGGCATAGAAAAAGATTAATAAACTAAACAGAACAGGAACACGGAAATTCATGCATATGTGGTTAATTGGGGTTTTTTTCTTCATTGGTTTTGCAGGTTTTTGGGTTTTTTGTCTTTGTTTTTGTTTGGGGGGTTGGTTTTTGTTTTGTTTTGTTTTGTTTGTTTGTTTGTTTTATAGTTTACAGGGTCTTACACTATAACTCAGACTGATCTGATGCTCACTCTGTAGCCCAGGCTGGCCCTGAACCAATGAGGATACTCCTGCTTCAGCTTCCCAACTGATATTTGACAAGTTTGCCAAGGACATACAATGAGAAAGGACAATATGCTGGGAAAGTGGATACACACACATGGCTCTTGCTGAAATCAAGGCTTACAGAGAAATTGAAAGGCGTAACAGGTGAGGCGGGGGCAGCCATGGAGGGACACACAAGAGAGAAGACTTTTCACAGAGACTGTGGGAGCTGCTGTGTGGCAGCATCTGGCCAGAGGGAGGAAAGTGACACCTGGTACAGCAGCAGGCATCTATCAGCTGTGCAGCTGACCATGGACGTCTTCCGCTCAAAGGCAACAATAACAGCCAAACTTCTGCTGATGGAGGAGCTCCTGTTGAAACACCTGGCCGACTGGAGGAGGATGTCGCACCTCTCACGAGGCCTGGCTGGGACAGCTGAGACACCTCCTGTCTCTCTCTGCCTTTATACCCCTATATCAAACTCCCTTAACTGTGGTAACCAGGACATACCTCATCTCCATACTACTCAAAAGGACCTGCCGTGGTTTTCATTCTGTTCCCTGCTAGCACGCACATGCTTAGGCAGGTAGCTAGCATCCTAGTACAAAGGAAGTCAGTGTAGACATAATGTACCTTAATGTAACTATTTTAATTGGGGAGAGGAGGAGGGCTGGAGAGATGGCTTGGCACTAAAGAGCAGGCTCTTCCAGATCTGATTCCCAGCACTCACCCAAATTGTAATTACAGTTCCAGGGGATCCAGCGCCCTCTTCTGGCTTCCAAGGATACTGAATGCAACTGGCGCACAGACATACATGCAGGCAAAAGACCCACACACCCAAAATCATAATTTTAAAAGTTTTGGTTTCATGTCTGTGAGATATGGGAGTATATACGTTGTGGCATGCTGTCAAGTCATGGGACAACTTTGTGGAATGGGTTCCAGTAATCAAACCCAGGTTGTCAGTCTTGAACTGCCTAGTGACACTTTTACTCACAGAGCCATTGATCCCTAACACACTTTAAGACAAGGGGGAAAAATCACCTAGACCAGTGTCTAAAAAAAAAAAATCAATAGAGGAAGCTGAATTTCTACCATTTACAAAAGACGATGGTAACTATTGTTTAAAATAGTGTCACAGGGTATGGTACACACCTTTGATCCCAGCACTCAGGAGGCAGAGGTAGTAGATCTCCGTGAGTTTGAGGCCAGCCTGGTTTACACTGTGAGTTCCAGGCCAGCCAGGGATACACAGTGAGACTCTGACTCAAAATGTAAAAATAGTCCACAAAAGACTTGCATAGGACTTCATAAAAAGAGAATGTCCAAGTGGCCAATAACCATAGCAAAAAAAATTATGTGTTTAAATTCCTTAAAATAATATGGGGTCAAAATAGAAAAGACAGTTAGAAACCCACACACTCCTAGCTTGGTCAAACACTTTACAGAACCTTTCGATAGTGATGAATCATGTAGATTATACATGAACTCAACAACGGAGCATTCCGCTCCTCAGAAGGAGGTCTGTTCCCTAGGCAACATAGAGGGGAGGGAAGGGGAGATGGATAACAGAATTGGTAAATTTTATTTTCTGCACTCACCACACACAACATGTAATCACTCAATGGAATATTCAATTCTACTCTGATGTGTTTAAGTGTGATGATAGATAGATAGATAGATAGATAGATAGATAGATAGATAGACTATAGAAAGGCAAATATCTGTTCACTAAGCATGAATCAACACTCTATATAGATATCATGAATAAATCTCAGTGACATTGAAAGACTTAAGTTTTAAAAAGGGGGCTTCTCTTAGCATTAACTTTTGGGAACTTCTGGGTTTTTTGAATTCTCTTCCTTCTCCACCCTGTATTACGCTGAAAAATTCCTCACCTGCCCCAACCATTGTAAATAACTAACCCACCCTGTTAATGGATGCCCTGACACTGACTTTATGGTTTGAGAAAATAGTTGT
>CM052710.1:11822627-11956951 GCA_028551405.1 Uromys caudimaculatus | reverse complement strand
ACCGAGACTTGAGCGAGGGTCTCCCCAGCTCGGGGGTCTTTCAACATACCTTGTGATCCATTTAGATAATATTCAAGAAGTCTCATCTACATAAAATTCAAAAACATATCAAGCTAATCTAAACTATTAGACACCAGGCTCATGGCTACTTTTGGTATAAGGGAAATCACTGGGTGAAGTCCCAAGAGATTTTCTAGGTGTCTCAGAAGGCTTGCCTCTAGAGCTGGAAGGCCCTCACATGAGCGAGTTCTCTTTGTGAAGGATCCACCAAGCTGTACCCCAGTTGCTCTATGCACTTTTTTTAATTTGTGTCAGACTTCAATGACAACGTACCTTTCAAAAACCTACTGCCTGTTCAGAAAGTACACGGAGCAGATCAATGCTTCTGTGATTCATGTGTCTTTGCCTTTTAATGACCGTTCCGTTCTTTCGGAAAACGGTCCTTTCATTGTGATGTCAATGTCATCCGTCAGGCATGTCTGTCTTTCCTGCTGCACAGACAGCGGTGGCCTCCCACCCCACGCTGACCAGCCTTTTGTGTGCATTCTGCTGTTTATCATCGGGGCCAGCTCTGCTCAGCACCTATGCTCATTCACAGCCTCTAACCCCTTCCCCAGACGCTTTGGCTAGTTTCGAGTTTAGCAGATAAAGTTCCGCTGATAGTGGATGAAACAGAAAGATCACAGAACTCCAAATCTCATGCCTCCTGACTCTCACCACCCTGGATCAGTTGTTTGACTTTTCCGAGCCTCCGATCTCTTATCTATAGAATACAGTAATGGCGCCTACCGCAAATGAAGAGTCCTTAACAAACACAAGTTAGCATTGTTACTGTCGTCGTTGATGAAGTACGAGAAAGAGGAGAAAGATTTTAAATTAGCTTTTTTTTTTTTTTCTCCAAACTTCAAATTTAATGTTTTACTGGGGGAAAAAAATAAAAGCACATAAAAACAAGAGCTGAAGAGACCACTCAGCTAATTAAGCACTTGCATCGAAAGCATAAAGATCTGAGTTCAATCCCTAGAGCCCTTATAAACTACTGAGTAGGGTGTACACAGCCCTAACCCCAGGGAAGTGGAGACAGGAAGCTCCATGGACTGCCCTGGGCGGCCACGCCCACCTAAGCGATGAGCTTCAAGGCAGTGAGAGAGACCTTGTCTCAAAAGAAGTAGACGGAGGCTGGAGAGACGTTCAGCAGCGAAGAACACTTGCTGCTCTTCCAAAGGACTGAGATTTGGTTTTGAGCACCCACAAGGTGGCTCACAACAATCTGTAGCTATAATTCCAGGGTAAATGACACTCTTTCTATCCTCTGAAGTACCAGACGTGTGTGTGTGTGTGTGTGTGTGTGTGTGTGTGTGTGTGTGTGTGTGTTTAAAAAAGGTGGACAACGTTCCTGAGAGGACTAACCCAAGTTTGACCTCTAACTGCCACACATATTTGCACTCACACCTTCATAGACATGTACACCTACGTGTGTACACATTTTCCTGTACACACACACACACACACACCACTAGCCACTGTTTTTCTTGCATATATATATATATATATATATATATATATATATATATATATATATATATATATATATATATATATATATGGAAAATAAAGCGTGGAGAAACATTGCATTAGTATTAATACATGAAAGAAGCCAGTTAGTAGAGAAACACTAGATGCACTTCCCCACCTGGGTTTCACACAACAAACAGCACACCTAGAAAAGAGTATGCTATGAGAATGAGGGAAGGGAACTATGTCAGTGTCCTATCACTGGCCATGTGACTAGCCCACTCCCATCTCAGAGGTCTTTCCCTTTCTTAATAAACTCTCTCTTTCTATGTCCAACCATGGCTCCCTGGGACAATTCTTTGCTGTGAGACCCAAGAACCTGAATACTTCAGCAGCTGCCCCAGGACTCACATCCACCCCAATAACAAGTATCAATGTATGCGGTGTGTATCTATGAATGTGTGCATTTGCACATGGGTGGGGCATGTCTACACACATGTGCAGGTGCATCTCAAGTCCCAGGTTGACATCAGGAGTCGTCTTCTGTGGTATTGCACCTTAGCCATGGAGGCAGAGTCTCTCAGTTGAACCAAAGCTCACTCATGATGGTTGATTTACCTCAACGGCTTGCTCTGAGGATTCTCTGCCCTCTGCCTTCCAAGCAGCAGAACTGTAGGCTGCTGCCATACACATACACACACACACACACACACACACACACACACACACACACACACACGGCACTTATGTGGGTGCCTGGGAGCCAAACTCAGGTCCTTGTGCCTGCATGGGAAGCGTCTTAGCCACTGAGACACGCTGCTGTCATAAAGGGGGAAGGCCTATGGTTTCCATATGCACTATGGATCCATTCCTGCATCATCACAGAATCCTTATCAACGCCGTGACATTCTATAGAGGCAGGATTTACTTTGCTGTGCTCAGTGTTGGAGAAATAGTTCGATGTCAAACCTCAGTGGCTATAAACAACCCAGCAATCAGCATTCCTGGACACGACCTGCTCAAGCGGCTCAGAATCTCCCCTAGCTTCAGTCTGAACTGAGATGACAGATGTAAGGTGTCCAGAAAAGACATGATCCACCAAGGATGCTGGAGGCAATTAAGATGGCGAATAAAAACAACAGAACTTGTTGTTGTTGAGACAGAATTAGCCCAGGTTAACCTTCAGTTCACCATGTAGCTGAGACTAGTTTTTGATCAATTTCTTAATGCTACTGCCTCTACAATAGGAATGTACCACCATGCTCAGCTGATGGCAGAACTTTTAAATATATGTATGTCTTCCTTGAGATTCAGGTTTATATTTTGCAAATTTCTAGCTATATTTGGTAAATAAATTACTTTGCCCTCAGATGCCCTTTCTAGGCTGACACACCGTCTGTCTCCCAGCTGCTGTAAGAATTGACAGCAAAAGGCTCAGAGCAGCCCCAACTGTTGCCTGCAAAATGTCATTGGCCTAAGGAACCAGTTAGGTTGGATCTGTCTGAAATGTCAGTACTCCACCACCACTATCACAGCCAGAGCCACCAGGCAGTGGATACAGAATGCATAAGACAGTGTCCTTGCCCCAACGGGACCACCATTCATATTGTAAAGCTCCCTGCAGAAGGGGGGGAAAACCTGGCTTCAGCAGAGGCCTCTCTTCATCATCTGCTTCCTTCAGGTTTATTCAACTTTCTTGCCCAGAGTTTCTCTCAAACCATTTGCATGAGAACTCCTGGGGAAGTGCATGAAGTTAAAACAATGGCACTCCGGTCAAGCCCAGCAGCACGGGGTTGTCCGTCCCATTACTTCCTGCTTAAAATCCCCTCAAACAGATACGCAGCAGATTCCCTCATCCAGCCAAATAGGAGCTTGTGAGCCACTTAATGACCAACAGCAAGCCAACACTGAATGGAGAATATGATGCCCCATGACCCCGCACAAAGAGAGGCCAGGTAAGCCATCTAAACAGGACCCAAGAAAGCCAAGGTGCTTTGCAGAGCTGACAGGCTAAAGGCAAACAGAGATATCATCAGGACAAAGTTCAAAGCAGGGCCAAGGTGAAAAGTGAACTGTCTGACCTGGGTTCACAGGCATCAGCTGGACAAGGACACGCATTGATACTAGAGCCACCTGATGCTTGGCTAGGATAAATAATAATAATCAAAACACCTGGAACCGCCTTTGGGTGGATAAGCCAGTGTCTTTAATCTCTTCCTTCCTTCCTTTCTTTCTTTCTTTTCCCCTTGATGACTGAAGTACCCACTCTGTGGGGCCTTCTGCTAGAGCCACACTGGTAATAGTGACAAGACTTTGATGTCCCCCTCATTCAACAGAATGTTGTTTAGTTCAAAGTGAGGAACAGAGACGATTCTTTGCTTTTAAATTATTAGCTCCCTAAGTCTTCTGTAATGATATAGTTTGACTGAAGTGCGCAGTTTATTAACTACATAAAGACGACATTATCAGAGCGGAGAAAGGCCGTTGCGAGTTTTGCCTTTCAGCCTAGCAGCAGGGGTTCCTGATACTTTGATCTCCATCAATGCTAAATGTCTTTGTGAGATAGAGGGAGCGGGCTGAAATTATCTTTGGCAGGGCGGTAGCATCAATTATTCAAGCCCTTTTCCTTATGAATTAAAGTGTTCTTCAACTTCTACCCCACTTGTGGGCTTGGGTGGGTTTTTTTCCCCTTTTATTGTTGTTTTTCTAGTCAGGAAAGGCACTCGGAATAAATCTCCAGGCAATCGCTAATCATACTCCGGCTGACCTTTGAAAATCCACATCTCCTCCTTCCTAATTGCTCTCTCCACCCTCAGTTCCCGGCCCTGGTCCTCTCTGAGGTGACCCAAAGGCACTAGTCAGACAAAAGGGTACCATTGTCTCCGTCGGGCTTCGTGCCAAAATGGTCAGCAGAGACCAATGAAGGAGCCTCTTGACAAGAAGTGTCCGTTTGAAACTCAATGAAGCAGAGGCGCCCACATGCCACTGGAAGCCCTTCTGGATGCCCTTGGCGACTCACTGGCTCCCGGTGAACAGTCCCATTCTCAGATTGCCAGTGTGATCCTGAACATGGTGCCTTCTGGGATGTGATCTTGAAGCTATAGACTAACATCCAAGAGTGAACCATCAAAACAAACCAGGAAGGTATATTAGGGAAGAGAAGACTGGAAGGGGAGGGGAGGGGAGGGGGGAATGGGAAAGATGGGGAGGGGGAGGAAAGGGAAGGGGAAGGGAGGGTCAGAGTGCATTGGATGTTCAATCATCCCTCAACAGCTGCAGAGAATTGGTCCTAGAACCCCGACCCCCAAGATACCAAAATCTATGAATATTCAAGTTACTATACACTTACTATGATTCCAATTCATTTGTTTGTTTGTAAGGGCTTGTTCTGGGCCCTGTTCCTTAAATAAAGTGTGTATAGTCTGCATCGAGCCTACATATATCTTTCAAAACCTTAAGTAAGCCTAACCCACCTCTAGGTTACTTTTTAAAATGATTTTATTTATTCTTTGTAAATTTTGTACTATTGGAGTCCAGCAGTCACCCCACATACCACACGAACACTGATCTCAGTCGGACAGGGGTGGTCTATTGAATGTACAGCTCAAGACTGATCAATCAGGGCCATAGCTCAGAACTGGGAGGCTGAAGCTAAGACCCTGAACATTTTTCTATGTCAGTTTATAAAGCTAGAACTGCAAAACCCACAATGAGTGCCTATGCAGGTGCTGGAAGTGCTGCCCAGTGGTCAGCCCTGACTCAAGCCATTTAAACTTAACTGTTCCTATTGACCTTTAATTTGATGGGTCCTGCGTGAAGCTTATAGTTGTGGAATTTCTTAAGATTAACAAACCTCAGGACATACAGAACATAACAGGGTATGTGGCCAGCATGACCCTGCTCTGAGTCGAGTTATTTTTTCTACGTCAGTGACTGGCAGGCATGTTACAGCAACAATGTGAAGTAGCTGGCAGACATGGAACAAAATGGCTGCAGCTATGCTAAGGGGGCGGGCCTTAACAATACAATATACTTTGATCGTATTTATTGTGCTCAGTTTGTGTTGCCTGCCACTCGGGCATGAGTCCTGCTCTGGTGAGTGGCTGATATACCCACTGTCCCTCCATTGAGGAAAACTTATTTTTTTTCCTTTCCCAGCAGGGATCACTTGTGAATAGCTTCTTGGCTAGGGTTGGGATTTCATGACCCACAGCCACACCCAACCCATGGTGGGAGTTTAGCTGACTTAAGCTTGTTCGGGTCTTGAGAATGTTATCCCAGTTTCTGTGAGTTCATCTGCCCTGTTACATCTGGATAACTGTTTTCATCCACACCTCTGTCTGGCTCACACACCTTGGTTACTTCTAATACCTAATATAGCAAAAATACTACAGAAGTGCTTGCCCTCTGTGCTGCCTAGGGAGGAACGACAAAGAGGGAAATTCTGTGCCTGTTTTCTGAATGTTTTCCAGTTTGGGATTAGTTAGATCTACATATGCAGTCAGCAGAGAGAGTTGACTGCCCTGGGCTAAGCATGGTTTCTGGACACTTTCGTTTTGGATTACTAATCTTATCTAATTCCAGTCCTTTTAGGTGTGGGAAGTGGCCCTGAAAGCTTATCGAGGGACTGAAGGAGAGGAGGCAAGAAGTGAGGGAGCTAGCAAAGAGGGGACTGTTGTCTCCTCAATGACTAGGGGTCACTAGAGATGAATCTCAGAAGGGTATTGCTCCTCAAACTTGGTCCTCTGTGGAATAGGATCTAGTCTAGGCATGAAGCCTCTAGCTCTAGACATCAAAACTACCAAATGTGCACACACGGCCAGAGACGGCCCTCAGGGCAGAAAGACAGGACAGAGAGCATCCCTGTTGTACTGCTGGGGGTGTCTACCAGGACTCAGGTACGCTGAGGGGACACGTACAGAACACCAACAGCACTGTTGTCCTGTGATTTCTTACCATAGATGGCAGTCAACAAACTCCCTCCTCTTGACTGTGGATGTGACTGGCTGTTTCTAGTTCCATCTCCGTTGACTTCTCAGCAATGATGGACTATAACCTAGAACTTCAGGCTAGAATAATCCCTTTCCCCTCTCCTTTTCTTTTGTTAGGTTATTTTATCACAGCAACTGATAACACAACTAGAACACTACCTGCCAGTCACTTAGAAGCCATCTCAGTAATCAGATCTAGTGCCTTGATTTTCCCAGGGCATGTAATTAAAATAAATCTCTATTTTTATTTTCTAACGACCCCGACCTGTAAGCACAGTGATGGGCATTCACATATACCAAAGGGAAGTCATTCATTGAAATGTCATGTTAGGTGTATGTCTCGGGATTTCCACTGCTGTAAAGAGACACCACGACCAAGGCGACTCTCATAAAGGAAAACATTTAATTGGAGCTGGCTTACAGTTTTAGAGGTTTAGTCCATTAACATCATGGTGGGAAGCATGGTAGCATGCAGACAGACATGGTGTTGGAAGAGCTGAGAGTTCTACATCTTGATCTGAAGGCAGCCGGGAGAAGACTAGATTCTACACAGTGGCAGAGCCTGAGCATAGGCGCCCTCAAAGCCCACCTACGCACTTCCTCCAACAAGGCCCCACCCACTCCAACAAGGCCACACCTCCTAAGAGTACCACTCCCTGTGGCCAAGCACTGAGACACATGAGCCTCTGGAAGCCAAACCTATTCAAACCACCACAGTGTATATAACATATATAGAAATAAAACAGTGCATTGAGGTTATGGGGATACTGTCTGTGATGTCAGTATCTACTGATGGTCTTGGAATGTGTCCCCTGCTGACAAGTGGCGTTTGTTGCAGTTGGGTCAAGGCATTTGCCTATGGAAATTTTTGGCACAGCAGTATAAGCGAATGTTTTCCAACCACAGGTGAATCCCAGGTGCTCCCGAGCAGCCGACATCCTCACCTTGCTCCCTCTGGCTCGTGCTTTCCTCCAAGACGCACCTACACATCCTCTATCCACACACCATCATCCACCCTTCCTTCATGTCTCCTCTCTGAGGAAACAGAAGCCACCAGAAGAGAGCTCTCCCGGGATCCTGCGGTAGCGTCACAGGGCTCTCTGCAGAGATGCCTGTGAGCTCTGCCCCCTCCCTTCTTCCTGAAGGCAAACTCTCAGCGTTCCAACAGAAACCCATCCCCCCCCCCCCCCCATGCAGAAGATCTCATCCCCTTTCACACAGTAAGGGACATTGTTACCCACTCTCCTTCTCCCTCTATATCTTCGTCTCACACTTAACGATTGGATCTTTCCCACCAAATTACAAGCAAGCTATATTTTTTCTTCCACCTTGAAATCTCTCCTGGCTCCACAGTTCCATAGGCAACGGTCTCATTTTTCTTCTCAAAACTTCTTGATGCCCCATCTTCTCTTTTCCCCTCGATCTCTCTTTTTTTTTTTTGGTTTTTCGAGACAGGGTTTCTCTGTGTAGCCCTGGCTGTCCTGGAACTCACTCTGTAGACCAGGCTGTCCTCGAACTCAGAAATCCACCTGCTTCTGCCTCCCAAGTGCTGGGATTAAAGGCGTGCGCCACCACTGCCCGGCTTCCCCTTGATCTCTTAAATAAAAAAATCCACGGGCCATTGCATGCCCTCAGTCCACTGCAACCTGCCATTCTCAAGGCCACCAGTGCCCTCTACATCACCAAAGCCATGGTGAATGGGTACACACCTTATTTGACCTATCGAAAGCACTGGACAGAGCTAAGGGCATAGCTCAGTTTATAGAATACCTACCCAGAATGCAGAAAACCTCGGATTCGATCCTGAACATCCACTGGGGTGGTGCCTGCCTACAATCCCAGCACACAAGAGGCCAGAGTGTGAGAAGGTTTTTATAAAAAATGTTGCGGTTTTCCTCTTATCCAGCTGGCTCCCAAATAATTAAGACTAGAGTATTATACTTATTTATCGAGCTTTAAGGGCACAACAACTGAGCAGCATTACTTTATTTTAATCATTTAAGCTAATCTATCTTCCAGCCAAAATCTCCAAGGTGCTTGGCATTTTATGGCTATCTCTGTTCCAGGCATTTTCCCCTTGGACTCTCTTCCCTTGGCTAATTGGCGCTCTCTCTCTCTCTCTCCTGCCCCCCTCCCCTGGTTGAGAGGAAGTCCAGCCCTATTCTCTCCCCTGCTCAGTCATTGGCTGATCGACTAGCTTTATTTACCAATCAGGAATAACTGGGAGCAACGCTCACACAACTTTGAAAAAGAAGATTCTGAGAATAAGGACAGCAACCAGACATGGGCGCACAGAAATCAGCATTTGAACGATACAAGGATAATCTTTACACGTGGATACAATAACATTGAAAAGTCATTGGTTGAAGGCCAGCCTGGGACACATGAGACCCTACCTTAAAAATAAAAACAGGGGACTAGAAAGATGTCTCCGCTGTTGAGAGCACTGACTGCTCTTCCAGTAGGTCCTGAGTTCAATTCCCAGCAACCACATGGTGGCTCACAACCATCTGTCATGGGATCCTATGCCCTCTTCTGGTGTGTCTGAAGACAGCGACAGTGTACTCACAGACATAAAATAAATTTTTTAAAATGAAAACAATTTTAAAAGATTATTGAACACAGCCGTCACTCTCTCCTCTGTGAAACACTTCCTTCTTGAGCCTCCAGCACTCTGTTCTTGTGCCCCCCCCATCCATTATTGCTCCTTCTCAGTGTTCTTTGCTGGTGCTCCCTGGTCTCCACAGAGTGCCTCAGGACATCCTTAAAGACCCTCTAGCCCATTGGCACTTGATTGGTCATCCTGCCTACCTATGGGAAACTCCCAAACTTTTAACCCAGGTCCAAAGAACTCCCCTGAGCCCTAGCCCGATACTAACTTCTCTACTAGGTGTAGAGACCTACATGTAACAGGAAAAGCCTGATCGTCTCTTCTCAATAGGTGCTCTTTCTGACCCGCCCCCGCCAGCCACAAGGGGCTATATCATCATGTGTGTCGTTTCTCTGCTCTTCCCCCAAACTGTTGAGTTACTCTTTAGCCTTCCCTGTGCTCACATCCCATAATCAACTCACAGAGGGATCTCTAGCATCAGAGCAAAGAGATGAGGCACTCACTCAGTTGGTCAACCACCTGTTACACACGCATGGAGACTTGAGTTCAGTCCCAATGACCCATGTAAAACCCCAGTGTGGTGGTACATGCTTGCAATCCCAGTGCTAGAGAGACAGAGACAGGCAGAGCCTTGGGCACCCTAGACAGCCTAGACTACTTGGCAAACATCAGGCCAATGAGAGACCCTCTCGTAAAGAACAATGTGTGGGACAACTGAGGAACTGCACTTGAAGTTGTCCTCTGTCCTCCATATCCATGGGGACACATGTACACACACACACACACACACACACACACACACACACACACACACACACACACACACACACACGCTCTGCCCCTTCGCTCACCCTGCTGCCACCTCTTGGTTCTAGCACCACATCATCATCATCATCATCATCACCATCATCACCATCATCACCACCACCATCATCATCTCTCACTCTGGCATCTAGCAGCCTCTTGGCTGGATCCCTGGTTCCACTCCACCTTCACAATCCAGTCTCAGCACGGTAGCCGGAGAGATGACAGCAGCCCTGCAGGTCAGCTGGCATGGCTTTCCCCTAAGAAAGTCCTTGAGAGTTGCGGTCAGAATCCTGAGAGCCATTTGCATCCTCCTACTGATCACACAATGTGTCCTTAACTGATGAGTGTGGGTGAATGAATAAATCAGTGTGTTTCCCCTTTTCCCCTGCTCTCAAGGGCTCTCCTCTCCTTGGGTCCAGAAGGCCTTTTCCTCAAATGGGTCTTCTAGGAGATGCCTTTCCAGGCCGCTCAACCGATCTCATAATGGATTCCCCTCCTCTCCATGTCCCAGTTCTCTCCCGATATTTACTTCAAGTCAGTACTTGGTGTTCTGGAATCTGAAAACAAGCCATCTTCTTGCCATGCCTCTCACCCGAGAGGGGGAAGGCATCCCTGGCTGAGTTGCCGGGTCTCAGCTTGTACGAAGGCAATGGGAGGAGTCAGCAAGTTACAGGATGGGGGTTGAGGTGCCCGTAACCAATCACCGTTTCTGCCTTCATCCCCTGGCTATCCTCGCCCGCTGGAGATGCAAGGCCTGAGTGGGTGATTCTTGGCTGAATCTTTGTGAGACTGTACTGTTCATCCCTTGCCTTTCCGCCATGACTTTCCCCACCAGCTTTCTTCAAGATCTGACTTCTGTGAGTTTGTTTTTTTTTCTTAGCCCTTACTCCTCACAACCTTCCGGTGACTCGCCTCCATTCCTTCTGTCCTTCACTGTCCCTCGAGGCTCTGACACCAGCTTTATCGTCCATCCTGGAAGCTAGTTCAGCGTCCACTAGCTCGGGGTCACGAACATATCTCCTCCTCTCCGTTTTCTTGATCCCTCGGAAGGGCAACACCGCTCCCTAACGGACCAGGCCTCGGGCTCATCTCCCCCGACTTCATTCTTTTCTGTGAGCCATGCTCACAAAGCCCACGCTACGCTCCCTGTCCCCCTGCCTCTTCCAGGGTTGTCACAGCACCGTCCCATCCATCTTTGGTTCTATGGAGGTTTCGAGCTTACTGTCTCTCCCATCTCAGCCCCTCCCTCATTCTGCTTCTGCTTCGTTCTAAGGTGTGTCTCTAACCAGCCACTGCATGGCTCAAAGCCCCTTGTGGCTCCTTGTCACCCTCCGATCCAGCCCAAGTGGTTCTGAATAAGCAGAACACCTCCCTCTCTTCTCCGTGTCTTTGACGTTTCAATCCAACTTTGCCTGTGAAGATTCCAGCCACACTGAGGCGTCGGTTCACCACGCCGAGTTTCTATATTTTCCAGCAAATGATTACGTCCTGTACTGTATCATTCTAGCATACACTTTAGTTCTCCTGGCTACTGGGAAAGTCCTCGAGGGTTAGGGTCAGACTCCTGAGAGCCATTTGCATCCCCCTACTGATCACACAATGTGTCCTTAACTAATGAGTGTGGGATGAATGTGTCTGTCTGTCTGTCTGTGCTTCTCTGTATGTGTCTATGTATGTCTGTATATGTGTGTGTGTGTGTGTGTGTCAGTGTGTGTGTGTGTCTGTATATGTGTATGTCGGTGTATCTGTGTGTGTCAGTGTGTCTTTGTGTTTATGCATATGTGTTGGTATGTGCATGTATGTGTGTCTTTGTGCATGTGTATCAGTGTGTTTGTGTATGTGTCTGTGTGTCTGTGTGTGTGTGTCTGTCTCTGTGTGTGTGTTTCTGTCTCTGTGTGTGTTTCTGTGTGTGCATGTGTGTGTCTGATATGTGTGTGTTTCTGTGTGTGCATGTGTATGTCTGATGTATGTGTGTGTGTCTGTGTGCATGTGTGTGTCTGTATATATGTGTGTGTGTGCATGTATGTCAGTGTGTGTATGCCTGTATTTCTGTGTGTGCATGTGTGTGTCTGTGACATGCCTGTCAGTTTTCTGAGTGTGTCTGTGTGTGTGTCTGTGTGCATGTGTGTGTGTGTGCCTGTGTCTGTGTGTGTCAGTGTGTTTGTGTGTCTGTATATGTGTGTGTCCATGTGTCTGTGTATCAGTGTATCTTTGTGTATATGTATTGGTGTGTGCATGTGTGTATGTCTTTGTGCATGTGTATCAGTGTGTTTGTGTGTGTCTGTGTTTCTGTGTGTGTTTGTGTGTCTCTGTATGTGCATGTGTGTTGTGTGTGTGCTTGTGTGTGTCTCTGTGCGTGTATGTGTCTGTCTATATGTGTATGTCTGTGTGCATGTCTGTCAGTGTGTCTGTGTCTGTGTGCATGTGTGTGCATGGGTGTGTCTATATGTAAGTGTGGGCATGTGTGTCAGTGTGTGTATGCCTGTGTGTCTGTGTGTGAATGTGTGTGTGTGCCTGTGTATCTGTGTGTGTCATGTGTATTTGCGTGTGCACATGTTCATTTATGTGGAGACCAGAGGCTGACACTGGCCATCTTCCTCAGTCTCTCCAGTCAGACTTCGCCTCTCTCATTCAATACTTAATCCATGGATTCTTCCAGACTGGTTGGCCAGCAAGCTCCAGGGTCACGAATGTCTCTGCCTCCCCAGAGTCTGCATTACAGATGCCACCACATGCAGCTTTTTACCTTGTACTGGGACTCTGAACTTTATGGCTGAGTGCTTAGTGATGGAGAGACTTGCTGAGCTAACCCACATGTATTTATAAACCTCTTTCTCCTTCAGCTCTGCTCCTCACAAACCACACAGACACCTCATCTGAGCTTGCCTCTGTCAGTCTGTGTGTGCACATCCCTTCATTACCGAGCCATCTGACCTCTCTTCCTTCAACCCTGATCACTTGCCCTCAAGGGTTTTGAGCGGACTCCTTCAGATTAAAATCTCAGAGCGGAGGCTACTTCTGAGCGTCTCCTCTGTCCTAGGCTTTCTGCTTCTGGGATGATCCTCCGGCCCTGGAGCAAAGGCAAAGCTTGGTCCCAAGGCAGTGTCCCCTTAGAACCAGCCAAAGAGCAAAAGAAACCCTGCCTTTCCTGAGATCAAAGCTTTGTAAGGCAGGATCACCGTGGCCTAATGCCATGCTGCTATGGCAACGTGAATTTTAAGCAGTCACCAACAGAACTGTCTCTTCAATCTCAGCAGCCCTAGAGCCAGCCTCTCCAGGTGGGACTCCCCACAACAAGGGACAGGGTGAGCCCCAGGCATCTGAAGCATTTTCTGAGGGCAGGCCAGCTCACCTTGTGGCTGACATCTGAGGCCTGACTGGATAGGGAAGGGGTGTCTCATTTATGTCTCCAGAGACACACCATTACTAGGGAAGGTACAGGGGCACCAGCAGCCTCAGAGGCCGAACCTGAATAAAGAGACTGATAGAGATGCCACCTCCCTCTCCTCAAACACAGGCTCCTCTGTATCCGTGAGATCTTCATAGTCTCCAACCTCAAAGA
Organism: Uromys caudimaculatus; assembly: GCA_028551405.1. Taxonomy (NCBI): domain Eukaryota; kingdom Metazoa; phylum Chordata; class Mammalia; order Rodentia; family Muridae; genus Uromys; species Uromys caudimaculatus. The sequence goes on along the minus strand of CM052710.1, from coordinate 11,943,465 downwards.
CGCAACACTGGGAGACAGACAACACACAAAGTAACCGATGGCATAATGAAGGTTCTCTGACTGACTGTGCTGGGACCAGAGATGACAACGACAAACCCACAGCCAGAGCCCCACTGAGGCTAGGTCATCTCTGTGGGCACTTTGAGTGTAAAATGTCCCCAGGCTGGTCCCAGGCTGGCCTCGTTGAGTAAGGTTTTATAAGTGTAAGGGGGTGGAGTCTTGCTGGAGGAAGTACGTCACTAGGGGTGGGCTCTGAGATTTTATAGCCTGGCCCCAGCCATTTCTTGTTCACTTGGTTTCCCTATGAGAGAGTTGGAATGTAATCAGCCAGTTTCCTATTTCTGCCAACATGGCCTCTCTCACTAGAACTGCAAACCCAAATAAACCCTTTCCTCTCTAAGGTTTTTTTTTTTTTTTTTTGTCAGAGTAATTTTATCAAACTAATGCAGGGATCCAGAGGATGGATAGGCAGTTACATGGCCAGAAGTCTCTCTGGTCATTTCCACTCACCATGTCTTCCTAAGGCTAGAAATTGACAGAGGGACTAGGACCCAAGCGTCGTTGACATCTAGAAGGGCCATGCCAAACCTTAGATGTTTGCATGCTACAGTAGATGCTGGCACATTGTCAATGTGCTAGTGACAGTTCTGGCCAAGATGTAAGATAACAAGTATCCATCACTGGGAGAACGTTAATTAGTCTAGCTTCCCAAAAAGGCAGTTCCTTGTGTATTAAAATAGGCAGTACTTTTGTAAGATAGATATCCCCATCTCTCTTTTCAGTTTCTGTCCTGGGAAGACACAGAAGCACGAACAGAGATGTTTGTTGCCTCATTGTTGGTTTTCACAAAACTTGGGAACAGCCCAGCCCTTGCCTTCGGGAGGATGATGTCAACGCCACGTGAATACAGCATTCATTTCCCAGAACCACCCCAATGAAGCACCACGAAAGAGGTGGCATGAAATGACAGGGAGTGGAAGACAGACAAATCAAAGTGTCCGTTGTCCAGAGCCTCCTGGCCACTGTGTGTCAGACTTCTTCCCTCCCAATAAGGCTCCAGGCCTCACTCTGATGGCCCATCCTAATCTAGTTTGGCTCGTGGCTCAGTACAATCACTCACTTTAGGAAGTTTTATTTTGAAAACTAGTGTCTCACCATGTAGCTATGGCTGGCTTGGAACTTGCTACGTAGCCCAGGCTGGCCCCAAATTTGTGGCAACTCTTCTGTCTCAGCTTCCCAAGTGCTAGGACCACAGGCATGAATCACAGTTGGAGGTAAGATTGTGGAGGATGGTTGGAGCCCACTGGGATTCTCCAGGTCTGGGTTCCTGGGACAATTAGACAAGGATCCATGGAGAGTGGTAAAACCCAGTGCAGTTTAGCATGACGTGGAGTGCTTCCAGAGAAGAGACAGGTTAGAGCTGAGAGAGTGTTGGAGGCTCAGCAACACGCCCACCTCTCCCACTGTGACTTTTATGGGATATTTGTATAGTGCTCCCGCTATATCTGCGCATGCTCGGTTACACGGCAGCCTTGGGGGGGGGGGGGGAAGGGTCTCCAATCTTGCTTCTTTTAAGTGTGAATTTTACCTTCTTTCTGCCCTGCTTTTCTGCCAGACCATCATGCCTTGCTTAAGGAATTTTTTAAACATTTTTTTCTTTCTCTCCCCTACCCCCCTCTGTGTGTGTGTGCGCGCGCGTGCGTGCTCTATATGTGTGCAGGTACCTCAGAAGCCAGAAGAGGGTTCTGGATCCCCTGGAGCTGGGGTTGCAGGCAGTTGTGAAATTGGAGAATTTCTATCACTGATGGGTAGTGAGGTCATGTCTGTAGCATAAGGGTGGTGGTGATGCTATTGTCCCACACTAGAGCAAGGCATAAATGCACGAGCACGAGAATTCACGAGGGTCTCTTTCAGTGAATCTTACAATCTGTGGGTGACCAACTTCCTAACTCCTGGAAACCAAGTCCTGCAGAAGAAGACTGCTTGCTAACTACCTGCAGATAGAGTTGAGGGGATAGAAGTCAGTAGAACAACTAGTGATAACCTTTCTTTCCTAGGCATTTTGTGCAGACTACTGCTGTCATCTGTTTGGGACTGGGCCACATAATGACAGGGTCACATCAGCTGAATCCCAGGGCACCTCAACTGCCTTAGCTACTGTGTCATCAGTGAGCTTCTCAGACTCTCTGGCTTATGCTCACCAAAGGCATCTAGATCCCAGCTTTACCACTGAGTTACGGTTGTCTTCCGGGGTTCTCTGGTCTCTGTAGAGATCATCTGAATCCTTCTGTTTTCACTGGGCTCTGCACAGTGTCCCTGCTGATGCCAGTGCCAGCCAGGTTCACAGGCACACACTCCCACAAATGTGACACACCAACACTCCATTCATACAGATACATGGGAGATGTACACATGGCCAGAGAGGTTGTGTACATAAACTTCCCCTACGCAGGGACTTGGCAGGTCTCCGAATTCTCCTCGCCAAGAACAGAATAGACTAGTGCCCCCCCCCTCTCTTCTACAGGGAGTCCCTCCCATCAGCTGAGAAGCTGAAAAGCAACTCTTGTTACCCTATGCTAGCCTGGCTGACCTGGCTCTCCCAGTTCCCCAGCTTCCCTTCTCAACAGAAGAACTCATAAAGCCCTCGGGCTAGATAGTCGACCATGAATGGGACTCTGTTGGTCTTCGGTACAGGGTTTTCCTGTTGGACACAAAGAAACACTACCCATCTCTCCAAGGCTGGGGCACTACTGGGCAAACATGGAGGAAGTTTCCTTTCTTCTGGAGACTTCCCAGCCTCTAAGAGTTAGGGGATCTGTGAGCCTGAGACTCCCTCTTCTGGTGAACTGTGAGGACATACACCACCGTGGCAGGCTGGGCCTCTGAGTCAGAAGTATTTAAGGACCCCCATTCCCCTTACCCTCTGCAGACAATCCATCCAGCACCCAGAGACCCCAAAACATGGCCATCACAGACTCCTTATTTCCAGCAAATAAGCATACCGTTTACTGAGCTCAAGGAATTCAGAGTTTTCTATGGGCCATCCAAAGGTCCCATAGCCAGAGGGCAAAGGGGCAATTGCTTTAGGAGTCCCTGGATAAACTGCTGTGTCGATAATTGTCAAGAGCAGGAAAACAAGCATCTCTCTGAAGCTCTGGCAAGTGGGGTTAGTTGCTGAGATCAAACTGCCCCTAATTCTGCTGTGATCTGAAAAGTGAGAATACACTGGAGATACGGGCCACCTGTCCCCTAATGGGCAGGTCTAGCCAAGATGGAAGTCTGGAAGTCACTCACAAACTCATCCACTGAGAAAGAGGTGGTTCACCCTCTCTTAAGTTTGCTGAGGAGACCATTTATTTGCTTCCAAGCAATTCCAGACACAACATAAGCTCATAGGTGGGCAAAGTGAAGTAATGTCCTCAGCTGCAGAGAAGTCAGACTCTATGTTCCATCAGGGACCCAGTTCCCCAGCTGACTCCAGAACAAGGAGGGCAGCTCCAAGAGGGAACAGAGCTAAACTCAGAACCGCTCTCAGGGTTTGTCATCTGTTGAGGTTTTATGCCACCTAAGCTAGTAAAAAACCAGCTATGTTGGTTAGTGTTTTGTCAACGTGACACCAACTGAGTATCTTCTCTTCCTTTGACTCTACTTGCCCTGGACCCTCCTGTCTTTGGGCAGCTAGCTACCTGTCTGAGATGGAAACTCTACAGACATGAACCACTTCCTACCTTCTGAGGTCTGTTTATTACTGAACTTTAGACTAGACTTTACCGGTACAATCAGTGGATTCCAGAGCCTTCTGTGGTTAGTTCTGGGGATCCAGAATGGCCTAGTTCTCTTCAGAATCGTGAAGGCTTAGAAATATTGTCCCATAAGCACAGATATCCAAATCCAGACTTGAGAGTCCCCTTGTTTCCAGACATACTGGTTGATGGTAGACTATGGATCTGGATTGGCCTCACCTACAATCTCATTTTAAGGTGGTTCTGCAAATCAAGGCATCAAATAAACCAGCCCCACCCCCTTCACTCCACGATTTCAATGACAGAAAACAAGGAATTTCTTGTGGGTCTGATGATAAAGATTTGGTAGAATCTAAAATGAGCAATGCCCCTGAAGAGATGAAGCATTAACAGTTGCCCTGCCAGGGTTGGCAAGCCCACGTTTTGCTCACACACCCGTCCAATATTCATTTTAAGAAGTGCACGTGCAGAAAGACTATTGAGCAGCCCCATTCGTTATGTTTCACATATGATAAGCTGTCAGAGACTGAAAGCAAGTCCGGGGCTCTTATCTAACTGAATTCGGATGCACTTGAGGGGTAAAAGGAAGCAATGTAACGAGTGGTTTAATAAACCCCTGGAAGTTCTTCTCCTTCAAGCACTTTCCAGGTGAGCTCAAGAGCTGTTTTATTCTGCCTTTAGTTCTGAGTCTCTGTCCACCACAATGTGGTCAGAGCCCACCACAATCCCTGGATGACCCAGTGGGGCAATGCTTCAGGGCTGACCGAAACCAAAGTCAGGGGTATAGTCAAAACTCCCAAGTTTTTTGTTGTTTGATCATTTGTTTTTCTTTTTCTTTTCCTGGTGAAAAAAATGTAATTTAAAAAAGGAGACTTATTCAATATTGTGAAGAGGGACAGAGAGATTGTGCTACGGTGTCCCCTCCTCACCATCCAATAAGAACCAAGATTTCTCAGTAGTGGCGCCTCTCATGTTTTGGACAGATAGTCTTTTGTTAGGAGTTTGGAGCATTGTGGGATATCAAGCAGTATCCCTGGTCTTTACTTACTGGCTTCTGGTAGCAATGCCCACTCCCCGCCCCAATCTTGACTTTCAAAATTGTTTCCAGGAACCATCCAGTGTATAGGGGGAGACAAAACTGACCTGGTTAAGAACCATTAGATGAATCCATGGAGACTTATCATTATCTCCTCAGACCTGGCACAGTGCCAGGCACCCAGTAGGGACTCAGTTAGTGTACTGGCTGGTTTTGTGTGTCAACCTGACACAAGTTGGAGTTATCACAGAGAAAGGAGCCTCCCTTGAGGAAATGCCTCCATGAGATCCAGCAGTAAGGCATTTTCTCAATTAGTGATCAAGGGCGGAGGACCCCTTGTAGGTGGTGCCATTCCTGGGCTGGTAGTCTTGGGCTCTATAAGAGAGCAAGCTGAGCAAGCCAGGGGAAGCAAGCCAGTAAGGAACTCCCTCCATGGACTCTGCTCCTGCTCCCTGATCTGCTTGAGTCCCAGTCCTGACTTCCTTTGGTGATGAACAGCAGCATGGAAGTGTAAGCTCAATAAACCCTTTCCTCCCCAACTTGCTTCTTGGTCAGGATGCTTGTGCAGGAATAGAAACCCTAAGATTGTTAGCAAATATTTGTTGGATGTGTACCTACGGGGAAAGTGAGCAGAGGATACCAGGTCCACCCCTCCAGCCTGGTGCATTAGAAGAGGAAAACCAGTGTTTCACACTCCTGCTGCAAGGAAAAGATGACTGAAGATATGAACAGTGCCACCCCATTGGTTGGGGGTCCTGGACCCCAAATAGAGAGGGTGATCTGAGTGCTACCATCTAGCTCTCTCTCTCTCTGCAGATACGATGCTACCAGCTGCCTCCAACTCTGGCCACCATGATGTCTCTAGCACAAGCATCCACAAACCATGAGGCAAAATAAACTCTTCTTAAGTTGCTTTTGACTGGTGTTTTGACAGAGCAACAGGAGTAGTGGTTAAGGGCTGGGGAGATGGCTCAGCAGTAAAGAGGGCCTGCTGCTCTGCCAGAGGACCCAAGTTCGGTTCCCAGCACCCGTGTGTCAGGCAGCTCACCAACGCCTATAACTCCAGATCCAGGAGATCTAACACCCGCTTCTAGAGGCACCTGCACTCACGTGTGCACACACACAAACACAGAGTCTCATCCGTATGCACATAATTTTAAGAAAGGAGAGGTGGAAGGAAGGAAGGACACATGTTTTACCTTCCCCCAAACAAACCCTGTCTTGTGAACATCTTAGAGAATACAGTGTTCCAAGTGACCCTTGGCCTAGCTGTTGCCCTTTCTGGGCAATGCCACCCTGAGGGACTGCCACCGTGGAACTCAGTTAATGAAATCATCCTGTCCAAACCAGGTCAGACAGGGAGGGAACTCTTTGAAGTGACTCGGTACCCCTTGCCCACAAAACTGAGGACATAAGTTTAACTCACAAGGAATAGGTTATGAACACTAATAAACCCAGGAAAATGCCAGTGCCCCCAATCCAAGAAAATCCTCCAGATGACCCTTTTATTGGTTTTAAGGCAGCAAGGGATGTCTTCTGGCCCACATGCCTGTCTGGCCAAGCAAGGGAAAGGCAGGGAAAGGGAAAAGGTGACCGTTGGGAGTCAGCCAGAGCACATGTCCCTGCACTCCACCCCATTCGCTTTTTCCAGTCCTCTGATATCATCCTAATGCACTTGGGTTTGAGAGCAAGTGTGCCCCGGGTCTGATGGTGTCTGCCAGGACCATCACCCCGGTGCAAGGCCCTGCTCAGCCCGCCTTCCCTTCCGCCAGGCTCTCCCAGGGGCAGATGACTTCCTTTTCTGTGGTCTGATCACCAGACTCTCCTGCTCCAGGGTCATCCGAGTCCATCAGGCAGGGCCCACTGTCCGTAGGCATTTCCATTTTGATCTGGAAAAAGCTTCAGACACAAAAAGGAAACAGTAAAGAAGTGGAAGAGCAGGTAATTCCCCACGTGATCGCGGGCGGCAGGTAGTCATGCCCACGTGATCCCGGGGCAACAGTTAATCACGCCCACATGATCCTGCCAGTCCCAAGGAACAGACAATGACCTATAGTGGTGCATGCAGCCTCTGGCTCTGGGGACTCCTTCGACTGGGATTTATATCTTTCTGTTGAATCAAAGACAATCCCTAAATATGCCTTATTTTGGTTTTTCAGTCTTTATGGTTTTGATTAATTCAGCCTGCCCCTGTAGTGTTGACATACCAGCACGTAATCCTCAACCCCTTTAAACTGTCTCTTGGGGACACTGGAAAGGAAGCCTTTTCAAGGTCCCATGCCCACATATGAAGTGGAACAGTAGCCGCGTAGCTAGAACATTCTTCCAGCAGGGCCAGCTGAGGAGAATCAACGAACTCATCCTGCTCGTGTTCCGAAAGCATCAGAACCAACCTTCCTGCCTCTTCCTCCAAGCCACAGGCAAGAATGGGACAGCAGCCAGTGTTCCCTGCTGTCCCGGAACTCACTGCACTGAAGAGACTGCCCTCTGGGTCTCCATAGCAACCTGAGGCTCCTGCCTAACATTTCTTTCTCTGGGACCAGGCAGGGCCAAATGTAGTATTGCATCTTCGTCCTCGATTGGTTTGAGGGTGCCTCTGACTGTCCCCCCTCTCAGCCTCTGCTGTGCACACAGTGGTTGCCTCAGAGCACTCAGGGTTCCCAGATTTCAGACTTGGAAGCTGACACTCATATGATCCTAAACCACCACAGGAACAAGTATCTTCTTGAGGCTCTTTAGGAGAGCAGGCAGGTGTCAGTGAGGACCCAGGAGGCCATGACACCTAAGGTATGGGAAAGGGTTGGAATCCCTAGGGAATCATGTCTTGGGAGCATGAGAACCTGTGGTCTGTGCTGAAGCCCTTTTCCAATGCAGCGAATTTACCTGACTAGCAGTCTTGGGGTGGGGCAGGTGTGTGAAGGAGAATAGACAGATAATGAAATGAAAAGATTCCTGCCTCTTTCCCATCTCTGGAAGAGGGAGAGATGACGGGACTGGTTTTGGGGGGACATTCGGTTGCTTAGGGATATGATTAGGCTGCTTGTGACTGGTCCCCACAATCCTCATTTCAGCCCACACCCACACCCACTGTCCACATGCACACAACACCAGCCCCTCCAGGTTCTTACTTGGCCACTTTCTTGGGTTTCAGCCTGGGCAGCTGTTGGCCCATGTCCCCCAGAGGCTGCACCTTCCCGTGTGACACAGAGGGGCACTTGGGTGAGAGCCTGGCAAAAACTGGTGATGCCAAACAGCCCCGTCTCAGGAACCTGCCAAGGGACAGAGCTGCACGGGCCTTGGGAGGGGCCCTGGGCTGGTCGTGTGGTCTTGAGTGGTCTACAGAAGTCTCGCTGCTCTCAATGACTGGGGGCCCAGAGTTGGCACCAGACCAGCTGGCTTCCCCCTTGGGCTCCAGTCCTGAAGAACCCTCCAAGGTCACTCGGATGGGCGAGGGGCAGATGGCAATGCTGGGCCGCCGGATGAATCGACTTGGGGAAGGGAAGGGCTTCCTGGGGGAGCGGCAGGATGGTGAGAAGGGGCTGGAGGGAGAGGGAGGCACGCAGGTCCCTGTATACACAGCCAGGTGAGGGCTGGGAGCCAAGTGTTGACCTGGCTGTGGGAAAGGAAAAAAGGAAGTTCAGTAAGAAGTCATGTCTCCAACCACCAGGTTAATCTCAACTAACTCAATCTCCTTCCAGCCACCAGGGCTGATGGGCTATCCTCATCTAACTTAAGCTCCTTACAAGCTACAGTCATCTAACTTAATCTCTTAGCCACTAGGGCTGATGGACTATCCTTATCTAACTCAAGCTCCTTACAAGCTACATCTCATCTAACTTAATCTCCTTCCAGCCACCAGGGCTGATGGGCTATCCTCATCTAACTTAAGCTCCTTACAAGCTACATCTCATCTAACTTAATCTCCTTCCAACCACCAGGGCTGACAGGCTATCCTCATCTAACTCAATCTCCTTCCAATGATGCCAATCTGTTCTGGAAGCATCCTGGAGGGGTTGATTAAAAAGGTTACCCTGAGGTACCTGTGATAGTGGCACAGCCAGCCATACAAAGACCTCTTGCCAGGATCCATCTGCCACAAACTGATCTTCGTCCAGTCCTGAAATGCTGGAGTGTAACCATGCTGAACTTGATTACCCCTCAAATCAAGTCTACAGATGCCTTTTGTCCTTCCTACCCCAGGTTACCTCTTCACTGAAGACCATCGTTTTAGACCTGGAGCATTGGACACTATTTTGCTGCTGTCGGTGGTGGTGGTGGTGGTGGTGGTGTGTGTGTGTGTGTGTGTGTGTGTGTGTTGCTGGCAATTGAACTCATGACTTTGCCCATGCTAGGCAAATGCTTTCCCATGAAGCCACCCCTACCCAAAGACATTTGACTTCAACAATTTAACTTTAACTGGTCAGTACAAATAGGGAGACCTGCAACTGGTACCTGCTGAGACTCCATGCCTAAGACCACACCCACCTGTGTCCACCCTGGCAAAGTCTTAGGGGCTTCAATCTGAGGTATCCCCTCAGACTGGGCAGGGGAAACTGAGGGGGAAAAGGCTGTGTGTAGAACCTGAGGAGCTCACAGGAAAGAAGCAATTCTACAGGAGGAGTTGATTCTGTAGCTCAGCAGAGAAAAAGGAAGGATTTCATTGTCCCAGCCATCATGGTCCCAGAGTCCAGAGTGTTGGGGCAGAAGGGGAGCGTGTGGCATGTCTTCAGCTCAGGGAACCCGAAGGAACTTTTTCCAAGTTGAGCAAGGAAATTAAAACTGAGATTTCACTGAGCTCTTCAGTGTCACCTCTTCCTTTGTAGGTCACAAGGGTCAATTGGTGTGGGCTTCTGGGTCCCTTCTAAAGGCCTGCAATAGTCATTTACCACGGGGAAGCCTGGCATGGACAGAAGCCCTGAGGAGAGGTGGGTAGCGTCTAAGGAACAGTTGAACCACTACTACTTCCAAGAGAGGCCTAGAAAGAACTGCATAAGAAACAGACCTACTCTGCAACAGCCACACAGACGGCTTGCTCAGAGGGATCTGCTCATCCCTCAGACCCTAAGACTGAAGGAGGCTGCCTGAGCCCTGGGCAGGAAGCTACTGGCTTCAGAAGAAGACCTGGTCTCAAGGTCAGTGGAACAATGTGGGCCCAGTGTAAAGTCAGCTAGACTCAAGGACAGCAGAGGGGAAGAAGCTCATTTGTTACACAGCAATAGAAAATTAAGACGATGACTAAATGCACTTCTGAGCCTAGGTGTGTGACCCAAAAGCCCCTGCTGTCCCTACATGTTGTCGTCTTATTGCCTGTGTGGCTTCTATGTACTGGAAAGTGAACTAAGAGAGAGGGGAGAGGAAAGAGGGGGGTAAGGTACCTACTAAGTGCATTTGGACTTCTCTGCCTCGGAATGTGTCATGAACTCCTGAGGTCACTCTCCTGGAGAAAAGGGATTGAACCGAGATCGTATGGCTTGACTATTCCTTTCTCCTCCTCTTCCCTTCCCTCTGTCTCCTTTCCCCATCCCATTCCTTTCCTAGAACCTTCTTCCTTTCAGGATGAACGACAAGACAGGTAAGGAAGTTGGCCTCTGTCTTCCCTTCGTCACTTACCTGGCCTGAGATGGTCTCTTCTGGGCAAATGGCCACTTTCCTGGTTGGTGCAGGACAGGTTGTTTGTTTGTTTGTTTGTTTTTTCTCCCCTAGCTCTTTCTCACATGGAAAGCATTAGTTTCCACTCTGTTCCTTCCCATGGAGGCCTGAGCTTGCGCTCTGTAATCCAGCCCTCCCGTGCATGCGCCTTCTACCGATGATATGAGCAGCAAAGCAGTGGCGTGCAAGACAAGTGCAGAACGCAGAAACGTGACAGGACACAGACAAAGAAGAACCTGGTTTGGAACTGGTGTGAGCAGCTTTCTTTTTTTATTGTTGTGCATGGGAACAGAGAGAGGTATGGCAGGAGCGTGAAATGAGGCAGCACATTAACAGAAAGACACAATCACAGAGTTTTTCATGGAAGACAAAGCAGATGATTCAGCGCCTCTACTCATTCTTGTTCCGTCAGAATCTAGCTGAGAAATCAAAGACCGGTGGTTGCGTTCAGCATGCAAGGACCCAGCTGCCCTTCAGTCTCTTCCTGTCGTCCCCTTCCCTTCTTCTCCAAGAGCAAGCAAAGCTGGTCCCATAAAAGACAACCTAGGTGATCACATCACTTCTTTGGCTAGTCATCCCACTGAACACAGTCTAGTGCAAGACCATCCCAGCTGGGACCAACCCTCGCTTCAGCCAGAGACTTGGAGAAACAGGTCTGCTGGTCCCAACATTGTTACTAATGAGTCCTCTCTTAGATGCTGTAATTAGAGGCTGTGATACCTCAAACATAACCGAATGCTATCTAGAAAGTGCAGAGGACACTGAGGCAGCAGAGAGCGAAGACGGTTTGGGATGACAATGATTTAAGTATGCCTCAGTTTATACGTGAACCAGAAAGAATAATGGGTCACTGACAGAAGAAAGCAGCTGCTCACTTCATGACCGTGAAGCATGCAGGGAGTATAATAAAGATGGTGGTAAGAGTAGTGGTAGTGATCGTGGTGATGGTGGTGGTGATGATGGCGGGGGTGATGGCTCTGCTTCTGTTTTGGTGGTGGTAGAGATCGTAGTGGAGGTGAGGGTAATGTTGGTTCTGAGGATGGTGGTAGAGAGAGAGGTAATAGGGACCTCTATGATGGTAGTGACAGGGTGATGGTGAAGATGATGACGACAATGACCATGATGGTGATGACGGTGGAACCGTACTGACGGTGATCGATGATGGTGGTTGGGATGGTGGTGATGCTGGCGGTGATGCTGATGGTAAAGATGATGATGGTGATTGGGACTGGGATGGTGACTGGGGTGGAGATGATGACGCTGGTGATGATGGTGACAAGATGGTGGTGGTAACAGTCATGATAATGATGTTGACAGTGGTGACGGTAAGGGTGGTAATTTTGATGGTGACAATGTAGCAGCGATCAGCATTTGTTGAGCGTCCCTGATGTGCTAGCCATGATTCTAAGTACTCTACTCTCATTTTCTTGCCCCTGGCTCTTGTGTCTTTTACTTAAAACCCAGAATGAAAGCAATGTTTTCTGTAAAAGTCAAACAGGAAACAAAGGACATCTCCAAACCTTAGAAAAATAATATAAGCTAGCATAGTTAGTCCCCTTGGGCAGAGAAGCTTGTGATGTGGTTAAATTCCACCATTAAGAAATTGAGAGGGTGTCTGAGAACATGACACAGTAAATGCTATTGTACTGATTTAAATAGAGTAATTACTTTATCTAAGTATGTGCTGTGTAAGATACAAATGGGCCCTGAGGGGCTGCTGTTAGCTTTGCTCACGGTAACAACTTAGCGGGAGCCATTGCCCCCTTCAGAGCTGTGACAGCAGCCACAGATGCTCTTTCAACATCTAAGAATTAGAAAGGAATATTCTGCTCCTTTGCTGCCAAGCCAGTAACTCTTACAGATCTTGAGACAACACCATCAGACTCAGACTCTGACACTGGGGTGAGGCAGGACTGAGAGAGGGGAAGAGCCGAAGCTTGGAGTTGAGGTACACTGAGGCCACACAGACATATGAAGTCCTGGGAGCTGGATGATAAATAAAGCCTTCCAGAATGGGTAGTCCAGGTTACCCATTGGTCCTAATCATGCACACCAACTACCAACTAAGGCCCCTCTAGTCCACCTTAAAGTCTTTACTCTTCCACAGGCTAGTAGTTCCTAATATGACCTCCCAAAGCATCATGGGGCGTCCCTGTAATTCAACTGCCCACGCTCTTGTCTTCCTGTTAACTGTAAGTAGGCAATAGGGGCCTCTCTCCCCTCTTCCCCTCTCTTCCCCTCACCCCAGTCCCTGATTGCAGCACCTGTACAATGCTTGGCATGTAACAGAGACTGGAGAGCGTTGTGGAAGGCTGAGTGGTTATGACACACAGAAGAACATTGGTGCCGGAGCCTCAGCCTCTTCTTGTTTGTTCTCTGTGTTTGTCTCACTATGCATCTCTGGCCATCCTGGAGGCAATATGTAGAGCAGGCTTGCCTTGAACACATAGAAATCTGCATGCGTCTGCCTCTCAAGTGCTAGGTTTAAAGGTGTGCACTACCATGCATGACCTAAGCCTGAGACATCTTCTGATCGCTGCACATCTTCTGAAAGCTTCTCTCAGGCCAAACGATTCTCTCCCTATGCTGGCTTATGTTTTAAACACAGACAAATCCCTAATCACACTCTGGCTCATGGAACAGCCATTTGCACCCACACATCTTCATCAACCCCTTGAGGACAAAAACCGCTTTGCATACTTTTATCTCCCATAATCTTCTACTGACCCTTATTTAAAAAAAAAAAAGAAAAGCAAAGCAAAACTGCTCTTTAAGAGTCAATTGTGGTGGTACATACCCCTAGTCCCTGCACTTTGAAGGCAGAAAGAAGCAGGCAGAACTCTGTGAGTTCAAGGCCACTCCGGTAGACATAGTGAGTTCCAGTCCAGCCAGAGCTGCATAGTAAGGCCTTGTCTCAAAACTAAATTATGCATATGTATATGTATATATGTATATATTCTAGCCTCTACATACATACATTCTCTCTCCTCCCCTACTCCTCTTCCTCCTCTTCTTCCTCTTCCTCCTTCTCCTCTTACTGTGGATTGTTAATTGCTGCCACTTTTATCTATCCTTTGGATACTGTTCAGACCTCTATATCTTCATTCACTGACTAGAGAATGCTCACCCACTCTACTGCCTGTGACCTTCACTGATCCTAGGACCTTGTACCTCCAACACTAAGTAGATTCCCACATAGGTGTGAAAGAACCTGAAACAGCACACTGTTGTCTTTCAGAGAATGACAGGTTTGAGAGACACAAACATGGGGAGTGGGGTGGCAGATGGAGAGACCGAAGATGAGCAGGGTCTAGACGGTGGTGCCCGGAGGAGCTCGTGACAAACTCCTTGGTTCCACCATGCTGCTGGTGTGATCTCAGCTCCTGTGGACTGATTAGAAGGGACGGCAAACGTTCTCTGGCTTCACGCTTCTCCAACTTTCCCACTTAAGTAGGCCAAACAGCAGGAGAGCTGGGTAAACATGCATCCCCCAGGAGTCTTAGGGGGCCAGCGCCTGAACCTGCATAGCCAAGCTTGAAATGACTTTGATGTCTTCAACGTTAGCCTTAAAAATTCATGCACATCTTGCATTCTATTTCATAATATATTTATGGTTGTTTTAATGTAAATTTTTAAAAATTACCTAAATTTCTTCCTTCTATTCTAAATATTCAAGCGAAATTGGTATCTGAGTTTTAGAAAGTGATCTTGAGACAGCCTCTTATTCCACAAATGAGTAGGAAGCAAGAGGCCCTGTGAGTTGCTCAGGACTATGTGGCTTGTGTTAGACCTGGGACCAGGGCCCAAAAGTCTTCCTCAGAATCCAGAGTTCTTCCCAACCATCCATCCATCCATCCATCCACTCACTCATTCACTTGTTCGTTCCTTCCTTCATCCATCCATCCAGTCATGTGACACACATGTATCGAACTTGCTAGGTCTTGGCCATTAGACTCCAAGAGGAAAGCTAGATTTTTGTCCCTCTCCTCATATCACTCAGTTTAAAGCTTCTGCGGGGGAACTCCAATACAAATACCCAAAAGAATATTTAAAAACACGTCTTTTGGTGACATCTCAGAGTAACTTGTGAACTTTGGAAGTGCTTGGTCTTTGGGGCTGGGATTATCTTGCTAGCATGGAACCAATGATCACAAGCTGCTTGTATTGGCTAGACAGTCTTGAGTGATCTGGCCCCGCCCACATCTCTCGGCCCCACCCATACCTCTTGGCTGGCCCCTCCCATCGCTCTCGGCCCCACCCACCTCTCCTTGTTCTGTACCATTTCTTCCTCATTCGCCAGACTCCATCTACCTGGCTTTTCGGTTCACTCTGAATCGTTTCCCACACGTGGGCTTTGTCCTCATAATCCCCCTGTCTGTGGAACGTTCTCCTTGCTTGGTCCACATCCTGTGACAATTCACCCTCATCCTCTGTTCCTCTGTCACTGTTTCTAAGAGGCGTAAGTCTACTCGGAACACAACTTCCTTATCATGGTATCATACCTGTTCCCTTCGTAGCATTCAACAGGTTTTATCCTGTTTTTAGTTAACAATTACAGCGAACTCAATTCTATATACTTCCTGTATCCATGTATTTTTCAATGGGACTCTGACACAGTTGTACTAAAAAGAATAGAGTCTATTTCCCTATTCCTTTTCCCTGCTTAGACACAGGGTCTCATGTAGCCCAGGCTGGCCTCAAATTAGTATGCATGTAAGGATGACCTTGAACTCATAATAGTCGTGCCTTCACCTCCTGAGGTCTGGGATTATAGATATGCACCACCATGTTTGGATGTGGTGCCAGGGATTGAACCCATAGAAGGCAAACACTCTACCCAGCCATCGGCATCTCCAGCCCTGATTCCTCACTCCTTTAACCTAGGAGACCTTTGTGACTTTCCCTGGCCAAGAAAAAATGGATGAGACCATGGGAAGCCATAGGTATGCATCTCTATTTTGTCTCTTGCAATTCTGCCACCACCCTAAGACCACGCCTAGGCAGAACTGTTGGAGGATGAGGCATGTGAAGCAGAGCTTCCAGCTTCAGCTTCTATAAGCCAAACTCCAGACAGAGGGGAAAACCAAGCCAAGAACAATAGGGCCACGGAGAAGACCCCATCCATATGAGCAATAAATGCTCACTATGGCATGCCACTCAAGTTTGTGGCCCACTGCTCTGCCACCAAGGCTATCTGATAACTTCTTTTGTCAAAACTGGACACCACAAGCTCTATAAGAGAAGAACAGTGTTGGCTTTTGTTCATCCAACCTGCACATAGTAGGTACTCAATAAGTGTGTGGAATGTGTGAATGTTCCTACTTTAGAAAACTGCTCTCTTACACTGGTCTTGCTCTCCTTTGCACACAGGCATAATCAGGGGGGTTTATCCTCAAAAATAACCTTGCGGAACTCAAAGTCATGGATTGAGCTGTTCTCTCCCCTGAGTGCTGAGATAGCGTAGTCTATAGCTAGAGAGAAAGGTAGCTCCAAAATCTAGAAAATATTGCCAGAAATATATCTGATATCCACATCCTTCCCCCCGGGCGCAACCAGCATTGCCTTTCTTTCTTCTTTTGAACAAAAAGACACTCTCAACAGGACATTTCTCCTGGTCTCCTCTGGCCTGAGTCTTTCATTCCTATAAGCTATTTCTCCATACAATATGCCCAAGGGGATGGGAAAATATAAAGAAAAGCAGTAACCATGGCTAAGAACGAGCTCACTAGGAAAGGTGTCTCTCCCTAGGCAGATGCAGCAGGGAAGACCAGGGAAGGACCTTATAAGAGCCATGTGGACGGATCACAAGTAGATTGGAAAGATGGAGTGAGAGGTTTCACAAAGCCATTCCAAATGCATGCTCCTGGAAAAGTAGCCATGGAGGTGCAGGGTCGGTTTCTTGGTAAGGTAGCACACACTATCCTTTCTCCTATGCTTCTCACACTTGTGCTCCCTAAAGCAATGTGGGCGGGCACTGCTACAAACATGGTGACCTGGAGTAGGAAAACAAAGCCAGGTAACTCTTGCTCCGGGAAGTCCCCTCTGGACCCTACATCTTGCTGACAAAGAATGAACCTTCTAAACGCTAATCCTTTTTAGAGGTGAGGTGTAAGTGCCTCTCCTTAGTGCACGACTCCCGCCCCGACCCAGGAATCAGACATTCATTTAGGAGGCAGCTCCTTTCTGAGTTGGCTCCTGCGGTCCAGCTTGCTCATGACCTGGGTGATGTCCACGGTGTTGGCTGCTTCTCGAGCTCTCTCTTCCTCTTCCAGCTGCCGCAGAATGACGGGGCTTGGGCTGGAGCGTAGGTGACGTCTCATAAATGGGAGGGTGGAGCTACAAAGAAAGATCGGAGAGTGGTTAGTAAAAAACCATATCGCTTGCTCGGTGACACTCAGTGACACCGACATGCCTGGAGGAGGTTGAGCTAGAAGGTTAGAGTTTGGACATGTCCCCTCATTCCCCAGTGACCTTCCAAGGTCTCAGAACCATGGCCCAACAGAGGACGGGACCATAGTGAATACAACTGCCACCAGACTTCAGGTGAGGCACAAGGAAGACTCTTCGGATGATGATAATGGTTACAGACACACCTTCTACTGTGATGAGTGATCTATTCGTTACGTCAATGTAAGATCGTCAAGATCTCAATGTGATCTCTCAGAGATCTCCAAAGAAGAGGGCCCAGTGGGGCTGGGTGATTGGCGCCTGAGAGCGCGAGTCTTGAGAAGAAGAAGGGTTCAGAGCACTTGTTTTAAAAGCCAAGCTCCAAGGGAGTGGCGATAGCTCCCTTGACAGCATAAGGACCAGAGCTTGGTACCCAGAACCCATATAAAAACAAACAAACAACAACAACAAAACCACTGTGGTGGTTTGTGTTGTGTTTTATTAAAAAAAAAAAAAAAAAAGGAAAGAAGCCAGGATATGTTTGGTAGAGGTGTGATACAGTCCGGAGGATGGGGGTGCCTCCTCCTCGGGCCCATGCTGAGACACCCCTTCCCCCTGAGGGAGCAGCCACACAATGGTATAGTATAGAACAGAGTTTATTCAGGGCATAGGAAGGGGAGGAGAGAGAAAGAGAGAGAGAGAGAGAGAGAGAGAGAGAAAGAGAGGAAGAAAGAGAGACCGGCCATGAGCATGTGGAGAGAGAGAGAGAGCAAGAGAGAGTGGAGGGGGCAAGCAGCCCCTTTTATAGTGGGTCAGGTACAACTGGCTGTTGGCAGGTAACTGTGGGCGGAGCCTAGACAAAATGCCAACAGTTAGCAAGACTGTAAATCCCAGTGCTGGGAAGAGAGAAGTATATGGAACACTGGAGTGCTTGCTGGCCATCCAGCCTGACCTAACGAATTAGTTCCAGGCCAGTGAGACATTCTATCTCAAAAAAAAAAAAAAAAAAACCCAAAAAACCAAAACAACAACAAAAATAAAATAAAAAATTAAAAACAAAAAAACAAACAAAAAAAACAAAAAAAAATGCTGGGGTGTGAGGAAGAACACCTAAGGTTGTCCTTCACACAGAGATGAAAAAAGAAAGCTGAGCTGTCCCTCAGGGCTGGGCTGCAGTGGAAGTTTCCCTAGAGAGTGAGTAAGTCATAGGCCACAGTCACCCTTCCCACATGCCATATCCCAGGGTGAGTTAGAAACTTATTCCAAAGCCCACACGGATTCCTGTGACCAAACTGCCTACCACATCCTAGGAAGCAGGGCAAGGTTTTAAAGGTTTAAGGCGTGGAGCCGAGACATAACAGCCTCAGGGGCCCACATAGGTTTGGGGAGCTAGCATTTCTGCAGCAACAGCTAAAGATCCAGGACCTACCCCTAATTTTTGAACTTCTTGAGCCCCCAGACCCTTTGTCTCTACACCAGGGAGGTAGGGTGCTCATTTTAAGAAGAACTGGGCACCAGCTGTGCTGTAAATTCTGCCAAAGAAAAGATCTGTACTTAACTTCTAATAATTTCCTTATACCTGTGAGCCACAGGATGGATTCCCACCCCTGCACCCCCATCTGGACACAAGTCCAGGGTCACACAGTAGGAGCTCACTCACAACAGGGATACTATTCTCAGACTGTGATGTCCAAAGTCAAGTGCTCCAGTAGGGGTCCCTGACATCCTAGGCACTCAAGGCCCCAACTGTGCTCAAGAATGACCCTTTCCAAATGCCCATGCCTACCCCAGCTAATAAAATGTTAGGACAGGCCGGGCAGTGGTGGCGCACGCCTTTAATCCCAGCACTCGGGAGGCAGAGGCAGAGGCAGGTAGATTTCTGAGTTCGAGGCCAGTCTGGTCTACAGAGTGAGTTCCAGGACAGTCGGGGCTATACAGAGAAACCCTGCCTCGAAAAACAAAAACAAACAAACAAACAAAAAATGTTAGGACAGAAACATGAGACAACCAACCCCCTACCCTGTCCCCAGCTCGTTTCTGTCTGGGTTATTGTGGCTCTTTATTGGAGTTCCCAGTGCCACTAGATTTCCTTACTCTGTAACCCTAGAACACTGCTGTAAGGCCTTCTTCCTCTCAGTGGACTGCCATCCTCAAGGACAGGTGGCCTAGTCTCTCATAAGTTCCTTTAATAGTCTGGCTCACTCTCCACCCCACCCAACCCATGCCCTGCATTTGAGTTGACTGAAGATGCTGGAATTGGCCCCAGCATCGGTTGAACAAACAAGAATATTTATTAACCGTGGGGGGAGGGGGGACACAGCCCGAAAATGATTGTGTTTTGAAAAAAATCCTCTGGTGGAATTTCACAGCTTTGTTCAAGCTGTTATTCCTTACTCTTTAAATCTTTAAATAATCCTTATGCCCCCGCCCAAAAGAGTTCCATTTGCTCCTCAGAATATGGCATCATCCATTGTCCAGGTGTCTCTATAAGATGAGGTGATAGAAATTTCCAGCTAGTTAAGTGACTTCTAAAAAGTCGTCCCCAGAGGTACCAACACTTGGAGTATTACTGTTTGCTTCTCCTGCCTAGTATTTTCTCTCAGTGCACCATCCCCACACCATCTCTCTTTCTGGTCCGGAAACAATAGGGATACAAGAGCGTACCTTAATTAATTCTTATTCATCGGTTTGGTGGTAGAGAGGTAGGGTAATAACAAAACAAAACAACAAAAACCAAGCAGGTGTTCCATTTGCGATACTCATAGTTATCGGTCTAATAATCAGGGCCCTTCAGAGAAATGAAACTTAACGTACCGGAGGCAACCACGAGGGGAATCTTGCTGAAGGACATTTCTAAGCAAATGAGACACTCATTCACTGCACAAGCCTTTCCAGCCCCCAACATTGTCATCAAGCAAATCGCTCCTCTCGAGCCATTTCATGGAAAGAGAGCCTCCGTCTCTCAAGTAAACAGCAGGCAGCCAGCAATTAAAGACATTCCACTTGCCTTCTCTTGGTGGTTTCCTGGGGCTCGATAGCTTTGGCCAGCATTTCTTTATAGATTGGAGATTTCAAATAGCGTGCATAAGAATCCTGGAGGGAACAAGAGGAGAGCAGTGGCAATGAGCCAAGAGGAGGGACGTGGCAGGCAGAGTGCTGCTGCCGTTTCTGAGCTCTTCCCCTGCCTGGTAGGACAGCCAAGCTAAGGGAATCAGTTTCCCTGAATGCAGGGTGATCAGGGAGGTGTTGAGAGCAGTGGTTCTCAAGGGTGGTGCCCAAGACCAGGCAATGTCAAATTCTCCCAGAGAACTCCAATGTGCATTTTCGGGACCACCCCAGGTCCTACCTAATCATGAACTCAAAGGATGGGACAACCACGTGAGTCTTTAAGACCACAATGCATATCCATCCCCCAACACTAAAATCCTCCTCAGAGTTGTGAGCCTGTGTTGAGGCTAACAAGAGGTAAGATGACATTGACCTTCCATCCTTAGTCGCCGTGGAGATGGAGCCCACTTCTAACCCCATTCACACCCATTTCTGCCAGGTGTTTGGGGTAGAAAGGAAGATGATACTGTGTAAAAACCTGAAGGTAACAGGGTTTAGGCTGTTCTGGGGGGTGAGGGGGGGGCAGTGCTTCCTAGGATCTGAGTAGGGAAAGGAGGCTGCTCCCCTATCGTCTGGAACCTTGCTAGAAAGTCCACTTGAAACTAACATGGGAAACGCCTACCGCAGCAACCCAGCAACAATTACGAGTAACGTTGTTGCAAGAAGTAGGCTGGAATCTGGGACTAGGGATAAAAAAGTCGTTGAGTCATGTGGCTTGTCACCACATGACTCTAGAGACACGGAGTCCGCTGCAGACATACGACATTCCCTTCATGAGGTGTCTCGGCCTCATCCACATGTGTAACAGGAGGGTTTATGCGTCTGTGCACATCCATACTAAAGAACAAGAGCCAGGCATCTAGATCTGTCAGAGCAGGAGCTGGCATCCTATCTCCACCCGTGCTGAGACCACAGGCAAGCCCCGACTCTGGAGGAGACTCCCTCAGGATCTTTTTGAGGACAAATGTCTTGCTTTACCCAGAGACTCTGCCCCATAAGTTTTCAACAGCTCTCAGCAATTATCTTAATCTGTCTTACTGTCACTAATACTACCTGCAACATACCTACAGCACAAGGAGCCCACAGATACAAACAGCTCCTATGAGGATTTCCAAGGCCAGAGGAGCTGGGGGGGGGGGTGGTCAAGGAAGGTCTAGGCTGGTGGAAAAGAAGAAACAAGGGCAGTCCGGTCTCATACTGCTAGCAACAAAGTATCCACATGTATCCACATGTCACCTCCCCTTTCCCAGGTCTAAGGAACTTTCCTGGTAACTGGGAAGGCGGCTCCCTGGCCACCCAGCATCCGCAGCACAGGCCTGCCTACCTTCTTCATGAGCATGTAAATGTGGGTCTGTGCTGCGTCCAGCACATAGCGGTGGGGGTGTCTCAGCCCCTTCACAGTGATGTCCATGGTTTTGCCATCTATGTTGATCCAGCGCCTCGCACCCGGTGCCAGGAACAGCCTTGAGAGGAAGGGAAATGTCCATCAGAGGAGATCACTGAGGTTCACAGGTCCAAAGGGTAATGGGCCCCCAACAAGGGCCCAGGTTGGTTAGGAGACACTGAAGAGTGTAAACTTTGAAGAGGTTGTCAATCAGCTTTTCCCAGACACCAGAACATGGCCGTGGCAGACTTGAGACTGGAATAGTTAACCTTGATGTTCTAGGAAAGAGAGCCGGAAGCTGGGGGGTGGACTGAGGTGTGTGAGACCTTTGCAATTTAGGGGAGAATTGACTTCTAGGGAGACTGGAGAAATAGCTCAACAGAGCACTTACTGTTCTTGCAGAGGACCAAGAATTTCATACCCAGAACCCATATTGGGTGGCTCACAACTGCCTGTAACTCCAGCTGGTGGGGAATCCAGAACCATCTTCTGGACCTTGAAGTCACTGAGCACACGCACACACACACACACACACACACACTAATTGCACTGTGGTTCAGGGTGACTCGCTCTCATAATCCCTGGGCACAAACCATTGGGAATAGGAAAATCCCACCACTATCCACCTCAGATGGCTTCCTTCAGAGAAACCCTCAAACCTCCCAAACATTTGGAGGCATTTGTGGCACAGTGGGTCCAATGGCTGATGCTGGCCAGAGTCCAGCCAGCCACCAGGGTGTGGGACCTCCCCCAAGCCTCATTCCACCCCACACGAATGAGGGAGGCTTTCCCCAGGACTCAGCCACGCCTTACTTGTAGATCTCCTCTGCTTTCTCCTTGACCTTGGACTGATCACCATACTTCAGATCCTCACAGGCTTCCCAGAATCCTAGGTTCTCCCCTGCATGAGGAAGACAGCCCATGAAGATGAAAGCCAGGCAGGAAATGAGTGGAGAGAAGAGGAGATAAAGGTCAGGTGGGTTCCACTCACTTGCTGAGCATCTTCCTGCAAGATGAGTCACTGAGCACTGGGACATCAAACTACTACATGTGGATTGAGAGAAGGAGCCATGTGTCACTCCTAGGGTGTGGGAGTTGTTGGGTCCCAGCAATGGTTTGGCTCATGAGTCTCCTCTGCCATAAACTGGATTGGCTGCCAGCATGCTTAAAGCACTTACCCACTCACTATGTGGATGCTATTCTGCCCTCCAATGATACATAAGCCACAGCTCCTAATAACCCACTCCTGTGGGTCCCGGGGATTGAACTGAAGTCATCAGGCTGAGCAGCAAGTGCCTTTACCCACCGAGCCATCTTACCAGCTCCCACATTCTTTTTGGCCGAGAACTTATCTATAGCAAACACTTCCTGAACAATTCACACAGGCTCACGAGCATGTTTGACTCCACTCTACAGCTTCCTACACTCTGCTGCGTCTCATGCCCATGTGACTTCTGCCTGCCTTAGTGGAGTGTGCATGGGGACCCCCACCTTCTGTACACCACTCACCGGCATCTTCCAGCCCAAAAGTCCTTGGAATATTTGAAAACTGATAGCAGATGCTTAGAAGATACCTTGCTATTTTGGGCACTTAGTGTCATGAGAACCAGAAGGATTTTGTTCCTCTAGACTGAGAGAGAAAAAACAGATCCCCAAAATCCTTAATCTCTTCCCAATTTCACATTCACTCCCCAGTGATTGGCTGAACCCCAAAAGCATCAGGATGTGTTGGTACAAGGATTCTAATGATGCCATGTATCAATTCTACCTGAGAAAATGATGTCATCAGTAAGCAAGTAATGTAATGGTGTGTGTGTGTGTGTGTGTGTGTGTGTGTGTGTGTGTGTGTATACTTGTCATGCATGCACTCTGAAATGTTGTGGTGCCATTTAATAGACAAGAGGACCTTCTCCTCTGCTTCCACAGTATTTCCTGAAAGCCCCCAGTTATGTCAGACTGGAAGAGGCTGCACAACTCTACACTAGCTAGAATTTGTCCCATAACTACAGAGGCAGTTATTCTTTGGACGGAAATCACAGGCCAATGATTTTCTTTAGTAATCAATTGATCTGATGTCCATACCCCTTGCTTATAGAAAGTTGATTACTTATAACTAAATTAAATGAGCAATTACTCATAAAAGCCAAAAGGTAAAAATAACTCAAAATGACACAGAGGAGGAAGACTCGTGGTCTACAGACACATCTGCTACGAAAGAATCTCTAAGCTTCAGCTACCAACTGGAAACAGCCCAGAGTTACTGAGGGAATCTCGATCGGGGGGGAGGGTTGCCTCAATCAGATTGGCCCGTGCTATATCTATGGGCCATTTTCTTGATTGATTATTGGTAGAAGAGGGTCCAGTCCACGGTGGTGGGCCTGGACTGTATGAGAAGTGTAACTCAACATTAGCCTGGAAGCAAGCCAACGAGCGTTACTTCTCCATGGCTTCTGCTTCAGCCCCTGCTCCAGTTCTTGCTTCTACTTCCCCCAGCAATGGACTGGGATCTGGAAATATGAACCAAATAAGCCCTTCCTCCCCAGGTTGCTTTTGGTGATGGTTTTTATCACAGCAACAGAAAGCCAGCTAGAACATGGCAGTCCATGAATGAACCCTGAACACATCATGGTGGTTTGAATGAGAATGCTCCCCCACACCTGTAGGGTCATAGATTTGAGTACTTGGTCATCAGGGCGGGCTACTATTTGAAAAGATTAAGATGTGGTCTTGTTGGCGGAAGTGTGTCTCTGGGGTGGGCTTTGAGATCTCTGCTGACTGTGAATCCAGTGGCTGACTGAGCTCTTATCTCCCTGCATGCCACCATGCTCCCCACCATAACAGTAATGGACTAAACCTCTGTAAGCCAGGACCAATGCAATGCTTTCTTTTACAAGTTGCTGTGGTATGGTGTCTCTTCACAGCAGCATACTGAGTAGGACAGAGGTTATATATATTAAGTGAAGCAGGCCAGGCATAAAGGGACTAATCCTATGATTACACTTGCATGAGGAACCTAGAGCCGTCAAACTCAGAAAGTCATGTGGTGACGTGATGGCCACTCGGGATGGGGGGTAAGTGGTTAAGTACACGGTTTCAACTTGAGATGATGAAAATGTTCTGGAAATTCGGACACACTTATTGCTCATTAAACAGTGCATTCAAATGGTTAAAATGGTAAATTTTTGTATTACATATTTTTTTACTAAGTAAAAAAAATTAAGAGGGCCATGGGAGCCTGCCTGTAATCCTACCCTTCTGGAGGTAGAGACAGCTGGATAGCCAGATGAGTCGTATCTGTGAGACCTGGGTTTAACTGATAGCCCCTGACTTGATGACTAAGATAGAGAAGACTCCTGGGGCTGATCTCTCAGGCTCCCACACTCAATGGCAGACATGTGTTCAAGCACCCACACATGCATGTATGCACCCACCAGAGTATTTATACACACTTTTAAACATTAAAGAAACACCTTAAAACACGTATAAGCATGTTCACTGCAGTATTCACGAAGCCTGAAGCCAAAACAATCCAAATTCAAGAATCAGAGAGATGGTTCCATGGGTGAGAACAGTCGTTGCTTTTTCAGAGGACCCAGGTTCAAGTCCCAACACCCACGTGGCGGCACACAACCATCTATAACTCTAGTTCTAAGGGACCTGCTCCCCTCTTCTGGCCTCTGTGAGTACCAGGCATGCACACAGAGTACATGCATACCTGCAGGCAAAACACCCTGGCTCATAAGTTTTAAAATAACCTAAAAACCCTCATGAACTAATGAATGGATGAATACAGCTGTCGTGTTCACACCATGGAACCTGATGCAGCCATAAAGAAGAGTGTAGAATGCTAAGTAAGAAAAGGTCGCACACTGTACAGTGCCCATCACAAGAAGAATGTGGAATACCCAAATCCACAGGGGCTGAGGGAGAGGAGTAGGCAGCATACTGGGGTGAGGGAAGAATTGAAACGACTTACAGTGGGTAGGGCGTTTGCTTCTCCCCAAGCTGTTACAGAATTAGCTAGTGTTGGCAGTTGTACGGCTCAGTGAACATAAAAGACAAAGCAAGACAGCAAAGCCACTGGATTGAGCCCAGGGTGGAGGGCTACACAATTCCAACACTTCAGGGACTGAGACAGGAGGATCATGAGTTTGAGGCCAGCCTGGGCTACACAGACACCTGCTGTCTCAAAACCAAACAACAACAACAACAACAACAACAACAACAACAACAACAACAAAAGAACATTTGGAAGACAGAGGCAGGAGGATCTGGACATCAGTTTCCTCCTCAGCAACACAGCGAATCTGAGGTCAGCCTGGGTTATAATGAAACTAAAATTTAAAGGGGGGAGGGGATGAATCTCATATGGGTCATACCTAAATTTTAAGTTTTTAATTAAATAGGAAAACAGATTGTTTATATTCCCTGTTCATGAATCCTTCTGGATCTCCCCAGGAGACTGACTATAATATGGTTTCAGAGAGGCAAGGAAGTTTTTCTGGAGGCTTGCTGCTTTCAAGTAATGGATGGCTGACGCTCAGCATGCTACTTTATTTACTGTCCACTAGATGGCACCATTTCCACTTAGTCACTGGCGCTTAGGAGCCCCATTCCTGTTCATCCATCTTTTGGAGGGTTATTGCTATTAGGCTTGTTTAGAGAGACTGATTTACAGCAAGCCATGTTCTAATGCAATGCTCTGTATCGGGCCGCCATCCAGACTAAAGCATGTCCAGTGTGATTTGCTTCAGGAGCAGGTCCCCAGACTAACTGCTTTAGGGTAATAAGCCTTGGAGTCTCAAACCCAATCATGAAGCTCCCCAGTGATGGGCCTGGACAAACAGATTTAAAAATCGCATAAAAGCCAATTTGTCGGCAAAGGTGGCGAAGAAATTGAACATGTAATTGGTTCTAATTTGGCCTAATTGTGTTCCTGGATGTTTCTCAGTGGATGAGGCACTCAGAGACAGACCTCTTCCACTAAAGCCCACATCCTCAGAAGGCTCGGAAACCAGGGCAGGCAAGAGGTTACACTTCAGTCACCCGGGGAGCGTTCAAGACCGAAGCAATTGCAACTCAATCCAATTAAAAAGGCATCCCCGGTCTGGGTCTAGGTGAACATGGGTTTAAACATGTCTATGCAGGGCTGGGAGATGGTACAGTGGTTAAGAGCACTGGCTCCTCTTCCAGAGGCTCTGGGTTCAATTCCCAGTATCCATATGGCCGCTCACAACCCTTTATAACTCCAGTTCTGGGGAACATGATGCCCCTTCCGGCCTCAATGGGCACTGCATGCATACGGTACACATACATGTTATACATACATATATATATATATATAATTTTTAATATATTAAAAATAAAATAAACCTAAAAGATATGCATGGTTGGGTTGAATCTGCAGAACTTCTAAGCTAAAGGCAATAGGGCTTCCATAGAAGCTGAGAAGCTAGTTTGTTCAGCTTCCTGACCTCTGAAGGTCAGAGGTCAGAGGTCAAGGAAGTAGGTTAGAGGAACTCTGGGCAATGAAATGAGGGAGAGCAAGACGGGATAGAGCCCTAAGCCCAGGTTGGACTCTTACTCCTGGAAAAGCAAGAGACCCTGTTTAAAAGCCTTAACAAGGTATTGAAGCACCCACTGCGAAACTCCTAAAAGCCTAGGATAGCCATTAAAGAGAGTAGCTTAAAAAAAAAAAAAAAAGACTCATGCTGGAGAGGCTGCTTAGTCCCTAGAGTGTTTGCCAAGCACCCACCAAGCCATGGGCACGATCTTCAGAACCCTATAGCACCAAGTAGAGTGTTTCATGCCTGTAATCCCAGCACTTGAGACAGAGAGTCAAAAGAATCAAGAGTTAAAAGATCATCTTCGGCTATATAGATAGAGAGTTCAGAGTTAGCCTGGGCTACATGTAATCCTGTCTTGGAGAGGAGGGAAGGGAGGGAAGGAGGGAAGGAGGGAGGGAGGGAGGGAGGGAGAACTCACCACTGAATTCCTTCTTGAGAAAGTACTGGAAGCTCTGCCGACCCTTGGGGTCTCGAATCAGTTCACTGAAGTTGAAAGCCCATCGCTCCACCCGCATCTTGGTTGGGACCTCCACCCTGTAGGGATGATGACGGGTAAGCACAGCACACTTTAGGAGACAGGGGCTGTACTCAGCGCTGGCCTGGGTGGGAGTGATAGGTCTACCAACCTTCATGAGGTCCTTGGCCAGTGTCTCCATCTGATCTGTTTTGCCCCGCCCCCTAGCCTCTGCATAGACACACAATCCAAGTTGCCACTTACTAAGAGGACGCAGCCTCCAAGTCCCCTGGGGTTCACCCCAGAGATGTGGCCTCCCAGAACTGAAGGAGAGTTACAGCCATGTGGAACTCTGTCCCTAAAACCTTTAGGATTCTGGTCCTAAAGCAATCTGTGAAGGGTCAGGCTGCCACCTTCAAGCCAGGTTAGAATGTCAGTGACATATTGATCCCTGGATTCTACAGTCACAGCTACCAGTCAGCACCTGTCACTCACTTCTTTTCACCCTGAACGTACATGAATGTTTGTGACAGCACTGGTCATGATAGTTACCACTTGGAAAAAGCCAAAATGTCCTTCCGCAGACAGACGGGTGTGCGTGAAGTGTATTCACACGGGGACCTTCATTTATACATAACTGAAATAAAATGCTAACTCCTGCTACAACATGGATAAACTCTGAAAGTTTAGCAGGAAGTGAAAAGTGCCTAATGAAAGACCACACATCCTATGATGTCATAAGACACACAGGAAACGTCTAGAATAGGAGAATATGGATAATCAGAAAATAAATTGACTAGTGATCATTTAGGGGGAGCTCAGGGAATGGAGATTTGGGGGCACCAACAGCTAAAGGGTGCAGATTTATTTGTAAAACATTGTGGTAGAGTCCTCCTTCAATATAAAAAGTTAATTGTATGCTTTAAATGGGTAAATTGTATGACATATGAATTACAACTCAAAAAAAAAAAACCCTCAAACTTGAGATAGGGCCTGGTGTATACCAGGTTGGCTTTGAACTTGCTCTGTAGCTCAGGAGCCTTGAATGCCTGATCCCCCTGCCTCCCAGGCACTGGGGTTACTGGTGTGCACCATTATATTGTGTTGGGGGTCAAATCTGGAGCTTCACAAATTCTAGACACTCTACCAACTGAACCACAGACCACCCTAAAATAAAGTACATTTTGGGCTGGGGAGATGGCTCAATGGGTAAAGTATTTGCCATGTAAGTGTGAAGAGCGCTTTGGGTCTCCAGAACCCATGTAAAAACCTAGCAGGCACGGTAGCCACCTGTACCCTCCTCCCTGGCTACACTAGCTAGAACCAGAGAGCTATGGGTTCAATGAGAGACCATGACTCAATAAATAAAGTGTAGATGGGTGAAGGAAGACACCTGATATCAGTGTAAGGCCTCCATACACACGAACACATGTACCCACACACAGGGACTCACTCATACACACATGCAAACACATCACACACATACACTCGCCAAACAAACAAACCACATTTGTTAAAATCCCAACATTTGAAATACGTACAATTTGGCATTTAAATCCCAGAACTGGGTGTCGTCTGTTATCCACGGATTGCTTGGAAGGCAGCCCGACATGATGGCGTCGTTGGACAAGAACTGCTCGCTGTACTTGACAATTCTGAAAGGCAGATAGAAAGGGGGGTTCCTAGAAACCTCCAGAGAGACCAGAAAACTGCGTGGAGTAATTGGCCGGCTTGGCCTCTCTCTTCTGGTATCGGTTTAGTTACATGTCTATTACCGTCTTCTCAGAAAAAAACACGCGGCAGCCCCTGGGATGGGAAGCTTTCTGGGGAGAGCTGTCCTGGTGTACTTGAGAAATAGTGCTGCTTTCTTCCAGTCCTGTCCCTTTGTCAATTTTCTGTCCCTAGTTCAAACATGGCTTCATCACATGTCATAGGAGGATTTTACATTCTAAAGCTGACTCATCTGTCTGTGTCTTGGTATCTGTCTTAGAAGCTGCAATTGCCACAGACGAGCCAAGGCCACTGATCTCTGGGATTCCACTCCTAGTACAATAATGCCTGTGTTTGGAGACCTCAATGCGTGACTGGGACCCTTTGGCCTCAGGCTAAGTGGGGCCTTCTGAGTTAATGAATTGCTGATGTCAGAGGCAGAGGCAATGCTCTTATCTGTGTGCGAGAAAGAACCACGGGTTTCTGCCACTAATTCTGCCCACAGCCGTAGGCGTGCTTTTAGAGAGGATGACTCACTTTTAAAAACTATTAATTTTGGAAGATCTAAAGGCTATCTGAGAACCTGACCCATAATCTAATATTGGAAGTCTGCAGTGAGGCAACATGGTTCATCAGAACCTGAAGTCAGTCTACACGTGACTTGTCATGTTTGACTTAAAGCAGACATTCTCTTACACACCTATTGCTCATGATTTAGCAAGACAAATCCGGTACATACCCTCCAAGGGACACTGAAGACTTCACTGTGGACCTCATTAAGGCCTGTTGGTAATACATGATCTGGAAAGAGAGACAGCTGTTAGGAAATAGCCATGATTATTAATCATGACTCAAAAGGTTCTGGAATCACTTGGCAGATAGACCTCGGGGGTACCTATGTGGGAATTTCTAGATTGGGTTGTGATCAGAGGATCCACCCTTAAGGCGAACAGCACCAGGCCATGGGCCGGGCTCCAGGATTGAAAACAAAGAGGAAAATCAGCTGGGCAGCAACTGCATTTATGTCTCTCCATTTCTTGACTGTGGATGCCCTGTGACCAGCTGCCTCGAGCCGTGCTGCTGTGACTCCCGCTCACTCCCATGGTGGACTGTATCCCCTAAAACCGTGATCCAGGATAAACCCTTCCACCCTTCACTTGCTTTGGTCAGGCAACAAGATAAGTAATATGATCTCCAACTCCCTACCCTTGAGTACAATTAACTCTTATATTACATAGGGATCTGAGACCAGAGGCCATTTATCCATACCAACAGTGTACTCTACATCTTTAAGTCAGGGCTCAGACTTCTAGTCAGTATCCTCCTTAACCCATTATGTGTCAGTTTGAGAAAAGCCAACAGCTGGGGGACAAAATGTCCAAAGGAGTACTGAAGTGAGATATGGAGATATAGGTTGAAGTTCTGCAGAGACCGGTCAAAGTAGACGGCTTGTCACCCTGCTCAGATCCCAAATGGATTTGTAAGAGCAGGGTCTAGTTTAGGGATGTGCAGCCTTCACACCCACAGTCCTCCCCAACCACCCCTCAGATGTGTGGCTTTAAATATCCTGAGCCTCAGCATCTGCTCCATTCAGACCTTACCAAGGATCCTTTGCTGCCCATTAATTTGGAAACAATTGTCTGAACATTACACATGGATTTCATTTCATCGCTGAGTGTGAAGCATAAAGCCTTGGTACACATAATTTGTTTGAAGACTTTAAAAACCAAGCTTCGCTGGAACTGGGAGACTAATTACCTCTTTTCTGACAGCAGTGACTGTTTGTTTCTGTAAAACAAAGAAGAAAAACCATTAAATCGACGCCATTAAATCCATACAGTTCAAATGTCCATTTGAAAAATAGAAAACATTGCCAGTGAGAAAACGGCTTGTCTCCCCATACTTAAAAGGCGGGATCCTGCTCCCGCCACTGTCTCTACCACCCCCGCCCTACTCTGTGCCACCAACGGAGACTAACAGCAAAATGAATGGCTAGGGCAGGAATATAATTTACCACTATAAATTTATTCCTAAAATCCAAAGTGAATTAAAGACCAAGTTTGGAGTTGGCCTTGCTCTCCCATTCTGTCTATGGAAAGGGCTGAAAAATGGGAGATAAAGAGGGTAACCTGGGCTAAGACAGTAAGCAATGGCTAGGTAGTGCTTACCACTGCAGGCCTGACAACCTGAGCTTGATCCCCAGAAGCTACGTAAAGCTGGAAGGAGAGAACCAGCTCCACAAAGTTGCCCTCTGACCTGCACCTATGTGCCATGTGTTTGCTTGTTTGTCAACTTGACACAAGCTAGAGTCATCTGAACGGAGGGAACCACGACTGAGAAAATGCATCTATACAACTGCCCTGTGGAGAAGCCTGCAGGACATTTCCTTAACTCATAATGGCTGATGTGAGAGGGCCCAGTAAACGTGGGCAGTACCACCCCTGGGATGGTGGCCACGGGGCATATAAGAAGGCCAGCTGAGCAAGTCACAGAAGCAAGCACTCCTCCATGGCTTCTGCCTCCGTTCCTGCCTCCATATTCCTGCCTCAGTTTCCCTCAGTGATGGATGGTTGACCCAAAAGTCATAAACTGAAATAAGCCCTTTCCTCCCAGGTTGCTTTTTGTCGTGGTATTTTATCACAGCAATAGGAACCCTATGACACCATGGAGAGTACACACACACACACACACACACACACACACACACACACACACACGATAGATAAAAACTGAATAACTGGAAGCCACTTCTCCCTGATACATAGCAGGAGGGACAAAGATCTCCATCTTTGAGAAACCAGCTTGGACCCTGAACATGTGTTTCTCTTCTCACCAGGAGGAGCTTTGAATAGATTGTGAGATTCACTCTCAGGCATTCATAACAATTTGACCGACATCACAAACTGAAAACAAAAACATAACATAGCCATGTTTCTACAACCAAAGCACACGACTAAAAGTACAAATAAACCCTGCAACCGAGTCTCAAGAGTTGGCCCGTAATGTGGGGAGATCACACTGGGCTCCTTGCTATCAAAGCAAGTTCAAGGTCACACTGGGGATCAGCCCTAGGATGTCCTCTCTCTCTCTCTGGACTTTCTGAGTAAATAGAAGGAAAGGATGGATCCAAGGCAGGCTTCCCTGTCTTTCTCCAGCAGAAATCCCCCAGTCTACAAGACACAGGAATGGGCTTTCTTGGCTACAACTCTGCCCCACGCAATCCTTTGAGGTTCGGGCTGTGGGAATCTCGGTCTTGGTCTTGCCAAATCTTCATTGGGAATAGGTCACATGTGTTAGAGGGACCCTGCTTCTCCTTAGACATTGCAAAGGGAGCCAGTGTTCCCTTGGCTCAGAGGCACCGGAGCTCCTAGGGGCCAATACAGGATGTCAAGAACACAGCTCTCCTCTCATTCATGCAGGATATCACTTTGACTCATTGTGCTTTTAGACCGTTGCTTTTCACAGGAAGTCTACGGATTGTTACTGCAGCCACACAAGGGGGCAGGGTGAGTTATTTTACTGCCATATCTGACCTTCTCCTTCACAGATCATCACAAGTTTTACTTACGTGACTATATTTACAATGTAAATGGTGCCTTCAGAACACAGGCACTTCCTTTAGAATCTTGCCCGATGCAGGGCAGATCCTTGACAAATACCAACTCGATGATGGCTCCGGTGTGCTTGGGAGCTTAGAAAGATAGACTTTTTATATGCTTCCTCTTAAACGTCTGGAAACACTCAGCAGATAGTCTAGAGCAGTGGTTCTCAACCTTTCTAAGGCTGCGACCCTTTAATACAG
The DNA here is from genome assembly GCA_028551405.1 of Uromys caudimaculatus. Lineage (NCBI taxonomy): Eukaryota > Metazoa > Chordata > Mammalia > Rodentia > Muridae > Uromys > Uromys caudimaculatus. The sequence continues at coordinate 11,910,625 of CM052710.1, read as the reverse complement.
TTCCTCATGATGTGGTGACCCCTCAACCATAAAATTGTTTTTGTTGCTACTTCATAGCGTACTTTTGCTACTGTTATGAATTGTAATACAAACATCTGATATGCGTGATATCTGACCTTCAAGCCCCGCAAAAGAGTCATTTGACAATCCCCCCCCAAAGGGGTCGCAACCCACAGGTTGAGAAGCACTGATGTAGAGTCTTGTCGATCACATTTATCCTAGTCCCCGTTCTCTCTCAACATAGGGCTTTGTTTTAGAAGACATAAATTTTAAATAAAAAGGGACCCTGGGACTGGAGTAGACTTGCACTCAAATCTAGTTTAATCAGATGCCTCTGTTAGAGTTCTGTTGAAGTAGATACTTGGAATAGTATCGAGTGATCTAGGACCTCTGCTGAAAGAGGAACTGGACTCTCACACAGCAATTGTCCCTCGGCAAACGCAAAGCAATTCACACTTCCTTTGAACTATTAAAAAGCTTAAAGGGAAAGATTTTTATGACTGATTCCATGCCGAGGAGACCAAGACTCTGGACAGTTGTTGGTATTAAAACCCTGCCACAGAAGCTTCTGGCCAATCATTGGCTCAACCAAGACTCAAATGCACCTCTGCAATAGGCAAGGCTCGCCTGCTCTCTGCACCACAGCTTGCCTTTGTCTTGAGCCAGAGATGCTGCAGAATGGAGTGTGGCTGTCCAGGCTTTTAATTCATAATTAAAACAGAGAGAAGAAAAGCTTCAGCTGTGAGATGAGATACAAACACAGAAACACAACTCGTTACAATAATGGTATAAAGGCCAATCTGTGGCTAGTTCTATGCTCGGCAGTCAGTATCTTAGACACCATCATTCAGAGAACCTAGGACCCACATCAAACTGCCTGTCTTAGTCAGGGTCTCTATTCCTGCACAAACATCATGACCAAGAAGCAAGTCGGGGAGGAAAGGGTACCACAGATGGTACCACCCACAAGGGGTCCTCCCCCCTTGATCACTAATTGAGAAAATGCCTTACAGCTGTATCTCATGGAGGCATTTCCTCAACTAAAGTTCCTTTGTGATAACTCCAGCTTGTGTCAAGTTGACACAAAACCAGCCAGTACATTGCCCATCCTCTGTTGCCCCACAGCCTGCCCTGGGGCCCACGGGCTCAGTGCACAATCACAGAAGAAAGGAGCAAGACTCTGGCTGTCCTGTCATTCTCTAGGCCCCACAGGGAGCTGTCGGACACGACAGCTTCGTGCACACACGTGTTTCTACTTTTGCTAATCTCCCTGTGAAGATCACGTATTTGCCCTCAGGGCCACCGTCTCCATCCTCAGACTTTTCATTATTTTTTATATTTCATTCACTTTCTTTGCTTTTACTATCTTTTCAGAACTCTGCCCCTGGTGTGGCATTTTGTTGTTGTTTTTTTTCTTTTTTGGGGTTCCCAGAACTACCAGTAATTTTCTGGGGTCCAGCCTTCAGTGTGCTCTCTAACATGGGGTAGGTATTGCACACTCTAAATAATGCAGACTGTAAGCATTCCAACAATTCAGTTTTTTTTTTTTCAGATCTTTGAAATTTTACCCAGACATGACATCTAGAGGATGGAACCCATCTCTAACCAGGAAATTAATTTACGTTTCATTTATACCTTCTACACATAACCTGAGCATAAATTTTACAGGATAGTTTCAACATAAAACAAAATTTGTATGTTTTGAGACAGGGTCTTATAATATATCCCTGGCTGACCTGGAACTTGCTATGTAGACCAGCCTGGCTTCAAGCTCGTAGGGTACTGGGGTTAAAGACATGCCAGCCACGGCCAGTCCAAACAGAGCATCTCAGTGGAAGCTCTCCCACCTGTGGCATCACGATGGCACTCTACATTTCAGACACACAAGGCTTTTGAGTTGGGGATTCTCAACCTATGACAGGATCAGCTGACCCCCAGGCAGCCTAAGTTCTATCCTGGCTTGTCCACATGAAGCTCAGTTTTTAAGTCTAGTTCTACACACACTTATCCATGGGGCTAGTCACCTCAGGAGTGACATACATGTACCCTGTGTGTATACTGAGACATAGACATAATGAAATGTATGCAAAATGAGGCAGCACTAGGAAAGAGTTCTAGACTTTTCTAAAGGGCAGGTCTGGCCTGTGAATGGAGGTAACTTGAGGAAGCATGTGGGCTTTGGGTCCAGGCAAAAGTTGAAATCTTGGTTTTGTAGGCTATTGGTTATATGATCTTGAACAGGTGGTTTGTTTTTGTTGTTGTTGATGTTTGTTTGTTTGTTTGTTGGCATCTCAAAGCCTTTTTTCTCATTTATAAAAGGAAAATGGGGGGTTAAATGGGATAATTTACATAGGCAGTCGGCATACTGCAGAGACTCAATACATAATGGAAAATTAATTAGGGTTAAACAAACTGTTGCTGAACATAACACATGCAGGGTGTGATGTCAACTCTCATTACAAGATAAAATACCATTTCAGGCAATAATCAGGTCATAGTAATACTTAAAAGACATTATCGCTGTTTATCTGAAATTCAAATTTAACTAGGAATCCTTTTCTGTTTGCTAAACTTGCAAACCCTCTATCAATATTATTATTACTTAGCCAAAGGGTCATTAAAAACATCATGCTAAAGTTACTGAAAATATACACACCCACCTACTCTGCAGTTCAGAGAAAACCACCTGGTGACAGACTAGGACGAAGCAACCTTGTTTTTCTAACCCTGGAATTCACACATATAACTACTTGTCTTTTGGATAAGGGCTCTCCTACAGTGAAGCCATTTCTATACTCCCACTTAAAGGGATACCCTCCCCCACACTAAGAATATTCTGCCTGAGGACTCTGATAACTCTCCATTTCTCAAATCCTAACAACTTGTTGTTTTCTTCTTGTGGGGATTTCCCAAATAGAGACAGACTTGTTTACACATCTCAGAGGTTGGGAACAAATTCCCAGGGGAGGTTGGAGGAGTCAGAGCTATGCCTAGGAAGCATTGGCTCCCTGCCAGAGAGAAGAGAGGAGCCAGAAGACAGATAAGCAGAGACCTAGGGGTGAGGCAGCCTGGTAGGAGTCTGCGAACAGAAGTGATGTGGAACACTGGCCTGGAGGACCGTGAGGACCCGGGCCAACCACTGGAAGAGTGGGGGTGGGGCAGAAGTTGCAAACAGGAAAATCCAGAAACTGAAGTTGTTAGTTTAAAGTATGCAGCAAAAGGGAGTGTGGGCAGCTGTCGGAGTATCCAAGTATCTGGGATCTGAAGCAGTGATCATCTGAGCTGACATTTGTTCGCCTGGTACTTCCTGAGCACTGAGAGGCAGGATAACTCACTCACAACTTAAAGGGCCAAGTGCAAAATAAAAAATGCTTCTTCTCCAAGCAAAGACAGTAAAGAATTGTGCGCGTACATGCGTGCGTGCGTGCGTGTGTGTGAAGGCCAAAGGTCAACTTCAAGTGTCATCCCTCAAGGGCCATCCACCTTGATTTTTTTTTTTAAGACAGGGACTTTTATAGCCTGGCTGGCCAGTGAGACCTGAGATCCTCCTGTCTCTGCCTCCCTAGTCCTGAGATGACAAGCACATACCACGTTTGCACAGTCAAGCTATTGCTCCAACCCTTAGAGAAAAGAACTTTAAGACGGCAGTAGAACATTAAATCAGCCAAGGCCGTTCCGAGAATGAGAACTTTGGTGCTGGCATCAGGCACCTTACCTACGGGTGATCCTGGATGTAGTGCTTGGGCTGGGTGATGGGAGGAGCTGGATGAGGTACTTGGGCTGGGTGATGGGAGGAGCTGGATACAGTACTTGGGCTGGGTGATGGGAGGAGCTGGATGAGGTACTTGGTTTCGGTGACATAAGTTCTGTATTACAACCCTAGCCATGGACAAAGAGCTAGATTTCTCTGTTTTAGTTTTGTCACATAATAAATAAAACTGATATTATGCCAAGACCTCAATAAAGCCTCTTTTAAAACCCACATGATAGCCATCGGAGCCCAGCAGGCAGGACTTGGAGGCGTTTTGGGTGGCTTCTATCCCAAGTTCACTATGTCTAAGCCATGTGTCTTTACATGAGTTTCCCTCCCTGTGGACCTGCTTCATCTACTAACAGGGATGGCCTCATTATGAGTCTCTGAGCCAGGGCTAGGTGAGGAGCACTCTCTCTCCATGCATGGACTGGGGGGCGGGGAGGGGGTGACCAGTGCACATAGGGCTGCACTGTCCCTAGCTAGCCACCATCACACAGAGAGCCAGGAGAAGAAAGCAGTCTCTGTCGGTAGGAACACAAGGGTCTTGCTCAGTGAAGCAAGGACTTCCATATATATTATATATATGGAAGTGTCATAATAAAACCCACTGCTCTGTATACTAACTTTAAAACTTAACTGAAACTAAATAGAATAACAAAGACATGCATAAAAGGTGTCACAGTACACCCACCTCCTTCACAATACAAGACATGTTCTAATGATAACAGTAATAGCTACTCTTACAGCGAGTGTCTCACAGGTTGTGTATTGTCCTGGACATTTCTACAAATGGTCCTGATTAATCTCCTAAGGAACTAATGCTAGGTGTAGGACCTGAAACTCAAGGCATAAGAAATATATTTAGGACACTGGAGTTCTGAAAGGCTTGGGAGCTTGGCCCAAAGTGGTAGAGCTGGCTTCCTTCCTAGGGCCTTAGCTCACTCTCTTCAGCATCAGGTGTTGCCCCTTGTCGTTGGGTGACCCAACCATGTGTACCACTAGATGGCGGTATAACCTGTCCTGGGGTGGAAGAAATGAGGCTCAGTCCAGAATGAGACACGGCTTTCAACCAGATCAGTGCCCTGCCTCTATCCAGGGTTCTCCTTGTAGAGACAAATATTCTTGGAATAAAACAGGGTGGTGGGGAGACATCCACACTTGGCCTTTTGTATGCCAGCCCTCAAGGTATAGGAACTGAAAAGAAAAATACATATTAAGGCTGGCTCCCAGTTGAGACTAGATCCTCCCGGGGCTGGGCAGCCTTACCAACCAGTGGCCATTGTTCGGTGAAGTCCACGGCCCTGGACACCTGCTGGCCTCACAGCCTCCATTTTCATGCTCAATAGGCTTTTGCCTCTGTTTAGGGGCAACAGAGATCAAAATTTTCCTTCTCAGTAATGACCCTGTTCTCCACTGTGAGTTCTCTGAACTGAGACAAATATCAAACCGTTGCCTTCCTAAGGCCTCATGGAAGACACTCCAAGCTCTCTGTGACCCTCTCCTCTCAGGGCAGGAAGAGGAAGAAATAGGACCGCCTGGTTGTGAGAAACGCTGCCATGACACTCAGCCCCAGCCCCTTCCTGTACAGGGGATGTGGTGGGCACTGTGCTGCTGGAAAGGGGAGGGCAGCTTGCGTGCTGTTTCTTCTTATTGCTCCACAATGGCCAGTGTACACACACACAGGAGAAAGAGAGCTGGTGAGAGAGAGAGAGAGAGACGGAGAGAGATGAGTGTACAGCAAAATTGACACAGCCCACGCAGAACCCACCACTGCGTGTCCGAGCTCTGCCTTGATGCCAGTCTATCCTCTACTTCCTTGCTCAGAGCATTGCCAGCAGCTGGCACACCCATGTGTTTTGGATGCTAGAAGGCAAAGCTGCCTCCTTCTGGGTGGCCAGGGGGGCATGAAGATGCTTCCTCGGTGAGAAGGCCTTTTGGCCACACTCCTCAGAAATCATCCATCTACACCAGGAATGGAACAGCGCAGCTCTGTGCCCACTCTCCCAAACTGACCCAGTGAAGGTCGTGTTCTAACCTCCACACACCCCACCTACCCCCAGCTGAGCCTCAGCCAGTCCCCACACCCCACCCACGTCAGAGCCAGTGACGAGCGTGCTGTCTCCACTTCCCCCTCCACAGGAGAGAGGTTTCCACAGCAGTGCATTATCCATTAAAAAATAAAAAAATAAACCACTCCCACCCGGATTCTGAGTTTTACTCGATGATTCTGTCTCCATAGCAACTAAGCCTACAAGACCTCGGCACCGATCTGCTATCTGACAAGAAATTGTGGAAGAGGGTGCTGGGAGAATGGCGAGCTGAAAGCTGGCTGATGTGACCTAAGTGTATCACGCCGCTGGTGAGGCTCTCTGGAGATGGTCAGTCTCTCTGCACACCACAGCCCTACTTGACCGGCCCCATCCTGTTCCTTTCTCTCCTCCTTGGCAGTTCCATCTTCCTCCCACCCAGACACACCCTTCCAGGTCCCCACTCATGCCTCAAGGCCAAGCCATAATGATGACACGCTGGGTAGAGAAATCTCATCAGATTTTCAAAGTGTGAAATGACTCAGACATCACATAGCCTGCCCTACACTCGTCATTCACTCACCAGGACAACTCTCAACTCAGGACCCTTGCTGTGGCCTCCTCTTCCCCTGACTCTAATGCCACAGACCTTGGTATCAACAGCAGTCTCCAGGGAGAGATAACATTGCCTCACACACACAGCTAGACACATGGACACCTTCCCCAAACACAGACTGCAGCAGACGTACCTGGTTTACCTTAACTTCGTTTGGATTGGTCACGCGGTCCAGGCCGTAGTCTAACACATTGTTCATTCCAGGCTGAAAGGAAGAATAACAATATAAGGGTCACCACAGGAGGTCTCTACCTTCTGATCAACTTCAGATCTGGCCAAGCTGCTAACTGAGAGATCAAGCTGAGAAGGGCTTGTGGTCTAGCCCACAAAGAAAGGCTCGGTAACCCCCAAATGATCTAGAAAGTTTTCCGACTGCTATCTGGTCTATTACCACAGAACCCAGCACTCCATATAGTGGGAGGAAGAGAGAGAGGGAGGGACAGAGGGAGGAAGGGAATTCACCGTAAGAGGATGGGGAGGGGATGGAAGACAGGTGGGATGCACTGTGGACAGATGGATGGATAGACAGATGACAGGTGTACTAGACTAGATGGATAAACGGCACTGAAGCCCAATAAGACTTCACTGCAGTTGATACATGGGGCCCTGATTCCTCCTACAGGTCCCCTTCACCACACCCTTCAGTTGCTGCCTGGGCTGAGTTAGAAGGAAGCTAACCATGCATCAGGCAGGCATTAGCCCATCCCTGCCCTGATTTTGATGTTTTCCAGATGTGCCAGACATCCTAAAAGATACTTCTCTCTGTCTTCACTGGCCCAGCCACCTGAGAAGCAGAGATACTGCCTCCTACCTAACAGGCACTTCTAGGATTTAGCAAGAGGAAGTACGACACCGTCAGCAGAGGGTAGCTATCACTGAACAAGAGCCTAGGCTCGTTTAAGGTCGTGCATGAGGAGGTGTAACCAGACCTGTGTACATGCGAAAGTGCAAGCAAACCTGCGTCAGCTATCTTTGTCAGTTCCCATTTCTGCAGGTTAACCCCACCCTGCAGTCAGTCTCGATTGACCTCTCTCACCTACTCAAGGCCAGCAATTGAGGTTTTTCACTTCCTGTGTACAGGCAAGTGTCGGCACAGACTATTAATAAGGCTAACTTCACAACAGCTAAGACAAGGCTCTCTCCCCATCAGATCCAGTCCTATCGGCAGCACTGAAAGCATTGTCAGTTTGAGGTAGGGCTGCTAGATTAAAATCTAGGACATCTGGTTAACTTCAGATAAACACAAATAATTCATGTCCCATATAGTGCTGGAGGAGTAGGGATATAAATTGCTTGATTGGTGGTTTTTTGTTTGCTTGCTTGCTTTTTGCTTTTTGTTTTATCTTTGGAGGGTGGGGAACAGAGTCTTTATGTATCAGGCTTGCCTGGAATTCACAATGTAGCCCAAATCAGTCTAGAACTCACAATCCTCCTGCCTCAGCCTGAAGTTATAGGTTCATGTCACCACGCCCAGCTCCAATAGTTTAGCACTTATTGGATACTTATACTAAAAACATAAAATAGATTTTGATAGCAAATAAATTCTGATATAAACTATTTTATGCAAAATAATTATTGCTGAAGCTAGGGTAGTGGCTGAGTGAGTGAAAGTGCTTTCCACAGAAGCCTGGCAACCTGAGTTCAATCCCCAGAACACATGTGAAAAGCCAGATGGTGTGCTGCACATCTGTAAACACAGCCTGGTGCACATCTGTAATCACAGCCTGGTGCACATCTGTAATCACAGCCTGGTGCACATCTGTAATCACAGCCTGGTGCACATCTGTAATCACAGCCTGGTGTACATCTGTAAACACAGCCTGGTGCACATCTGTAAACACAGCCTGGTGTACATCTGTTAACACAGCCTGGTACACATCTGTAATCACAGCCTGGTGCACATCTGTAATCACAGCCTGGTGTACATCTGTAAACACAGCCTGGTGTACATCTGTAATCACAACCTGGTACACATCTGTAAACACAGCCTGGTGCACATCTGTAAACACAGCCTGGTGCACATCTGTAATCACAGTCTGGTGTACATCTGTAATCACAGCCTGGTGCACATCTGTAATCACAGCCTGGTGCACATCTGTAATCACAGCCTGGTGCACATCTGTAATCACAGCCTGGTGCACATCTGTAATCACAGCCTGGTGTACATCTGTAAACAGCCTGGTGCACATCTGTAAACACAGCCTGGTGTACATCTGTAAACACAGCCTGGTGTACATCTGTAAACACAGCCTGGTACACATCTGTAATCACAGCCTGGTGCACATCTGTAATCACAACCCTCCTCCAGAGAGATGGTTGGCAGAGACAGGAGAATCAGCCAGAAGCTCACAGGCCAGCAAGCCTAGAGTACTCAACAGGGCTACAGCAATGAGAGACTCTGCCTAAAAGCAAAAAGGAACCCAGCTCCAAATGTTGTCCTCTAACCTCTATGCCCCTGATGTGACAAGCGTGTGTATGTGTGTGTGTGTGTGTGTGTGTGTGTGTGTGTGTGTGTGCACTCACACACATGAAGTTAATTAATTAATTAAAAACCAGGTGCCCTGTATCCAGCTTGCTAAATATGGCATCCTAGCTCAGCAGGCTACCATAGACACAGATGCTGGGCCTACTAACCACAAAAGGAAGAGATGAAAAGCAGAACAGGAAATGCATGAGAAGAGGCTGAGGACAGGACGTTCCCACCCTCACCCTGTTACCTGTGGACCTCCATCAGTGAGTACTACACATATGCCAGACACTGTGCTAAGTCTTAAGAGACTAGTTCAATATGACAGGAGACTTCTGCTTTGGGGGCACCCCCAGAAGACACAGGGAATCATTTCCAGTCTTGGGGAGGGGGAAGTCCCTTAGTAGTCACAACAAGATAAACGTCATGATGAATGTCATGAAGTCCCAGACAGTCCTCAAGACAACCTAACCTCCTATGAAAGAGAAGAGAAGGATGTGGCCAGCAGACTAATGCTTTCGCCTAAAATGGGCTCCAGGTATTTCCCCCAGCGTCTGCTACAGAGTAAACCCCACCAGCATGACTGAAGGCGAATTTCACCTACACGCAGACATTCACGTTGTGTTTTCTAACACATCTACACACCCTCTCAACTTACGCATGCCTGCTCACGTACACATACACACACACGTTTCCACACGTTAACATGTACACATCCATACTCATCACACGCTCAGACCCCACCCCCACCCCCACCCCCAAACCCCAGTTTCCTACAGCCACTGTCCAGCTCCTTTCACGAAGCACTAGCTGCCCGAGCAACTCCATGGGGCACCTGCTTCCAGGCTTCAGTTGGCTGTTTAGCTGTTCCTTAGACCTGGCGCCACAGACTGCAGAAATGAGGTGGCCTGGGGCTCAATAGTACTATGTGCATAGTTGAAACCAGTTCCAAGGCCACCTCTGCCGCCCAGACTCACAGTCACCTCTGAGCTTTACTGTTCTACTGTCTCTCCAGTTCTAGCTCGCCACCCCCCAAATCCTCCCCGAGGATTTCCTCACCAGCTCTAGGGGACAGCCAACCCTACACCCTCCTCTACCTGTGCCTTCATCTCTGCCTCTCTGTGGGTAGCAGCTCCTTAAGTCCCAGTTGAAGAAGCTGTAATCCCAACCACTGTCCTGTCCATAGTCCCCCAGATAGTTACAAGTATGAGAAACCCCATCTATCAGGCCACAAGTATAATCTGTATCCTACTGTTTATAATAACCACCAGAGCTACTGATCCACAAGTGAGTACTTAATTGAAGATTACCCAGAGCTGATTGTCAATGCACAATAAATAAAGGTAACCAACTGAGGTGCTGCCAGCCAATGCCTTCTACCCTGGTGTCTCTACACCGAAAGCCCCTCAGAGATATACAAGCTATGAGCTTCCCTCCTTCAGCGGGAGGTACTGTGAGCACCAGGGTATGACGTCTCTATCACATCCCTTGGGTAACAAACAAAAGAGGCAATTTGCTAAATGCCTGGTAATCCGATGGTGACGTCAGCAGGAAGTGGCACGCCGGGGTGGCACCAGCCTTCTGCTAGTCACAGGTCGACTCTCTAATCCCCTTCCTGGTCACCATGCTGTTCCCTAAAGCATCAGACCCTTTGGCCCATGGGTCAGAGAGGATAAACAAAACACTACATTGTTTTATAAACATGATTCAATGAGGAAAGGGAGGCAGGCGGAAGAATGAGGCTGAAACAGGAGACAATTTTAGGTTGAAGAGTTAAAGTCTGTTCCAAGCACAGCTCGATGTGACTGTCAGCTCTGTGGGGAGGTGTCTCCTGGCGCCTGGTCTGATGCAAGGATGCCTTTCTTCTACAAGACTGTGTGGCATTCTGTGTGTCATCCTCTCATTTGCATAATAGTTTAGTCGTCATTCCTCCACTGTGAGTTCCTTGAAATAGTGAACCATGTCTGTCCTGGCTCATAAAGCCAAATATCCCCATTGCCCCAAGATCATCTACCATAAAATAAACATGCAAAAGTTATGTAGCGTCTGTTTAATTACTACCAGCATCTGTCAAGGGTCTCGTACTGTTTTGTGATACAACACTACATTTCAGACTATTTTCTAGGTTAATGAATGGTCTTTGCCCATATCATTTTTTTTTAAAGATTTATTCATTTTATTTATAGGAGTACACTGTTGCTGACACACCAGAAGAGGGCATCAGATCTGATTACAGATGGTTGTGAGCCACCATGTGGGTGCTGGGATTTGAACTCAGGAACTCAGGACCTCGGGAAGAGCAGTCAGTGCTCTTAACCACTGAGCCGTCTCTCCAGCCCCCTGCCCATATCATTTTAATAGGTTCACAACGGCCTATCACATCTGATATAAGCTATGTTGCCATTCTCCACTGCGGGGCTTTTAGCACAACCTCAGCAGGAAATGGAGAGCAGATACCTTCTTTGTTGATGTCCCTGCATGTGGCTGTAATGAAGACTGCGTAATGTTCATTCATGGGACCTTAGGGTACCAGGCCAAGGAATGCCTTCTCCCCAGAAAGCCAGGCCTGGGTGATGAACTGTAACCCTCAGAAGACACCAAGTCACTGGTGGTGCCCAGGTGGCTTAGTGAAGTTACAGGAAACACCAAAATGTTTTGTTCCAGGAATCCTGTCTCACTGTGTAGCTCAGTTGGTAGTAGGTTCCTGGCAAACATGAAGCCCAGGCTTCCAGCCCCAGCACAACATAAATTGGGTATAGAAATAAAGGCAGAAAGATCCAGACTTCAAGGTCATCCTTAGCTATATAAGGAAACCGTTTCTCCCTCGTTCATTTATATTGTCTGTAGCGTGCTTAGATCTGTATTTTGATCCATTTGGGTCAAACTCAATGACTGACCAACTACTGCCCATGTCTGAACACCTTCTACTGGTGATGCTCTTCTGGTTACAGCATCAGACAGGTATCCTTTCTTTGCAGGTGCACGCACGGTACAAACGCAATGTTGCCTATCTGGCATTGTGAGCCCAACACTCTTTTCCTGGCAGTTGAGGCTCAATAATGATTTCACTGATAAGAACGAGACAAATGAGCAGCCTTAGTGGTTAAAGCTCCTGCTGTACAGGCATGAGGTGTAGAGTTCAGATCTCTAGAACGACATAAATGATGGATGGGTTGTAACAGCCGGCCTGTAATTCCAAGCTTGGAGGACAGCAAGGTGGTCACCAGAGCAAGCTAGATAGTGAGACTAGGCACATCGGTGAGCTCTGAGTTTGACTTTGGGAACATGCCTCAATGAATGAGATGGAGAAGCAAAGGAAGGATGTTTCTGACATCAACCTCAGGCCTCTACATGCATACAGACACACATGTGCCCCTGCAAACAGCAAACATGTATATCTACAACACACACATACATACACGCATACATGCATGCATACACACATATATACACACATACATGCGCACACACATACACATGCACACACACATATACACACATGCATGCATGCATGCACACCCACACACGTGCACACACACATACACATGCACACACACATACATGTATACACACTGCACACATACACATGCACATATGTGCACACACACACTCACACACACATACACAGGCACATGCAAACACACATACACACATGCATGTACCCACATGTACCTACACACATACACACACATGCACTTGCACACACACAAACACTCATATGCACACATACATACACATACACATGCACACACATGCACACACACACACAAGCACTCATGTGTACACACCCATGGCAAATGAACAAGCTAACAGATCTGGTAACTGTGACCACGTCACACTCTAACAGGTGGCTACAGCGAGTCCACAGAGCTCCTGCTCAGCATCTACAGAGCCAAATGCTTGCTACGGCTGGCTCTTTTCCCACTGTGCTGAGGTTTGTTTGGGTCTCCTGGAGACAGTCTGGCAGTCTGTGGGCTCCAGGGCTCCCCAGGCTTGTCAGACAGATTGCTCTGTTCCAGGCAGGGATGTTCCTTAGACAGAACACCATCTTCCCGGTGCTGGCCAGCGAGAGGTGGAGAGTATCTGAGAAGAGTCGGTGACAGCAGTCCCCGATACAGTCCTGCCTCGTTCCTGATGCTTCCTGGGTTTCAACTGAGGACAACGGTGAGGGAGACCAGACAGGTGGGGCATATTTCGTGTTCTCGCCATTTTAAGGGTGCCCCAAGCAGATCAAAGCTTCACTCTAAACTAGTCCCTGCCCCCTATGCTAACGAAGTAGCCAGGCTTGTTTAAACACAAATGTCTATGTTTCTGGAGCAATCGGTGACTCAGAAGGTCACAAGCAAACTAGAATACATGAGGACATCAGGTGACATTGTCACAGAAGGCAAAAAAAAAAAAGCATAGAACTAAGAGAGAGGGCTGCAGAGTTAATTAAGGGTGTGGGTTCAGATCTTCTGGCACATATGAGATACACAGCTGGGCAACTTACAACATCCCTGGGTTCCAGTGGGCTTGTCAGTAAAATGGAACAACACAACTTTGCACGAGGGTCGGCAAAAGGTGGATAAAGGGATGGGAGCAGGGGGCTTAGGGAAGTGTGGGTTTTCAACTCAGGTCGGCCATGTTGACGACAAGTGTGGTGATGCTGGTGGTGGTGGTGGTGGTGGTGGTGATGGTGATGATGGTGGTGATGGTGATGATGGTGGTGGTGGTGGTGATGGTGATGATGATGGTGGTGGTGGTGGTGGTGGTGGTGGTGGTGGTGGTGGTGGTATTCGTAGTGAAAACGTGATAAGTGAAAGAAGTGATAGAAGTGAGCTGGTATCATACTGCTAGAGATGAGAGAAGGAGACAGGGAAAGGTGGCCGTGCAGGCTCCACGTCATATGAGCTCATTTATCCGGCTGTAATGAGCCACTCGGTCACTTCTCCTGATGGAGGCTAAGAGCCTACACCAGGAAAACTATGGAGAATCTGGGTGGTCCATTACTCATTTCTCTTCTCTGGGCCTTCTGGATAAGGCAACCAAGGCGGGGCGTGTGGGAGTCCTATGCAGCTCACTGGGCAGCCTGACTGGTACTTTGTAAGGACAGCGGCCACATGGACTCCTACCGTGGACTCTCTGCATGCACAATGGGGAAGCCATTCTCTGCTCTGGAAGGGTGGGAAACGGTTCCGCTTTGGTGCCACAGAGCACAGGGCCATCTCAGAAAGTAAGCGAGAACCTACCATTTCCTCTCGACCTGAACAAACTGCTTCTAGAACACACAGGCAACATAAAATTCACAAAACAAGCTCTCCCTCAAAGCGTCCACTGTGGAGGCCCTGAAGCTCTGGGACTCTGGGCTCAATCATCCAAAGCCAAGCCCCAGGGATCTGGGTCGGGAACCTAAAAATCAGTTTTCCTCCTGAAAGGGACCCCTGAAGCAAAGATAAACCAAACAAGCTATTTGGGAATCAAGCCCAGAACATTCCCTGCAGCAACACAACATACAAATCACACACCATGGTGGCTACACCTTGAGAAAAATCTGTTGGAGATATACAAAGACGGGCAAGCCAGCCGGACTGTGAAGGGATAGTGGTCAGGTTTTAACACTACCCCTGACTCAATTCACTTCCTGTTCTGAGCATCTCTGGTCATTTTGAGGCAAGGTCAATAAAAGAGGAGGAGAAAGAACGTTTGTTTTGAGTGCTTCACTTTCCTGAGTCTCTGTCAACCTCTTGCACTTCCTGTAACCCAGAGGGAAATTGAAGCAGCTGAGATCACTCTAGTGGGATGCTGGGAAATGAGATGGCCAGTTCCTAACACCAAGCTGGACAGGCTACATCCATTATGGACGGACTGTCTCTTGGAGCCAAGTTGGGGCCATTAGAAGTCCCAACGTTGGGTTGTAGAGATGGCTCAGCAGTTAACAGCACCACTGCTCTTGTGGAGGGGCCGGGTTCCACGCTCAGCACCACACACAGGTGTGATCCAGAAATGTCTGTAACTCCCAGTACCAGAGAATCTGACACCCTTTTCTGATCTCTGGGGACACCAGGCACACACCTGGTGCACATACATGCATAAGTGCATTCATACACATAAGATAAGAAGAAGTCCAAAAGTCAAAGAAGCAAGGTGCTCCAAGTAATGATATGCTCGTAAGCATGCTCAGTCCTTCTGTCTGCCTCCCCTCCTAGCTGCTGACCTGGACCAGAGAGGAAAAGATAGAGCTGGGAATACACAGGACATCTCTGTCTGCTCTCTCACTGTCTTGTTTTTTTCTCACTAGGGACCTGTGTTCCCAGATCTTCTCATCATCTTTCCCCAAGGAAGAAACCTCAACAACAAAAATTCCAAACCCCCATGAAAGACAAGTTGATCCCCAGTTGCTTGGTACTTAACACTGACAGACAAGCTGTAAGGACCCCACCAAGAAGACACAGCCCAAGGCAGCCCACACTGGACAGATCCTCCAGCTAATCCAGTTCTTGTTGGTGACAAGAAGGTGGGGAGCCCAAGGCAGCAGTGCTGAAGTGAGTACAGGGGAGGGGGGCCCTCGGGAGAGAGAGGAAACCCATACTCACGGGGCTTCGATGCACCAGCCAATACGCCTTCTCCTGGCAATCCAGTGCATATCTGTCAGCTTTGTTCCTTTCCTTTCCAGTCCTAAAACAAAACAGAAGCTACGTTCAAGGCCAGCAGCGATTCACCTCTTTAGGTCTAAGATGGTCTCCATTCTTGATGACCCGGACCACTTTCTCCACCTGCACATAGTGAGAACAAACACAGCAGGTACTGCCAATACCACACCACGCTTTTGCTCCAGGCACTGTTCCAGCATGCATTCATCCGATCCTAGTTCGTTCTCCCAGGGAACTTCCCAACCTCACAACTTGGTGAGATCCCTTGTTTTGGTTGGGTCCTTACGGCTTGTCTGTCACTGTTAAGTGCAAAACGTGAAGCAAGAGGAGGAGTTGGAGGCCCTGCCAGGGCCACATCCTCTCTGGTAGTCGACAGTGTGTTCCATTTCTCCTTCATGGTACTGGGCTGCATTGATTTAGGTACTGTCACCATGACCAGCTCCAGAATCAGACCTGTCACTAAAGTCACTATGGAGCGAGCAGAGATGATCCTGTCAGCCAATATTTGGCCTCCCTGGCTTCCTACTGGTTTCCCTGCTTTGGCAAACAATATGATCAACATCCAGACAAGTGGGTATCAATCCACACCAGAGCTGTGCTGGGGAAATGATGTGGTCTCAGGAAATCCTATTTTCTCCTGTTTGTCCTTCTCTGTCCCTCCAGTGAGTTGGTGACACAAGTCAGAGCTTTTTCTCAGTCCTGCTGTGGACTATAAAAGGTTATCCTGTTTTGTCTAACTATCTCCCCTTTGCCACCGCAGGAGGAAGTGATGCCGGGCCTCCCCCTCCGGAAGGGAAGAAGTACTCATTAGCACGCCAAGGGCACCATTCAGTCCCACCTCCGAGGCTAGCTGTGCTCACGTTTGTTAACGTCTGTTTTCCCAGGCAACGGGCAACATGATATGACGCACACATCCTCCTCACGACAGAGGCAGTGGATTTATTTCCCCATTAATGTTCTGTGAAGAACATAATAGCATCCCGAGAGCCAGATGGGTGAGCAACGCCATTCCAGGAGGGTGTTCTACCAACCTCCTCTGGAAATTAAATAGGAACACTGCTGCCCCCGTCCCCCCTTAACAACCTAATGGATTTTCCACCAGCTTAACCAGCCCCAGTCCCCAGGAGGATGGACCACAAGCACCCTGAGGTTTACATGGTTTCTATAATGCTAGTCAGTCTGGTAACTAGAGCCCGTCTTTAATAAGCACAGCGGGCTTTTCTGGATTTGCACATCAGCAGCTCTGTGCAGAGGGCGGAGAGCTGTGACAGATACAATCCCAAGTGGCCAGTACATAAGGAATCCATTTAGTTGATCACATGACCTTTTTCTCACAGTTGCATTTGTTTAATCTTCTGTTCATTCATGGATTCATGGAACTCCTACTATGTTCCAATTACGGGGAGTCAAAACATAGCTCCAGCCGGGCAGTGAGGGTGCACGCCTTTAGTCCCAGCACTTGGGAGGCAGAGGCAGGCGGATTTCTGAGTTCGAGGCCAGCCTGGTCTACAGAGTGAGTTCCAGGACAGCCAGGGCTACACAGAGAAACCCTGTCTCGAAAAACCAAAAAAAAAAAAAAAGAATATACAGACTTGCCTGTGGTGTTTGTACTGTGAGAAACCATTGTAGAAACTAAAGCAAAACCAAGGATGGTCTCTGTAGTGATTCTGAGGTGTCTCCATGCCCTTCCTGTGGTCGGAGGGGTCTGTTTCCCCTCCCCCTTAGAGTCAGGTAGAGTTAGTTCTATGCTGACTTCCATCACTAGAGTGCCAGGCATAGCATGTATAATTTACAAGGCTGGGCCACAAAAGAAAGAGCGAGTCACCTAGCCACAAGAGAGGGAAAAAAGAGGAAGAACACACACACACACACACACACACACACACACACACACACACACACACGGAGCGGGAGGGGCTCAGCACAACAAAGACTACCCCCACCATCTAGTTTTGTGGTGGGATCCCAAATCTGAAACCCATGAGTTAAGTCATGGAGTTAAGGGGAAACTGGTGTCTCAGAGGAAAAGAGCCTTTTAGGAATTCCCCGTCCCACAGCACCTGAAGTGAGGAGAGGAGAGGAATCTGAGTCTGGGTACTCAGACTTATCTAGGGCTTCTGGAGGAGGAAAGTGAGACAGCTCTGAGTGGCAGCTCCTGGAAGGGTTATGTCAGGGTGTGTGGGTGGCTGGGATTGTCTCACTCAGAGCACAGAAGTAGAGGAGGGCATGGAGGGGCTGGGGAAAGAGAAAATCCCATCTCTGTGCTCCTGGGCCCAGCTTAGAGCTGGAACCCACTAGAAATGCAAAAGTGTTGTGTTGGATAGAATTTAATCATTCCAGCCCAACCAAGTGACCTTGACCAAGTAGTGCTAGCCTCTCCGAGCTTCCGATTCCCAACAAAAAAGGTAAGGAGGGACTGGGACTACGATCTTGAGCATTTCTGCCACAGCAATTTAAAATAAGATGGCACCCGTGAACACCGAATGAAACCCTGTAAACAAATGCCAATGGCGTGTTAGAAAGTTCCCTCCACGTTGCTTTGTCTCAAATATGTCAGACAGGAACATGTTAATGGCTAAGAAAGCAGTGATAGATCTCTTACCAGTGCCCCATGAGAACATGACGGCTAATCTGTATTGTCAACTTGACTGGATTAGAATTACCTAAGAGGCAACTCTCTGGCCGTGACCATGAGGGTATTTCTACTGAAGTTTAACTGAGGTGGGAAGACCTTTCTTGAGTATGGGCGGCACCATCACATGGCCTGGACTGAACAGAAACGTCAAGGCAAGCTGAGCACCAACAGTCATCTCTCTCTGCTTCCTCAGGGCGGCTGCAGTGGGACCGGCTGCCTCATGCTCCTGCCGCCATGATTTCCCTGTCGTGATGGGCTGTGACCCCCAAACTGGGGTCAAAATAAACGCTTCCGTCCTGTGTACTATGGTCTCACTTCAGTTCCCAGGCTTGCCATTCTGGGTCCTGAAGTAAGAGAAGGCATGCCAAAGCTGCAGATGGCCTACAGTAGACACGATATGAGTAAGAAGTGAACCTCACAGGATCTGTGAGTTGTTCAGAGGCATAAGGTGTTGCCCAGTCTACACTTCACACTCTGCTCCAGCCACAGAAGATGGCCGCCCAGGACACTCTCCTGTCTCCTTAGTTCTCCATGCTTGGAACGTCCTCCCTGTCCTCCTCCTCTCCCTCCCCCTCCTCCCACCACCACCATCCTTCATAGCTTACCGATCCTATTTCCATAGCTCCCTCTGCAAACCCCTGCTCATGACCCTAATCTCACGGTACTGTGTGCTGGCCTATTCCTTCATCTGCCTAACCTGCAGGGCTGTGGCCTTTGCTCCCTAGCCCTAGCCTAGTGTTTGTCACACAGATGCTCATTAAAGGCTGGTTGTAATCAAAGGAAACAGGGGAATGGGATGCCCTGTTAGTGGGTAAAGTGTTTGCCTCCCAAGCATGAGGACCTGAGTCTGATCCTGCAGCACCCACATAAAAATAAATAGACAAATATAACTTTTAAGCTAGGCTGGTTTCATGTACTTGTAATTCTAGCATTGGAGAGGGAGAGACAGATAGATCCCTGGAGTTCTCTGGCCTGCCAACCTGGAAGACTTGGGACTAGAAAGTTTCAAGTCAATGAGAGATTCAGCTTCAAATAATAAGGGAGCTGGCACCTGAGAGAGCAGCAAAGCTATCTTCTACCCTGAGTATAGACAGAGACAAGCACAGACACACACGAAAAAGTTAAATTAAATTAAACAAAGGAGCCAGGAAGGAGACAGGAGGGACAGCCAGTGCCCACTTCACACTCACCGGTACTGCTCTTTGGCCTGCATGATGACAAAATCCCACTTGTAATTAATCTTCTTGTTCAAGAAATCATAATTTTCCTAAAGAAGAAAAGCAAAATGAGACAGTAAGCTTCACAGGATAGGCCACAAACAGCAGGGCAGAACGCATCAAGCCAGCAAATGATACCCATGGCTACCCACGGCCCAACGACTCCCACAGCATCTAAACAGCACAGACAAAGGGGCCAGACAGAATACTCAAGTGCCTCTGCAGGAGGTCTCCTTTGCTTTGTCTAAAAGAACTGTATCCAAGATCTGATTGAGAAGAAAGGAGGTGGAAGTTATATTCGTGAGACAGGCCTGGTGGGTGGCACAGGCCTGGGATCCCAGCTTCTCAAAAGGCTGAGACAGGAGGATCCAGCCTGAATAATACAGGAAGACCCTGTCTCAAAACAAACAAGTTTTTAAAAGAGCTGAGGGTATAGCTCAGGACACTCGCCTACCAGGAAGGTGGGACGGGGAGAATGGGGGTAAGAAAGGAAGGAGGGGAGGAGAGTGGGGGAGAGAGGAGGAAAGAAGAAAGCCTTCAAAGTGTGTATGAAACCATCACAATGCAATACAATATTTTGCACTATTAATATATACTAATAAAGAATTTGCAAAGATTAACCCTGACTTAATGAAATGGATGGATGTGGATAGGTATGGACCAGTTTTAAAGAATTAAAACCCATAAAGATCATTGCCCTCCACCAGATGTCAGCCTCATGTCCTGGTTAATTTTTGCTGTCAACTTTACACAACCTAGAGTCACCTGGGAAGAGGGGATCTCAGTTGATCAGACTAGTTATGGCGCATATCTGTGGGGCACTGTCTTCTGGGATTGTTAATTGATATAGGAATCCCAGCCCACTTTGGGCAGCACCATTCCTAGGCAGGTGGTCCTGAACTATATAGAAAGCTAGCTGAGTATAGCTAGTGAGAAAGCCAATAAACAGCATTATCCCTCCACGGTTCTACTTCAGTTTCTGCCTTGATGTCCCTCAGTAACTGTGATCAGCAAGTGTAAGCTGACAATATAAGCTTTCTTCCCAGAGTGGAGTTTCATTCATGACATTTGTCACAGCAATAGAATGAAACTAAGATACCTTCTGAAGTTTCCGGCATGTTCTTTGGGAAATCTGATTCACTCAGCCAAAAATATGTCTTTCCTATTATTTTCACACCACAAATTTAGTTTAAATATATTAGGCCAGGGCTGTGTGTTATTATGTATATTAAGGTATCTCATTTGAGCGCATCCAAAGGACCAGGATAGTAACCACCAAGGCAAGGGTTTAAGTTACAGCAGAAGAGAACTGAAGCTATACATAGAAAAGGATATGCTTCAGTAAGCCGTAAACAAATCATTGGACGGGTAAATGGATTGATGAGAGGTGGATGGTGGATGGGTGGATGGATGGATGGATGGATGGATGGATGGATGGATGAATAGATGGATGAATAGATGGATGAATAGATGGATGAATAAATGGATGAAGAGATGGATGAAGATATGGATGGATAGATGGATGGATAGATGGACAGATGATAGATGGATGTGGATTGATCGGTGAATGTGGGTTAACAGATGACAAATGGATTGGATAATGGGTAGGTGGATGTATATGGTTAGATAGGTGGATGGGTGGATGGATGATGGGTGGATGATAGGTGGATGATGGATGGGTGGATGGGTAGATGATGGTAGATAATAGAAGGATGAGAATACACAGATGGAGGACAGATGGGTAGATAAATGGAAGCTATGTAGATAAATGTAGTAATGTAGAAAAGAGAGAATATATCTTATGACTACAGTCTACTCCATTATAAAACTCTGTACCTTTTCATATTCTTCTAAAATCCCCTTCTTTTTGATATTTCGCTTAGCTAGATAGATGGCTGGAAGAAAAAAACAATGGCATTTTCCATCATTGTCATATTCCAACCCCCCTTAGGCAGCCAGAAAAGATGTTCAGCCAACTAGATTCCCTCCTTCTCCCTCCTCCCACACCTCCAGGGATACTTCCAATACAGATGTGAGCTGACATAAAGGTCATGCTGACAGCCAGACACACGTCACCCGAATGCAGCACGCAAATAAGCAGCGTGTTAGGCGAGAACACAGGCATATGAGTAAGTGGAGCATTTACCATAGTCTGTGTCTTCAGCTGGCCACTGCTGAGTGGGCCAGAAATATGGCGTCTACAAAAGAAAACAGGAAAACCATGGTTACCTATGAAGCTGGGAACTGGTGGATTCCCCAGCCTGGAATGAGAAGGATAACCCTACCTTAGACCTCTGCACCATTTCTAAATTCCTGATCTGTGAGGATGTGAGGCCAACTAGCTAACTTCCCAGGGAAGTTACATTACCACATCAGGTCAAGATTAAAGCTCACCTGAAATCGGTAGAGACTGTTGTCAGGCTTGAGGGTGAGATTCTTGGGGTCTTGCAAAGGATAGATGTAGCCATACTTGACAATAAAGTTGCCCAGGTTCTGGGCCTCTGGGGAGAAGGAGTTTCCAGATAAAAGTTAAAAATGGAACCAAAGCAAGAATGTGTGGCTCAGCTCCTGACCAGCAAATTCCAAGAGAGCAGCCCATCCTTACTGCATAGGACCTGAAGCCTGGGACAGAGGTTCTTTTTTTTAAGATTTATTTGATTTCTTGCATGCATGTATATAGATGTATATGTAGTAGATGGGTTTGTATGCACGAGCGTGTACATGTGTGCGAGTCAGAGGTCATTATCATTCTCCACATTATTTTTTCAGACCAGGTCTCTCACTGAACCTAGAGCTTATTGTCCCGACTGGAGTGGCCGGCCTGTGAGCCCACGAGATCTCTCCTGACTCACCTCCAACTCCCAGGGCTGGGATTACAGACTTGTGTTGCCTTTTGCACAACTGCTAGGAGTTTGAGCTCGGGTCCTCACGTTTGCACACTATTGAGCCATCTCCCCAGCCCACGCCTTTGCTTCTGACTCTGGCTGGTTATCTATGAAGGTCCTGCCTCGCCGACTGAGATGTGCAATTTTTAGTGACTCCCGCAAAGCCTCCTTTTGACTTTCCCATGGCAACCAGTAACTACACAGGCAAAGGCCTCACCCAGGTTAGAGATCCAGAGATGCTGCATGATCCACTGCAGAACATCACCTCCTGCAAGACAGAGACACATCTGATCAATGTCATAACCACCATGCCCTCCTCCACAAAGTGCATCTTCACTGTTTGGTGGTGGTCCTGTCCCTGACCGACCCCACCCATTCATTCAAATCATTCAAAACAATTAATATCCACTGAGGCATGACCCCACCAGATCGGAAGCTCATCCCCCACTATACGCTGTCTTTTATTTATAAGTTTGTTTGGTATTTGCTTGTTTGTTTGTTTTGCAGAGCCTTACTAAGTTGCCCAGGCTGGGTGTGAAATCACTCCGTACAGTCCCAGTAGGTCTCGAACTCATAATTCTATTTCCATCTCCTGAGTAGCCACGCTCAGTCTTTACCTCACTCGCAGTATTTCTCTTTTCACCATAAAATGGTTTAAAGACCACCACCCATCAAGTAAACACTAAACAGACTGAGTCTAAGTATAAAGAGAAAATAGATTCTAGGCCAGCTAGGGTTCTGAATGGAGTTTGGACACGCAGGAGTGAACCCAAACCAGCACACACGGGAGTGAGCCTGAACCAAGGATTGGAATTACAGGAGAGCTGAAGGCAGGGGTGGTTCTCTTGTATTCAAGTCTCCAGGTATGACACTCAAGAGCCAGAGAATTCTAAATTCAAACCTTAAGGTTGCTGTGAAGGTACTTTTATCCGAGTGGAGGAGGGAACCTATTTTAGTAACACCTTGTAGGTTGATACAAAACTTTGGAACATAGAATATAGGCTCCCTTTGTACTTTTGCCTTGGGCCTTGCAAATCTTCGGTTCTGGCCGGGGAACTGCACAGAGCTAAGACTGCATAAAACAAAAGGCAGGAGAGGCAGGCAGGGATGAGTCAAGGAAGACGGTGCCCTCGGCTACACATCCCTGAGCATTTATGTTTAGCTCCGGGTGGAGACGAAATAAGGCCAGAGAAGTCTGAGGCTACTGTAGAACCTGTGGGAGCTCTGAGCTTATTTCTCAGCCTGAGGCCTCTGGCCTCACAACCAGATACTTTCTGTCCGAGAGCAGTGGCATCTCCAAAGAAAGACAAAATCCCCAAAACCAAACTCCCCAACTCAGACAGCACCTGTAAATGACAATGGCCACATTCCCCACATCTTCAGCCTGATTCCCAAAGAATCTGGTCCCTGCCTGCCTGGGAACTGGCCCCAAAGCATGCCAGAGAAGGTCACCGCTTGAGATCCTGTCATCTGTACGTGTGTGGCTAGCCGTCCTAAATGATGCTTTCTTCTTTGGAGGTAGAGAAAGGATATTTCTTTTATAGCCTGCCAAAGAGATCCATTATGATCTCCTTATATTCCCTGGACATAATGACCTGATATAGTTGTGGTTAAGCATGAACAAACAACCTGTACCCACACAGCCATGCCTCTTCCTTATGTATTTTGTAGGCTGAGATGGATGACCAGCCACCATCTCTGTCGGTACCCACATGCTACACTACTGCTTCCAAACAACCTCACCCCCTGTGCCTCTCAGCTTTGACTCAACCTAAGTTGGTTGCTCCAAAGCAAAATTCTTCATCTAAAATTCTGCCTAAAATCCCAGGCCTGTGTGTGTCGACCAACATTCCACGCCATGCCTCTCTTTAAAGGCTTGCAGCTTGCAAGACCGCCTCAGGCAGACATCAGACTGATTAGTACTCTCCACTGAGGAGCCCAGGGCTTTCTCATCCACTTAACTGCTGCCTGAAATAGACCAAATGAATTTACAGTGCCACCAGCATCTGTACCGAGGGGACTGTGCTGGCAGCAAGGCAGGCTGGCTGTCCAGACGCCACAGCCGACTGTTCCCGGAAGCCCTGGCTCCTGCCACTGAAGAAGCTGTATGCACTGTTTGCTATCATCAGCTCTGCCTTGGCAGCATGGGGGCTTCTCCCTCATGGTGTGCTTCTACAGAAGGTGGAACTCAAGTGAGGACAGGGCAGATGGGCAATCTCACCCAAATCCAGAAATCACATATAACCCATGTGCAAGGGAGAAAATGTGTGTGCATGTACGTACACACACACACACACACACACACACACACACACACACACACACACACACACACACACACTGACATGGGACAAGATGGAGTCTAAGTCTCAAAGCCAGACTCAAATTCAAGGTCACTCCTGAATAGGCTCAGGGCCATGGGGACTAGTTCTCAACCTCTTTCCTATTCCAGTACTGGAGATGAACCTAGGACCTCACACATGTTGGGCAAAAGCTGCACCACTAAGCTATAGCTTGGACATCTTTATATATCTGTAGCCCCCATCTATAAAACAGGGGTTGTCATACCTACCCCTAAGTTTATCCTGGATATTGGCAGATGCATGGGAGGGAACTGCCAACTTTCATAAGCTGTGACACATCTGCTACACGCTGGCTCCGGAGCAGCAAGCATGGCCTCTGTCATCCCTGCCACCTTCCTCTCAGACCAGGTTTTCTGTTGCCACTTTATAGTGAGAAAATGAGGGCAGGGCTGGGAAAGGGGTGCTCGAGGGACTAAACCCCGGTGTTCCACTCATGTCTAGGGCTCTCCACACAGCTAACTCTGAACTGATCCATGTATGCATGTAAGCTTACATTAGCATCCTTACACGCACGATCACTCTGAGCACGGGGGTTACCAACAAGCAACATAAGGACCTTCCACTGAAGGGTCCTCTAGTCCAGAGTTAACAAATTCAGAGCAGAAGTGACAGACAGCTCCCAGGATGCCTTCCAGGGCTGCTGCTGCTGCTTCTTCTTCTTCTTCTTCTTCTTCTTCTTCTTCTTCTTCTTCTTCTTCTTCTTCTTCTTCTTCTTCTTCTTCCTCTTCCTCCTCCTCCTCCTCCTCTCTTCTTCTTCCTCCTCCTCTTCCTCCTCCTTCTTCTTAGATTTATTTATTTATTTTATGTATGTGAGTACACTGTCACTCCCTTCAGACACACCAGAGAAGAGCATTGGATATCCCATTACAGATGGTTGTGAGCCACCATGTGGTTACTGGGAATTGAACTCAGGACCTCTGGAAGAGCAGACAGTGCTCTTAACCGCTGAGCCATCTCTCCAGCCCCAGGACAGCTGCCTTTTAAACACTGAGAAAAGCTTACCCATAGGTCCCCACTCTCTGGATGCCCAGGGCCACTCTGAGTCCCAGTCTCCCATGTGTCCCTCAACTGTTCTGAAGCACTCCAATTAATTCCTATTTTGCCCTCAACGAGCCAGAGTGGGTCTTCCATTAACTGTGCTGGAAGAACCCTTGACATGAATTACCCTTGTCCTTGGCACGCACTACTCTTGTCTTGGTTTTCTCACTGTAAGGCGTGAACGGTGGTCCCTATCTGAGAAAAATGTCACAGGAGTGAATGAACCTGTGCCGCTCAGGAGCAGGGCGTGCAGCAGATGGCTGATGGGTGGGGAAAGCCTGAGCTATCGCTCCCCATGTCCGTCAGCACCGTAAGAAGTTGGGACAGGTGTGATCACCCTGATGGTTGTTTTTTAAACAGCAACACATTCAAAGCAATCAGAAGGATGATGGGAGATGGCCTGTCTCTGCAACGCGAGGCGCCTTGTGTGAAAAATGCATGTCCGCGTGCTGGGACTGCGCAGGTGGCAAAGTGCTGTACATACAAGCTTGAGGACCTGGGTTTTTTTTTTGTTTGATTGATTCATTCATTGGTTCATTGATTTGTTGTTTTTCTTTTCTTTTCTTTTGTTTGTTTGTTTGTTTGTTTGTTTTGAAACCCTGTCTCGAAAAACCAAAAAAAAAAAAAAAAAAGCCAAGTGTGGCAGCAGGCATGCTGGGGAGACAGACAGGCAAGCTCAAAGGCAGTTAGGGACCATGTCTCAAAAAACAAGTAGAACAGCAACCACACTTGACCCTCTACATATATGTGCAGAGTGAGGGGGGAGGGGAGAGAAATTCAGTGAAGTCATGGATAGGGTCAAGAGTGCAGGCTCACAAATCCCTGGATCCAGGAAGCTGTCTGCTTCTGCAGGGAACGTGCCTCGCCGTGACACAAAGCATGGGTAACTGAGAAAGCAAAACACATCCTTATGCTCACACCCAACACCACACACACACACACACACTAATGTCCCCAAGTGATATGCTGGAGTAGGTATCCTTAAATCCTCACACCAGGAAGAACTAAGGATTCTGCCCTCTAGGGAAAGCTCAGGAGGGTCTGAGTGTGGACTAGAAGGGTGAAGAAAGACAGAAGTCCCTTTTCCAGTCAAACAGCAGTCAATATTTTAGTTTTGCAGACTTAATGCTATCTGAGCCCAGACATATATTTCAGCTCTGTAGCCGGAACAATACAGCAGCCGTAGATTACATGTAACAGAAAGAAAACTCCACTTACAAACACAGGCAGGCTATGGGCAGTTGGCCTGTGTCTTGGTTAGGTTTCTTCTGCTGTGATAAAATGCCACAACCAAAAGCTGCTGAGAGAGGACAGGGGTTTATATCTT
The DNA here is from genome assembly GCA_028551405.1 of Uromys caudimaculatus. NCBI lineage: Eukaryota > Metazoa > Chordata > Mammalia > Rodentia > Muridae > Uromys > Uromys caudimaculatus. The sequence continues at coordinate 11,883,664 of CM052710.1, read as the reverse complement.
CTGTCATAGTCCACTGAGTGAAGCCAAGACAGGAACCTGGAGGCAGGAATTGCAGCAGAAGCCATGGAGGAGCACTGCTTGCTAGCTTGTTCCTCGTGGTTTGCTCAGCTAGGTTTCTTATACAACTCAGGACCCAGCAGTGGCACTGTCCCCCTCCATGGGCTGAGCCTGCCCACATCAATCACTAAAGAAGAAAATTCCCTACAGATTCGCCTTCAGGCGATCCGATGGAGGCATTTTCTTAATTGACTTCCTCTTTCTAGCTAACTCTGGCTTGAGACAAATTGACAATAACAAACAAAACAACAACAACAACAACAATAATAATAATAATAATAATAATAATAATAATAATAAAGCAACCAGGACACTCTGTGTGCTCAAGTTTGCTAGTCCCCCTATGGGTTTTGTTTCAAGTCACAGCCAAGCCACAAGCCATATCACCTGTCATGGCGTGAGGGACACTGGTGACCAAGACTCTCTGGTTCTGCATTCTGACTCCCGTCTCTGGGTTCTGCATGTCCTTCACAAGTGCTTCAATCTGCAAAACAGAACAGGAAGGACCGGCTGAATGGAACTGTCCCAGAAGTTCTTCACAGCAGGAGCAAAGGGGACCCAGGGGCTTCCAACCTGGTGCAGGAGCCAAATAGACACTAAGTAGCTACGTCCAACCAGAGCCGCCTGTGTGCCCTGTAGCTAGATGCCTTCCCTGGCTGGAAGGCCCCAAAGAGATGGGTCCTAACCTGGGGCATGTGCAGAGGCTCAGGAGCAGACTGCCTCAACAAGAAAGATGTTGATGGACAGAAAATGAGAGAACACCACAAGCGGAGGCAGTGGGAGGCAGTGCCTGTGACTTTGAGAAATGAAAAAGATGGAGTGTTATTTGAAGTGGGAATGGCAGGTAGAGACCAGGTCATAGTGGTCTTCACGTGCCGCTCCTGTGTTCGATTTTAGAACAGCATCTGTTACTGGCGAGCAATGTGTCCGTAACAAAGACAAGGAGGCAGAAAGTGGTTTTCCAAGGTAGAGAAGGGGTGAGATGGTCCCTGATCCATTCAGAGTTACTGCAACCATCCAGGAAAGACATCATGGGGCTTCCTCCCCTGCGACCACACCCTCAAGCTGTCCCAGAATAAGAGCTGATGAGCCTCTGAATCAACTAGAATGGTTCTGGTAGTGAGAATTCTGGAATTTTGATTTTTTTAAACACAGAGAGAGAGAGAAAGAGAGAGACAGACAGACAGACAGAGACAGAGAGACAGAGAAACAGAGACAGAGAGAGGAGAGATAGAGAGACAGAGAGACAGAGAGACAGAGAGAGGAGAGAGACAGAGACAGACACAGAGACAGAGACAGATTATAAGGATGTGGTTCGTTTTCACCCCAGGCGTAAAGATGCGGGGCTGCTTTGGACTGTCCGAAGTGGTTGACTATGATTTGCCTCGTATTCTAGCAGAGGCCTGGTTTTTCTAGTTGCAGATACTTTCTGCGATTGTGTATTGTTTGGAATTCTGGGAACTTTTCAGGCAGTATATAAATGCTAGGGCCCGGAGAGGCAGGGTTGGTGGCTGCTGGTCACTGGGGGTGGGGGCGGGGGTTTGTAGTTTGTTAGTAATCATGCTCAAAGAAGAAACAAGAAGAAAGTAATTAAGATTCAGGCATCCCTCCCCCCCCCCCATCCTTCTTTCTCTCCTATCTAGTGATAGGGGGTTTATAAAGGACGGGAAAAAGAAGAACCCACAAAGGAGCAAAGTCCAGCTACAGGTTCCTAGGACCCTTTTCTCATCTTCTCTAATATTCCCGGAGACCTACCCTGACCATCCTACTCAAAGCTGCAACTTCAGCACCCTCAGATCTCCTGACCCCTGCTTGCTTTTCTACAGCATTCAACTTCTAACAGAGCAATTTATATTGGTCTGTTGTTTATTAGGTGTCTCCCCTTTGCACCTGGAAATTCAGCTCTTGGAAGCTGGCCTTTCTCTGTCAATGCTGCCTGAATTGTTCCCAGTGCCTGAAGGAGTGTCTTATAGAGAGATGGCACTATAAAAGCATTAGACACATAAATGAATAAGCAAACAAAGGCAGTGTGAGGAAGATGGAAAGGAGACAGGGCTCTGGACACTCTGATAAAGTGAAAACTGGCCACATTTGCAGTGATCGGATAGTTGAGTGAGAATAGCTGGTAATGATGCCAAGGTTTGGGTCCTGGCTGACCAGAGCAGTCAGTTACCAGAAAAAGAAAAATCCCAAAGAATGGCTGGAAATATAACTCTGTGTTAGAGCATTGCCTAGTATGATGGAGGTCTGGGGTTCAACCCCAGTGCACAGACGGGGAGTAGAGGGAAGAAGAGAGGAGAAGGAGCCATAAGGAAAGATGGAGGGGGGGAGATAAGAAATGTGTTGCTTCTGCCTTGGCACAATTACACAGGGTTGCTGAAGGACTCACACTGTGTGGAGATGACTGCCCCGAATACCTAAAAAACAAGTCAGGAGACAACAGGTAATGAGTAGCCAGGAGAGTGTGGAAGCCAAAGAAAAATGGCGAACAGTCCAAGGAAGCTGGAAGAATAGAAAGAGAAGACGTCACAGGGAGATCACCTTAGCCTCACCTTTGTTTAAAAAAAAAAAAAAAAAAAGACTCTTTTATCTTCTGCTGGGCATGGTGGTACATGCCTGTAACGCCTGCATTCGGGAAATAAGAGGCTGGAGGATCACTTCAGGCTCCAGGACAGCCACAGATGCATGGCGAGACCCTGTCTCAGTAAAACTTAAATGGAGGGTGGGGCAGAAAAACAGCTTAGCAAGTAAGACATTTGCTGTGAAAGTATGGGGGTCTGGCTTTGAGTCTCGGACCTTCATAAAGGTGGGTGGAGAGAACCAACTCTACAGAGTCGTCCTCTGACTCCCGTGTATGCACTGTAGCACGCATACCCAACACCCCAACACACAGACCCACAAGTAATAAATAGTGTTTATGCTTTTAAAAGCCAATATAATAATATTTGCCACAGAACATGGTGACACATGACAATAACCCTAGCACTTGGAAGATGAAGACAGTAGTGTTGCTACAAGTTCGAGACCAGCCCGCTCTACAGAGTGAGTTCCAGGCCAGCCAGGGCTATATAGTAGGACTTTGTCTCAAAAAAACCAAAGACATATAACAACAACAACAACAAAGTAATATTTCCACTTGGAAAAAAAACTAAATGGAAATAAAATCAGGTGAGAGAGTTTTAAGCAGAATAGGTGTTTTGTCTGTGCAAAAGAAATGACCTAGATGTTTCTACTGCCATTTGGTGTTTATGGTTGATACTAAGTCTCTTGTACAGGGATACTAAGTCTCAAACGTCACCTCCTCAGGAAGTTTCCATTAATAGTGAGGCTACCACAGTCCCTCACTAGACCATCAATGCTTCCAGTGACTATCGATCGTTGTTCTAACAAACAGGAATATCCCTGGGGAATGCTGGGAAACCAAAGAAGAATGGTAGCTCATAAGCCTAAGATTACACAGGTGCAATCATCTCTCTATCCTTGGGAAGATAATGCAAGATCCCAGCAGCTGTTACAGCCACAGATAGGACTACATCCAGGATATGTTAATGTATCCTAAACATACATTGCAATGATAAACTTTAATTTATATATAATGCACAGGAAGTATTCTGGCTTGCATCTGGTTTGGATCTGAAAAGTCCCTCCAAAGATGAATGTGTTGAAGGCTCGGTCCCCAGATCTGTATAGAAGTTGGGCTTTGAGGAAGCAATTGGATCATGAAGATTCTGACCAATGGGTTAATCCATCTATGAGTTCATAATCTGACAGACTATTGGGGATGATGGAAATTTAGGGGGGGGTGGGGAGGAATTGGAGAGGGTAGGGACCTTGGAGATATGTCCCTGCAAGCTACATCCTGTCTTGCCTGTCCCTCCCTCTCCCCCACTCTCTCTTTCCCACTCCCCATTTATAATGTTTGGACTGAGGTTGATCCCAAGTTAGCAATGGAGAGAATTGAAGCTGCTGATAAGGAGAAAATGTTGTAACAAGATCCGATGAAGACCAAAGCCAAAAGATCACGTGAACACGAGCCCTTAGAGAGCTAGGGAGGCAGTGCTCCTAGAGTGAATCTTACAAGACACACAGAGGGCGGGTAATAGGAAGATCAGATGGAAGATACAGTGTCTCCAGGCTAAAGGGCAGCTAGACCAAAGGCACAGGACCTGAACCAACAAATGAGAACAAAGAGCCCCCTCTGTCTTTCCCTGGTCCACAGCTTTATCCTGACATCCTGAGCTGCACACACGTGGACATACCCTCAGGACTAGCCTATACCCATCCTCAATAACACTCAAAGCAAGCAGCTCCCAGTTACTAGTCTTCTCAATCTAACAAACTAACTTGATACTGTCACAATGCCTCTCACGCTATGCAGCCACTCTGAGAGACAAATACTTTTGCACCTTGAAGGAGCGTACGATCCGAAGCAAAATGAACCCCAGATTCTCATCCAGCATCCTGGGATTCCTTTCTCTCTTAACTGACGAACTTTGGGCACCCATTTGAGCTCATGGGCTCTTTCCCCCTTTCCAAAATGGGGGCCATGGCAACATGTGTCTCACTAATTTATATGGTTTGATAATAGCTTGATATCTAACTAAGCAACTGTTAGAATGCTTTGCAGGAGTGTGTGTGTGTGTGTGTGTGTGTGTGTGTGTATGTGTGCACACACATGTGTGCAAGTGTACTATATGTATAAAGACATATAGACTGAATATCCCCTATCCAAAATGAGTGATACCAGAAGTGTTTTGGATTTCAGCTCTGGGGATGTTCACATATACATGGTATCTCTCAGAGATGGAAACCTATTATGTCCAAACACGAAGTTCATTTTTGTTGTATCTACTGCTTTTGACATGTGGCCAAAAGAAAACTTTATGCAGAATTCTAAATTATTTTTCACATGAAATAGGGTTTTTTTTGGGGGGGGGGGTTGTTAGTTTGTTTTGTTTTCTTTTTGTTTGTGTGTGTGTATGTGGGTGTGTGTGTATAGACTCTTTTGATTGTGGCATCAGGTTGATATTCAACAGGCTTCCGATTCTGAAGTGTTTGGTGTCAGGTTTTTAGATTGTTTTGATTAGGGATGCTGGGAGCATAAGCTGCTATGCTTACATCCGTTTATATTAGTGACATGCACGGAATTAATGCATCTGTAGAACTCAGCAATTCATGGGTATATGGGACATCCATGCGACATCCATGGGTAAAAACCCAGCCTCATCACTGAAACAAATTCAGGTGCTTATTGAGCACTGGGAGGGTACAAAACAGTGAAAGATATACCCCAGTCCTCAGACACATACCCCAGTCCTCAGACACATACCCCCAGTCCTCAGAGAGTGGTATGAAAGTTAGTTAACTAACATAAAAGCAAGGAATCTGGATGCCAGGAGAGCTCAGTTCAAAATTCTGCTCCAATCTAGAATCGGGAAACCTTAAAATGTGAGATTTGGGAGCAGGTGGCATAGCTCAGTGGAAGAGCACACACATAGCATGCATGGAGCTCTTAGTTTTCCACCCAGAGTCCAAACAAAGAAACAAAGAGCTGAAGCTGAACATTTTATTGATTCATTCGAACCTCCTTAAACTCGAGCTCACGACCTGTATCGTCCTGGGATGCTACGCAGATTAAACGTGAGATTAAACAGGGGAGCATTAAGATACACCATAGTACTTATGAGGCCAAAATTACACAGCGAATTATAAATAAGGACAGTGCTTGTGGTATTAAAAGCCAGAAGAGAAAGGTGACTAAAATAACCCTCAAAACTCTGTGAGGAGAGTGGGTAGAACTGCCCTTGTTCGTGAGAGCCGGACTCTACTGCCACAGGGGGGTGGTGTGGAAGAGTGCTGAGCCTCTCTACACGGGACATAGGGAGGCTGAGGCTTGCACGCTTGTGTACACAGCAATAGACAGTGATGGAGACATTGCTCAAAGAAGTTAAAATTCTACTTTAAGGACAGCCCGTGTGATCCAGCCATCTGACCCCCAGATATTCATGTAAAGGAGCTGAAATCGGGATCTTGAGAAGAATCTGCATCCACAAATTAACCCCGTCATTATTTACAGTGACCTAGATTCGGGGAGAATGTGCATAGCCATAAACAAGTGAAGAGATAAGTAATATGTCACACACGCATGTGCGCACACGCGCATGCATGCATGCACACACTCACGCCAGCACACACATATATATGCCAGAAGACAAATCTACAATATTCGAAGATACAGATGAGCAGTGTAGACATAATTCACTTTGGCAGCGGAATAATTCAGACACAGAAGTAGACAAGAGTGCTCATAGGAAGTGCTGTTTAAAGGCAAAATCAGCTTAAAGAATGCTGGTTTGGGGGGGCGGAAGGAGGGCTAAGAGGAGAAAGGGAGATTTGCCAATTGAGAGGTATAAAGTTTCAGCTAAGAGGACTAAATCCTAGAAACATGATGTGTGATATTAGGGGTTTTTTTTGGGGGTGGGGGCTGTCTTTTGTTTTTTGTAAGTTGATAATGCTGGTCCATACACTTAAAACTCTAAGTGAGATCTCATGTTAAGTCTTACCACAATAAAATGAAATTAAAAATCAAAGAGAAGCTAACCCAGTTGCAGTGGAGGTTAGAGATCACCCAGGGAAGCCCTGAACTGAAAGCTCTACCTGCTGCCTCCCTCCCACTCAGCCACCTTGCCTTGAAGCTGGAGGACTCCCACCTTCTCCAGAGTGTGGGCACTGTCCTCATTCAGCCCCGAGAGGTACTGGGTAGTATTCATCTTTGTTGCAAAATTAGGGCTTGCAGCTAAGCCACCATCTCAGGATCCAGGCTGGGATCAGGTGTGTGGCCCTGGCCCCTCCCACCCCCAGGCCAAAGGTCAGCCTGAAGTTCAAGGAACTCGCCATCTTCTACTCATGTCTGTCTGCAAAGAAACTTTCCCAGCTCACAGTTCCTTCAGGAATGGAAATCGGAAATCGCATTTCAGGGTCTGAGCAGGTGGCTCAGCCCATAAAGGGCCAACCACAAAACCAAGAGAAGGACCGAAGGGCAATGCCCACTACCACCACACACGTAAAACTACGGGTATAATCCATGAAATCCCAGAGCTAGAGAGGAAGATCCCTGGCCTATTCTAATTGGCGAATGCCAAGGCCTAGTGAAAGGCTCTGTGTCAAAAATAAGGTGGATGGTTTCTGAGGAGTAACACCCAAGCTTGACTTCTGGTCTCCATACACGTATGCATATACACAAACACATTTGCAAGTACACCACACACACAGACACACACAGACACACACACACACACACACACACCCCTACGGCTTCAGTATTTTGGCCCTTCTGTGAGGTGAGAGCTTAAATATGTCTCAAGCCAGAGGTCATCCATGGGGTTAAGTAGCAGAGATAGAATCAGAGACCCCAGTAGAGACTGGAGACGGAGCTAGGAGACAGCTGCAGCCAGGGGACCAAGGACACCACATGGAAAGGAAGGAGTGGGTATCCGGAGGGAACCATCACACCCAACCCAATATTCGTATTGTGCTAACTTTCCAAGAGTTCTTCCCTGTGAGTCTCGGAGACATAGAGTAAAAAAGTACCTGACTTTCTGAAGTTAAAGCCAAGACTCCTTTTTCTCATGTTAGCTGCCAAACTGAAAGTATAAATTGACTTAAAGTGTGTGTGTGTGTGTGTGTGTGTGTGTGTGTGTGTGTGTGTGTGTGTGTACCCACTTGTGGAGGCTGGAGGACAACCTTGGTTCTTGTCCCTCAGGCCACCACCTCATTTTTGAGGGTGCCTCATTCAGCAAGCAGGTTGAGTATAACATCTGGGGGTTCCACCTGTCTGGGTGTCCCCTGCACTGGGAATACAAATGTGCACCACTACACGTTTTTTTTTTTTTTTTTAATATATATGGGCTCTAGGCATTTTACTGAGTTAGCTTCTCCACCCTCAAAGTTGTTTTGTTTGATGAATCAAAGTTGTTTCATGCAAATGAGGGCCCATATATTGGAGAAGAGACCTGATCCCATCTTAAAAATTAGAAACCCAGCCAGGCAGTGGTGGCACATGCCTTTAATCCCAGCCCTCGGGAGGCAGAGGCAGGTGGATTCTGAGTTCAAGGTCAGCCTGGTCTACAGAGTGAGTTTCAGGACAGCCAGGGCTACACAGAGAAACCCTGTCTCGAAAAACCAAAAAAAAAAAAAAAAAAAAGTTAGAAACCCTGAGTTTTCCCAAGAGAAAGTCAGCAGATTTGATTCCTTGTCTTTGCAATTAAAAAAAAAAAAAAAAAAACTAGTTATTAAGAATTTGAAAATAACCTTCAGAGGAGGAATAATGAGAGTTATTTTAAAATTACAATGAGGGAGTCAGATTTCTTTCTAACAGGTGTGTCAGCCTTCACAAAAAGGAGAGGCCTGTGGGAGGGGGGGTTCATCACACTCGCCTCGGGGAACATTGTGAGGGAGTCAGCACACTGGGATTCCGATCAGGTTTTCTCAGACTTTTCCCCCATAAATCCCTCTGAGGGGGTCTCCCCAGTCACTTAAAACTGACGGGATTATTAGCTCTGAGGGACTGTTATATTTTAAAAAGTGTATACCAAATTCATATACCAGCCTCAGTATCTCTGAAGACAGGTGTTTTGAGAAGCAGAGGAGGGGGGTCTTTAAAAGAGCAGAAAGAGCCAGGTGTGGGGGATGGGGGAACACCCATGCAATCATATCCATTGCTTGACAGGCAGAGGCTGGAGAATCAAACAGTCAGCGCTAGCGCCTGAATTACACAGCAAGACCCCCGTATTAAAAAACCAAGGGCTGGTTCTGGCAAGAAGGCTCAGTGAATAAAGGCACTTACAACCAAGCCTGCCAACCCAGGTTTAATCTCTGGGAGCCACATGGTGGAAGGAGAGAACTGACTCCCAAAAGTTGGTCCCTCAGCTTCTGCACGTGTGTAGTGGCGTGAGTGCACGTCCACAAATAAACTTAAAAAGTGAGGTTCTAAAAACGAGTATTTTTTAATGGAAAGAACAAACCAAGAGCATGACCTAGCTTTCATAAAATCTTGAATTCAATTCCCAGGGACACCACCCCACTCACACACACAAGCATACACACACACACACACACACACACACACACACACACACACACACACACACACACGGCATCTTTATGGATGGATTAGACCCTACTTGAGAAAATGATGTGAGGACAGAGAACAGTTATCTACAAACCAAGGCATAAAGCTTCTCAGAAACCCATCCCTGCCAAGGGCTGAGCTCAAATTTCTATCTCAAGGACTATAAGAAAGTGCGGGTTTTTTCGCTTTTTGTTTTTTGGGGTTTTTTTTGGTTTTTCGAGACAGGGTTTCTCTGTGTAGCCCTGGCTGTCCTGGAACTCACTCTGGGGACCAGGCTGGCCTCAACTCAGAAATCCACCTGCCTCTGCCTCCCAAGTGCTGGGACTAAAGGTGTGCGCCACCACTGCTGGAGAGAAAGTGCGTTTTTTTGTTATTTAAACCACTCAGCCTGCCTGGGACTTGTGCCTTAAACTTTCACACCACCCATCATCCCTAGATAAAGGACAGCTACAACCACCCCACTCTGCCCCCAGGGAAACCGGCTTTCAGCTCCTCCCAAGATAAAGAATCAGCCAGGTTCCCAAGCAACACAAGAAAGCCATAAAGCCAGGCCCCTGCTGGGCCCCCGGATGACCCCATATTGGCCTCCTAGATGTACAGGTTCCAGGCTGAAACTTGACTCCGGGTGAGCTAGGGACCCACAGCCTCATAAAAGGATCACAAGAGATGGCTTTGATGGCTCTGACATCCCACCTACCACACCCACGCTGCTCCCCAAATTAAGGAGCTGTCACTCATAGTGGAAGATCTCAGGGGCTGGAATTTTCCTTAACACTGGAGAAGGCTCCCAAGGGGACAGTCATAATGAGTGCTTTCCTATATTGAGATGAGGCAAGTGACCCAAAACCACAGGGTTGTTTTTCTAACAGAGGCACTCGTGACCTTGCAAATAAGCCATGGTCAACTCAATGGATTAAAGACATCCCAGCACTCTGTGCCTGGCCACTACATGGTGGTCTTGCCCCAAAATCTGCTCTCTCCACCCTATTCTTAGCTCAGCAAGGCACTGCAGGCATCCCAGCTAAGGACAGTGGCTAGATTCTGTTGATTCTGCTTTTGTGTCTTGCATATTTCCTATGTGGCCACTAAACCCTATCCCATTGGGAAGTCCTCCGACCCACTCTGGACTACAGTCTCTGCCTCAGTTGGTCCACAGAGTTCAGTGTGTTCTCCAGCTCATCCTCCTAAGTGGTGAGTTTCGCATCCACTCACCATGACCATACTGCCCCTTAAATAAAGGAAGAGTGGCCTGTGGACATTTTGAGTGGGATCATTATTTTTGGGAGATCTGTCCAGTGTGTGGTAGAATATTAATTAGTATTCCATTGCCAGTAAAATTCCCAGTTGAGTATCTATAATATATCCAATTGTTACCCTCCAGAGGCTATTCTTTCAAATGTATATTCAAACCACCTAACAAGCTCTTCTAGAAAGACTAACACTTGGGTGGAATATAGCTTAGGTGGTAGGGCGCCTGCCTGCCATGCATGAAGCCCTGGGCTTAATTCCCAACACCACATAAACTGGGTATGGTGACACATGTCTTCAATATCAGCACTTGGGAAGTAGAGGTAGGAGGATCAGAAGTTCTGGGTCATTCTCCACTGCATAGGAATTTTTAGGCCAGCCCAGGATACGTCAGACCCTGGCTTGGTATCAGGGATTTCCAAAATGCAGCCAGTATCAAGAGGTTCTCATGGTCTCATCAGAATCACCCCTGTAGCATATAAACTAACCCACAGCATTCATCCCTGGTTTTAAAAACATCAAACAGCATCTCATTAAACACAGAAAGCATCAGATCTTCACCGCGTCACGTGAGGCTCTCCAGGATCAGCCTTTCTTACCTCCAGCCTTCCCATCCACCCTCCTCAACACCCACCCCCTGCCCTCTCTCAGCCTGCTGATCCGGACTCACAGAGTCTTCCATATTGACATGTATGTATTTTATACATATGGACTGGTTATCCTACATATATGTATTTTATATCAGCCTAAAATGTTGCTCATCTTCCCCTCCCCCTGGAAAAACATCAATAATTTTTTGTAACTCAGTTGCAAGCCTCCTTGTGAAACCGTACTCCTCCGATCCCGAGCATAGCATGCTTCTCCCACACTGGGTGATCCTCCAACAATGCCTGCCATGTACTGTGTGTCTCACGGTTTGCCCAGTAAGTCTTTCCCACTGGACTCCAAGCTCCTTGATGCACCTGGCACCTGGCACCTGGCACCCAGAGCTGCATTTTGTATACCAAACAAAGAGGATGGTATGAGAGAGTGATCCCTCCCTCTGCACCAAGTCTCCTTAACACCACTGCTTCTCGATTGCTATCCAAGGAGAAGGGAGATACCATAAGCCACACAGAAAAGTCAACTCACCTAACAGAAGACTCCTTCCTATGGCTTTAAGAAATCCCCAGAGCACTGATAAATAAAACTGGCCAGGAGAGTAATTATGTTATTCATTGAAATATTCGGACCAGCACCAAAGTAAGGGTCTATAGGGTCAGACCAATCACCCACACTCTTCAGTTCACCACGTGTCACCAGCTAATCCCACAGTAAAGCCCTGGCAGATGGTTCTCTACCTTTCTGTCACACTTGTCTTCTTGAGCCAAGATCTCAGACTCACTATGTAGCTGTAACAACAGCTCCTTTTTATGTCAACTTGACACAAGCTAAGGTCATTTTGGAAAAAAGACTCTTAATAAAGAAAATTCCTCAATAGGATTAGCCTGTAGGCCAGCCTCTAGGGCATTTTCTTGATTAAGGATTAATAGGGGAAAGGCCCAGCTTACTGTAGGCAGTGCCACCACTGAGCTGGTGGTCCTGAATGCTATCAGACATCAAGCCGAGCAAGAACAGGGGAGCAATCCAGTAAGCAGTGTTCCTCTATGGCCTCTGCTTCACTTCCTGCCTCCAGGTTTTGGCCCTGACTTCCCTCGATGACAAACTGCTTCCTGGAAGTATAAGACAAAACAAACCCTTTCCTCCCCAAGTTGCTTTTGGTCATGGTGTTTATCACAACAATAGTGACCCCAATTAAAACAGCAGACAAGGGTGGCCTTGTGCTTCCGATCCTCCTGCCTCCACCTCCCAAGCACTGGGATTACAAACATGCACACCATATCTAGTGTGTGTGGACTGAGGAGTGAATCCAGGGCTTCCTACACATTCCCAGGGGTCAATATCTTGAACAAGCTCTGACATTCCAGATGAGCAGCAACTTGAATTAGGGGAATTCTCTCCAGACGCTGCATTGAGCTTGAGGTGGAGGCCTGTGATGGAAACACTTTGACTCACAAAGGTCCTGCTGAGTAGCATGGGTCTCCTCGCCTTTGGGAAGAGCCTCCATTTCCAGGATGTCTGGAGCAATGGGGCAGGTACAGGAGACCCTTCAATTGACTCGCTGACTCGGGGGAAATGAAGATAGCTTATTACCCACTGGCTCACCACAGTGGTCATCTTAGTTTACAATCGGACATATCACTTGTCTGTTGCAAACTTTGCAATGATTCCCTAGGGTGGGTGGGGGATCAAACTGCCTTCAAGGCATTCTGAGGGCTCATTATTGTCTCCTCTGCCCCCTCTACCTTTCTGCTTGTTCCTTGTGCTTTAAAATATGTCTATTAAGGGCCAACAGCCCTCAAGCTCACCAGATTCTCTGTGTCTTTGCGCCTCCACATCTTGGCTCATATTGTCCCCTCTACCTGCAATCTCTGTCTGTCTCTGTCTCTCTGTCTGTCTCTCTCTCTCTCTCTCTCCCCTTCTCCTCTTTCCCTTTCCTCTTCTTCTACTTCCACCTCCTCCTTGTCTCTCTCTCTGTCTCTCCCTCCCTCCTCCCTTCTTCTTCTCTCTCTCTCTCTCTCTCTCTGCCTAGACTCTCCCACTTATCCTTCAGGTCTCAGACCCATGTCCCCCCAAGCACGCAGGCCTTCTCTCAACCTCCTCACTTGTCCCACACCATAAGAAAAGTCTCATCATTGTATCCCACCTGCCCAGACAGGGCCATGCCTGTATTGTTCCCAGGTTCTACCTATGCTTGTGTGACTGGCAAGTCACTTAACCTCTCTACGCCTCAGCATCCTACTCTGTAAGGGACAATAGCAACTGTCTGACAAAACAAGATAATGCATACAAAGCTCTGCCCACCTTGGACCCTGGTGGAGTAGGGCATGGGACCTGCGCCAGGGTCCGCATTAGCTGGTCCAGGCCTTTTTCCTGAAAGGCTGGTTTTCTAGCTCAGGTGGATAACTGCTGAGGATTTTCTTCCATTGGCTCCTGAGGTTCTGTAGACCTCTGTTCTGTCCTCTGACCTAAGAGGTTCTGTGATCCAATTCAAGACCCCAGTGGGCACAGATGGGATGGGGACAGGATCCTTACCAGGACAAGGCAGCTAGGGCAGCAATACTGTGGATGAGGAGGACAGAGTCTGCAGACCCAGAGAAGGAAGTTGCTCTCCCCATGGAGTCAGAAAAGCCTGCCTCACAGAGGAGTGGGAGTTTGGCAGAGGGGGAAAAGGATATTCCTGGAAGGGCATGGGGTCCTAGAGAAAAGAGGACATTCTGAGTGACAGCTCAGGGTACCTGGGCTGCTTTGTTCTTCTCCTCGGAGGGTAGGAGTGGGAGGTGAGAGGAAAAGTCAGGGAAATGGTGGAAACTGGGCCCTGAGCACCCAGACTGCAAAGGGTGAACAGTGTCCTGTGCACCTAGGAAGCCGATGGGGGTGTGGGTGGGGGTGGAGGAGCATCCTGTGAGGAAACTCACTCAGTTTGGGAAAGAAAACCAATGTGTATGAAGGGTGCCAAGGAGGAGGGGAGAGGCAGTGAGGACCACGAAGTAGGGTGAGTGCAGAGGCCATGCGGAGGAAGAGGCTTGGCTGGGAGTAAAGGGGAGATGGGGTAGATGGGACAGGGTGGAGAAGGGGAGGCTGGGGTAGAGGTGAGGAAGGTTAGGATGGAGAGAAGAAGAGGACCGGCTGGGGAGGAAGTGAGAGGATCCGGGGAGGAGCTGAGAGGTCGGGGGAGCTGAGGAAGATTGTGTGGAGGTAAGGTATGCCAGCATGGGGGGCGGGGGGGCTGGAGAGAAAGACACCACTCAGAAGGCCAAGGGAAAGGGTGCTTGGGAATCATAAACACATGAGTGCTCCAGACAGGTACTCTAAGCCTCCAAGCCACGGCCGTCCTGCATGGCAGGAGAAGACCATCCTAGACACAATCTGAAGATGATGTTTTACTTTTCACCACCAGACTTGGTGCAGCTTCTTGTCCTTTTAGGAGCTGGGAGCTGCACTGTCCACTCTTCCGAGGGAGACAGTGTTTGCTCCCTTCTGATTGCAGCATGGCCTCACATCTCTTCTACCTGGCTTCTTGAGGAGATGACCAGGTGTGACGAATGTCCTGGTGCACCCAGGTCTGTCCAGCTTTTAACATCTTGTAGATTAGGACAGTAAGTCACCAACTGCACCCAGTTGCTAAGCTCCAGGGGCTCAAGGCAGGGCTCAGCTTGTCACAGAGCATTGGGCTAATTCTCCTCAACAGGATAATCTATGAAAAGTGGCATGAGCCAAGGTAGGGCAGACAAGTGACCTGGGACTTAATCCTGTGCGTGTCTCTTCCCACAGTTTCTAACTTAAAAGCCCAGAACAAAATGAACCACTCTGTCCCAAGACATGTCACCCCATTGGTGCGTTCCACCTCCCACATGTCCATCGGGAACGGACACCCTGTGCTGGCCATTTGCCATCAACAAGAAAAGGTTCTAACTGTACAGAAAATACACAGATCGTCATTCTGGGGTTGGGGGAGGCTCCTGATTCCACAAAACACATTTTCCTGGTCATTTTATACACACACTTAAAAATCCTGCTGTTTGGTATTAGGGGAAATGTTCAAAATGTTCATTTAATAGCCGATTCCTTGTAACAATATCGGCGGTCTCAAATCTCCGCGCAGCTTCGAGCACCCTCCTGAGTAACAGGTTGTTTTTGGCCTCCAGCAGACCATCACGGCGGCCTTCGAATTCTCCACTATAAACAGTTTACGCGAAAACCCAATCATTATGGTTTTTAAATACAACACAAACAGCAACACAGAAGTCATTTAGTAAAACTGGGTAGCACGGACCGACCTAGATGGACGCCCTCTGCCCCTGCCCAATCTTCCCTCGGACACTCCACATACTGGGTCCCCGCCCACTTGCCAGGGTCCAGGTGGGGACACCCGGAGTACCTTTTGGAGAAATGCCATCCTCGGCCTGTACTGCTGGCCTTGGTGTCGGATCGTCATTCTGGACCCTAGATGAATTCACGACCACAACACGAGCGGAAGGGGAAACCCCCAAGTTCACAAGCCAGCCTGGTCCGCCCCAGCCTGGGCGTGGACCGGGAGGCACAGAGAGCGGAGCGCGCAGGGCCCAGAATGCCGCCAGCCGCCCCTCGACTCTCTCTCACTCGCACCCGCCGACATGCAAAGCAGCTGGAATTCGCGCCAACCAATCAGCGAGCAGCGCCGCGCGCTCATTAGCATGCTCTGCGCGGGCTCTCACCTGCCACCAGGGGGCGGCGTCCGGCTCCACCTGGACCAAACTTCAGGTAGGAAGGCCACATCAGGGATGCTGAAGCTAGAGCATCTCCCCAAGGTGTGTGAGCCTGTTAACCTAAGAGAAGTTATATACAGAAATGAGACAAAGCACAGCAGGAACGGGGCTTGCTTCTCGGGCCAGCTTGCAGAAGAGTTGGGCGTCTTTGGATAAGTTAGCACGAAGAATTTCTTTATGAGAGAAGTAAAGTTTTTAAACAGGTTTATGATATCCAATAGAAGTGTGTCCATCAAGCCTTCTAATAAATAAATGAGTAACGCTATGATTGCTCCTAAATAGATATTTAAGAAAAATATCAGATGTCGACTTTTATTTATTGACCTAATAAATAGACTAATTGGTAAGATGTTGGTTTCAAGAGAGGAAGAAGTGAAGAAGACTGTAGACACTCGTTAGCTAGCTGTGTGCCCTTAGGCAAATTATATTTACTTCTAATTCTCGATACTTGCATTTTTTTGTCTTTAATAGACTCTTAAAGGAACTTTTAAATATTTTTATTTTTTATTTTTAAAGATTTGTTTTATGCATATGAGTACACTATAGCTCTCTTCAGACACACCAGAAGAGGGCATCAGATCCCATTACAGATGGTGATGAGCCACCATGTGGTTGCTGGGAACTGAACTCAGGATCTCTGGGAGAGCAGGCAGTGCTCTTAAGCTCTGAGCCATCCCTCCAGCCCTTAAAGGAACTTTTAAATTGACCTAAAAATTGGGCAGGTGGAACAGAATAGAGGCCTCCAGAGTGTCCACTCCTTCCACACATTCATAACCCCCCTCCAGGGTCAACCTATGTGGGGAGATTGGTATATGTGTCACCAATAATGGGCCTATATTGGCATATATCTAGAAAAAAAAGGATGAAGTCCCCACTTAGTCTACACAGTCAGGATAGATATGCAGTGTAGTATCTCACGTGTTTAAGTTGGAAAAGAACAAAGGGATTTATTTGCCTTAGTGGTGCTCGGTCAACTGGTATACCTTTAGAATATAGGCCTTTATCAACTATGTCTTTCTTTCAGGGCATATTTATTTGTAAGAATCTGTTGAACGCTGTGGACACTCTCAGAAAACACGCTCACACACATGTTCACATAACACCGACTCACGTTTGCAAGCAATGTCAAAGTGTTCACGACTGGTTCCCTTTAGACCCCATTCAGAAGCCCCTGTATCACAACCTTCAGTAGAAAGGATCTGAGCTCTCCGGGGATTGGTTGGTGCGGAGGACCAGAGTTTCTGCCAATCAAACCTCTGCCTCTGAGAAGCATGTTCCTTGTGTGAGCTGGGATCCCAGGAAAGAGCTGCAATATCTTGACTTTTCTTCATGGAACAATGTCTGGGTTTAGTGTTACACAGAATACCCATAAGCAAATAGAGTCTAGGCTCCCTTCCAGCATGAGCATTCCTTAGTTCCAGAAATTCTGAGTAGAGAATGACTTCCTGGGGTGGCGGATGGGGAGCTTAAATTGTTCAGCAATGAGGAAAGGCAGAAATATAAGGAATTGTGCTAAGCTCTAGAACAGGAGCTGAGAAAGCTGTTCCCTGCTATCTCTTCTATCAAGCTTCCCCGTGAAGCAATCATATCTTGGAGGCTCTTCCCTTAGCCTATTGGACCAGAGACGCTTGGTAGGTGTACCAGAGGCCAGTCCTTGTGCTGTGCTGTGATTCCACAAAGCTTAAGTGGGGCTTGTAGATCATCACCTTTGCAAATGTCAACTAGAGCCAGATAGATAGGACATGGAGACAAGAGGAATCTGAGGTGAATCGTGAGCTGAATTCAGAAGGAAGTAGAAATGAAAGATGAGCAGAGGAAGCCAGAAAACATAGAGAAGCCACTGAACTAACTGTACAGGCAGGGACCAACAGGAGCCAGGAGGCAGGTGAGAAGTCCCTTGAGGCAAGTGTGTCTCTGTGAATCTCCCACAGAGCTAAGTCTCTGTTCCTTCCAAAATGCTCCAATATGTAATTTAATATAAAAGGTTTAGATAGTGTCCTGAAAAAGAAATTGATGCTGTTAACCTATTTAAACAACAATTATATTGTATGCTGGGCATCGTGCCGAAAGGTCTGGCATTCCAAACAGACTGTGATTTCCATCTCTGTCTCAAGGAACTTAGTTTCATGGAGGGAAAGAATAATTGCATAAAACCAGCGCAAAACACAATACAGAAATGTTGAAAACCAGACAACACAACACAGGGCTTTGGGAAGGCCTTTTATCTGTGGAGCAGTGATCTGTGACAGGCAATCTGGCACCTGGTTGAGCACAGGCATAAAATCTGAGCGACCCAGCGGAACAATCTGCAAGGGACTGGAAAACGTTATGCCAACGCTCCCAGGAGGCTTTTGGCTCCAGTCACGGTCCTCAGGTAGAGGCGTGGCCACACAGTTCCAAGCCACCCCCATGTTAATGAGACACCTAGAGGTTTAGCCACGCCCCTTCCCAGTTACTATATCTGCCTCACCTCTCCCAGAGGGGCAGGGGTACAATTCCATCCATGCCACTCTCCACAATGAAAATAAACGTCTTAGAATTATGGGTTCATCTGGACCTACCATGGGAAGCAAGGGATCTGGCCCTCGATTAAGGAGCTGCGTCTAATCTCTCACTGAGGGCTTCCCAGCACTCCCAGACAGTACCTATTCACCCAAGCCTAAGCAGCTAGCCTGCCGCCCCAAGCCACTGAAACTGGTCTAGGCTGGAACCCCAGCTGCACTCCAGCTAGCCCATCTGCGGCACCCTGTGGTGACTGCGGTGCCTCGGGCTAGAGAACCCACGGAGATGACTGCCGTGCGTTCCCCAGGAATGGGCCCCTCCCACACCCACAGATAGGGCCCACAAAGGCTTCCCACAGCCCCCACCTGCCCATCGGACTGTGTGAGAAGACACTCGGCCACTTCCCGCGTGTCTCCTATCCCACCCAGAGCTGCAGCACCCAGGATAGACATGTGGGGGTTCTTTCCACCACTCCAGGTTTGTTCCCACATTTATCTAGTCTGAATGGATGGCAATTGTGATGAGTGGGCATTATGGGGTCTTGAAGGAAAAGGGGGAGTCAAGCAGGTGAAGCAGGCAAACAAGAGTACCAGAAGAAAGCGAGAGAGGACAGGGAAGCAAGAGTCAGTAGGATTGGAGGGTGGTGACAAGGAGCTCACTGAACACCAGATCATAATGCTGATGCAGTTTGGAGGGGCTGGGTCTGTGACGGAATGGGAGGGGGCAGAGGAGAGATGCCGAAGTGATATAAATGATCTGTATCGGGAAGAACACCGTGGGTAAAGTACCTGCTGTGCAGGCCTGAGGACCTGAGTTCAATCCCCAGAGCCCCACTTTCTTTTCTAAGGAAGAAGGAGCATTGAAATACACTTGTAACTCCAGCACTGGAAGGAGGCAGCCAGATCCCTGGGGATACCTAGCCAGCCAGCCCAGCCTATGCAGTGAGCTCCAGACCAATGAGAGACCCTACCTTAAAAAACAAGGTGGCTGGCTCTCGAGGTAGGAAACCTAAAGTTCTTCTCCAGCCTCAGCACCCACACACATGAACTTGCACATCCACCCCTCCCATGCACAGACGTGCAGCCACACAAGCACACTTACACATGTTTATACACACAACAATTCTTTGTAAAGAATGATTCTGTCATCGTCCTCTTCATCACGAGTATCCTGTGTTCTCGTCATCATTAAAAGAGTGTGATTCAGAGACTAAACTTAGATCACAGCCCTAAGTGTTATGCAACACAATTTACAGTTCCATGGATCTTGTCCCCAAAGAACAAAATCTATTCTACGTACGATGATGTGCCATCCACACAAGCTACAATGTCCTTCGACACTTAGATCAATGGTCGTCTTAATAGAATGTCTTGGCTTCTGTAGTTCAGTCCACTGTACCAAAGACTGAGAGTGCAGAGATTAAAAGACATGTCTCTCACCTTTGTGCTTCTTTTACAGTGTGGGAGGGAAGGTGGGACCTTCAGAGGTTCTGTTTACTCATGATGGATCTATATGACTGCTTTGTAGCAGGAAGTTCCATGAAGTAATTTCTAAGAAATTGGCCGGTGTTAAAGGAGTCACCAGAAGGTGTGGAAAAGTGCGGAGAGAAACAGGTGCGGGAAAGTCATTCCCATTACCAAAACCCAGAGGAAGGGAACTGGCTCTCTATGTAGAAGACAGTCTTCTCAGAGAGATTCAGCTGTTGCCAGGACAGAACTCTTGGAGAATAAACACCAGATGTCTCTCTTCCTGCCCTCAGTCTCCTATTGTGGCTGGCCACTGTTCTAGTCTGCAATAAAGAGGGCAGCTCAGCCTGGGTTAGGTGAATCTTTAGGGTCAGCCTCCAAGAGCAGAGTCTGGCAGAGCAGCCCAAATAAGTGTGGACGGCAGCAGGAGGCGAATATCTCTGATATCATAGATGACTAGAGATGTCTTGGAGTACATGGAGTGCCTTCGATCACTTTAATGAGCTCTGCAGCATCTACTCCTGTAACAACTGACAACTCCCTGCCTTAGACATAAATGGATTTGGATTCACCTGACTCCTTGGGCCGCTGCCCACACTGTTCCATTTGCATTCATAAGATTCTGTGGTGCTGCCGGGCAGTGGTGGCGCACACCTTTAATCCCAGCACTTGGGTGGCAGAGGCAGGCAGATTTCTGAGTTCGAGGCCAGCCAGGTCTACAGAGTGAGTTCCAGGACAGCCAGGGCTACACAGAGAAATCCTGTCTCGAAAAACCAAAAAAAATAAAAAATAAAAACAAGTATAAAGTTATTAAAAAAAAAAAAAAGATTCTGTGGTGTAAGTTGTCACCGGTACATATTACATTTGCGTCCTCTTAGAGGATGAATATTTCTCCCCCCTCCTATTAGACAAACAACACCTCCTGAAGACCTACCAATACCTAATATTCCACAGAGGGACCATGTGAGGCCAGCAGGCACCTCACCGGTCAGCTGCAGTTCAGCAGAAGGGAAATGGAGGCTGAGCACGCCCTTCTCCAAAAAGAAACTTAGATGGCCAGAAATCATCCACACTTGGCATGCTGTGTGTTGGCTCAGAGACGGGGAAAGAGGAATTGGAACTTTCTGGAAAAATCTTCTTCCACCAGGGCTTATTTAGAAACGGTCTTAGCCCAGTGGTAACCGCCAGCTACAGCCACAAAGCTCAGTCCTGTATCACATACCCCGTCCATCTTGTCTTTACTGTCTTAAGTTAAATTCATTTGGGTATATGTTCTATAAGCACAGCTAGAAATGAACAAAGGAAAAGGAGACAAGATTGCTCCTTCTGACCCTTCCTTCTCCCCACTCGGCAGAGTGCACTCATATCTGCCCACTAGACAAGTCACCTCGGAACTAGTGACATCTGTTCAGCTTTCTTTAAAGGTGTTATTGATTTTCATTCTAGAAAATTTGGAAGTATAGAATTTTTTAAACGTTTTCAGTATTTTTCGTGTTTGAGTGGTTTGCCCATATTCATACCCAGGCACCGTGTGCATTCAGTGTCACTGGAAATCAGAAAATGGTGCCATATCCCTGGGATTGAAATTACAGACAGCTGTGAGCTGCCATGACTGGAAGAGCAGCCAGTGTTTAACTGCTGAGCCATCTCTCTAGCTCCCCTATAGAAATTTTTATTGGCACCATAGAAAGACATATTTTTACAATGTAAAATAGACTTTGATTTAAGAAAAAAAAAACCCTGGGGCTCATAAGGGATTTGGAGGCCTCAAGACACATATGTGCTGTAGAGTCCCTGTTCTGCCTCTGACAGAATGGATAGCATTTTAAGTAGCTTTATCAAGGTATAATTGGCAGACAATAAACCGTTCATGTTTAAAGTGTATAATCAGGTAAGTTTTAACATATGTACAAAACAATATGCACACTGCCAAGGTAAGGAATATACCAATCCCCCCCCCAAAGGTCTTCTTGTGGCCTCTCCCACATGATCCAGACATGCTTTTCTTGGTGCTATGGATTAGTGATTGGATAACTTTGATAAAATTACCTAACCTCTTCCTCTCACTAGTAACAACAAGGATCCAGACTTGAATTTAAGTAGCCTTCAATTTTAAAGTCTATGATGCCAATATTCTAAGTCAAATTGTTTTTCACAAGCCGGGCAGTGGTGGCGCACACCTTTAATCCCAGCACTCGGGAGGCAGAGGCAGGCAGATTTCTGAGTTCAAGGCCAGCCTGGTCTACAGAGTGAGTTCCAGGACAGCCAGGGCTACACAGAGAAACCCTGTCTTGAAAAACAAAAAAAAAATTCTTTTTCACAATAAACCAGCCCCAAAGGGCTGGTGGTGGCATTTAGTCTTCTCTACAAAGTGAGCCTCTCTGAACTCAGACCACATAGAATGTCACAAGTCAGGCACCCAAAAGCTGAGCACCAAGCTGGGTATAATGGAGCATGCATTTAATCCCAGCACTCTGGAAGCAGAGGCAGTCAGATCTCCATGCATTTAAGGCCAGCCCAGTCTATGTAGTGACTTCCAGGATAGGCAGAGCTTCATAGTGAGACTCTGTCTCAATAATCAACGAGGGAGGAAGTGGAGCACTACCACGAACATACCCAAGTCATGCCTGCCACAGTTCTCACAGAGGGACGGGTACAAGGGAGTAGACAAGAGAGACCCATTTCAAGGAAAGAGACCCCAAGGAAACTATTCCACGATGCACTGTATTTGTATTTATTATATTGAAACCCCTTTATTTGGTCAGAAGTGCCCAACCTGAAAAGTGTGTCTAAACTGGATGTATACCAGCAAAGAGTTTGTGGTGACTAGTTTAAGTTGTAAACATAATCAGAAAGAATAACACCTGAGGGTTAGCATAACACACATCTGAAGATAGCTATAACGTCATGACTAAGATCATAAGGGTTCTGACCTAATGTATGAATGACTCCCATGATGGATTCATGACATGATAGTATTGGGGCTGGGGAGATGGCTCACTCAGCACAGGGCTTGATGTGCAAGAACGGGAACGTGAGCTGGCTCTCTCAGAACCCACATTAAAAAGAAGACGAGAAATAGAAAGAGGAAGAGAAGGAGGAGGAGGAGAAAGAAAAGCTTGGTGGTATACATCTACAATCCCTGGGGAGGTGGAAAATGGAGGATGGCAGGGGCTTGCAGGCCAACCATTCTACCTGCATCAGCAAGCTCCATGTTCAAAGAAAGACCTGGCCTCAAAAAGTAAAATGGAGAATGATTAGGAAATACATTGGATATCAACTTGTGCTCTCCTTCAAATAAATAATTAGACAGATGAACAGATAGACATGAATGAATACATACATACATACATACATATGGCAGTATTACTGGGAAATGGTGAAAGGAAGTAGGCGGGGCCTTGTTAGAAAAGTAGGTCACTGGGAGCTTGTCCTTGGGACTCTGACTTATCCTGACCACTTCCTGTCCTTTCCTTCTCTCTGTTTCTTGGATTCATGCATGAACATTTCCTATGTCTACACACTGCTGCGGCTATGATTTTCTTCCCAAGTGTGTGGAGGCAAGTGAACACTGATAGAGTCCTCTGAATTCGTGAGCCAAAATAAATCCTTCCTCCACTTAAAGCTGTTTATGGGCCAGAGAGATGGCACAGTGGGGAAATGTCGGGCCGTGATTAGAAGTCTGTTTTTCTGGTCGAGCTAAGGTTTGAACGCTGCAGGCCCAATGGGCTGTCCTCAGCCTACAAGGGATGGCAACTGTTTGCCTAAGCTCCTAGAACACAGCTTCTAACACGTGGCTACATCTCTCCATAGGTCTGTGACATTTGGTCACGTAAAAAAGGGTCACGCCCCCAGCCCCTCCTCAGGTAGAGGCGTGGTCATGTGCCCAAACCCTGCCAAAGGTAGAGGCGTGACCACGCAGCCCCAAGCCCTCTCCAGGTTAATGAGACACCTGGAGACTTAGCCACGCCCCTTCCCAGGTACTATATCTGCCTCCCCTCTCCCAGAGGGGCAGGGGTACAATTTCATCCAGGCCACTCCACACGATGAAAATAAATGTCTTAGAATTATGGACTGTCTCTTCATCTGGACCCACCGTGGGAAGCAAGGGATCCGGCCCTCGATTAAGGAGCTGTGTCTAATCTCTCGCTGAGGGCTTCTCAGCTCTTCCAGACAGTACCCATTCACCCAAGCCTAAGCAGCTAGCCCGGCTACCCAAGCCACTGAAACCCCATCTCGGACTGCCATGTCCCGGGCTAGAGAACCCACAGAGATGGCTGCCACGAGTCCCCAAGAATGGGCCCCTCCCCCACCCACAGGCAGAGCCTGCAAAGGCTTCCCACAGCCCCCACCTGCCTGTCGGACTGTGTGGGAAGATGTGCAGCCACTTCCCGTTTGTCTGCTGTCCCTCCCAGAGCCGCAGCACCCCGGGACAGATACATGGGGCTTTATCCCACCATGCCAGGCTTGTTCCCACAGGGAAAGGCATCTGCTGCCATGGCTAATGCCCTGAGTTGGATCCCGGGGGCATACGTGGCAGAGTGGGAAAACTGACTCCCACAAACTGACGTCTGACCTACACGTGTTTGTCATTCCAGTCTTGAGTGCATGTATGTGCTCAACTGAGCACACACGAACAAGCATGCACACACACACACACACACACACACACACACACATGCACACAATCAATGTTTTAAAAAGCTATGTCATGCATGCAAAAGAATCTATTACAATGTCCTCTCCTGAACTGACCCCAAAATCTACCCGGGAACTGTGGGGACCTTGGCATTTCTGTGACTCACATATACGCCTCACAGCCATCATCTTCCTTTGTAAGGAGCTGTGGTGGTTTGGATGAGAATGGCCCCCATAGCCCCCTATGTTCGAATACCTATTCTTCAGTTGGTGGCTGTTTGGAGCATTAGGAGATTTGGCCATGCTGAAGGAAGTATATTACCAGGGACTGGTTTGGAGGTTTCAAAAGACTTGGTTCCATTTTGTGTTCTATCTCTGCCTCCTGTTTGCAGATCAGAATGTGAGCTCTCCGCTGTTCCTGCCACTACAGCTGTTGTCTACCACTGTGGACTCTCACCCTCTGAAACTACAAGCCCAATTAAATGCTTTCTTTTATACGCTGCCTTGGTCATGATGTTTTGCAGCAGCAACAGAAAAATAATGACAACGGGAGCCAATAGCATTAATGCATTAATTAACAAGTGTCATTCTAGTGGCTTTCCAGAGTAAGGGAACACCCCTGAGCTCCTGCATCTTCAGCTCTTTTTCCCTTGGTTTCTTGGGGGATTGGAGGGAGCATAGGGAAAGTATATACCAGTGAACCAACCAACCAAAAAAACACTAAACCCTACAAGAATTCCTCTCTCTCTCTCTCTCTCTCTCTCTCTCTCTCTCTCTCTCTCTCTTTCTCTCTGTGTGGTGTGTGTGTGTGTGTGTGTGTGTGTGTGTGTGTGTTTGGTTTTTCAGACAGAGTCTAGTGTAGACCAGGCTGCCCTCAGATTGGCTTCAGAGCTAAAGATAACCTTAAACTCCTGACTACTCAGCTTCTGACTCTCAAGCACTGAGATTACAGGTGCGTGCTGCCATGCTGGCTTCTCAATGGTATCTTAACCAGTGTTCTATTACTGTGAAGAGACACCATGACCAAGGTAACTCTTATAAAAGATAGCTTTTAATGGAGGGCTTGCTTAAAGTTTCAGAGATTCAGTCCATTATCATCATGATTGGAAACATGGTGGCATACAGACAGAAATAATGCTGGCAAAGTAGCTGAGAGCTACATCCTGATCTGCTGGCTAAGAGGGAGACTCTGAGCTTGATATGGGCTTTAGAAATCCCAAAGCCCATCCTCAGTGACACATTCCTCCAAAAGAACTACACCTACTCCAACAAGGCCACACCTCCTAGTCCTTCTCAAGGAGTGCCACTCCCTGATGGTAAGCATTCAAAATATATGAGCCTCTGGAGGCCATTCTTATTCAAACCATGACAAATGGCTTGTTCCTAGAGACAGAGTCTCGCGCTTTAATACAAGCTTGCCTGAAACCTACTATGTAGCCCAGGCTGACCTCACGCTCACAACATTCATCCTGTCTCAGCCTACCCAAGTACTAAGACCCACAGGCATAAGCCATCCCACCCAAATGTCCTACAAGAAAAATTTTGACATCTATTACCTTACACTGAAGTTAGATGTTTCTGAAGATCACCTCCCCCTTGGGCTCTTTTCTTTTGATTCCATCTAATGTTGCTTTCAACCTGTCAATCATCTGTCTTCTTATCTGTCTCCATCTCATTATAGCTGCTGAGACATCTAGTTGAGGGACAGTGAATCTGTGGGTAGAAAATCTAACTGGGCCAGACTGTGTAAGGGAGAACTGTGTAAGGGAGGTAAGTGGGAGGCACTGAAGGTATTTGAATAAAGAGAGGCATAATAATAGCAATCCCTCAGGAAGGTTGGTTCTCTGGAACTGTGCTTTTTAGCCTGCTTGGTCATATCACCACTGGATCTCACCTCCTTCTTCTCATCCTTGATCGCCTTCTGGATTCAAAATTCAAACTATCCAGCAAACACCAAATTGACTACTTTTGTAGAATAAGTACTCTTTTAACTGCTGAGCCATCTCTCCAGCCTCATACCAATCAATCCTCAAGAGAGAAGATGAAGAGGAGCCAAAACCTAACTGAAGTGTTACATAAAAACCAATTCCAACTCTGTTCAAAATCTTTCTAGTAACTATAATCGTTCCATAAACTGAACAGTTTATCTCAGGACCAGGGAACTAGGTGTCTTTGGAATAATTGTAGTCTTAACGGTAAGGGTTTTAAATGAGATCTACACTATGAGTGTTTACAAACTAATGTTCCAATCCATCTTTCCCAACTATAGGAATTTTTGAGATGGTTCCAAGGAAGTCTTGTATGGTGAAGAAACAGATGCACATGTCATTTGTCCAATATCACCATCAGAAGACAACCATTTACCCATAGAACGGGCTTCTCAACTAGCCTGACCTTATTCACTTCTCAGGGCACCGAATGAAGAAATTGTCTTGTGGCATCTTAAGACTCCTCTCAGGCTGGGAAGATGGCTGAGTGGGTAAAGTGAGTGCTATGTAAGTATGGAGACCTGAGTTTGGATCCTTACACCTATGTCAAATCCAGGCGTAGTGGAACAAATTGCCACCCCAGAGCTGCAAGGGAGGATAGAGATAGCAGAACCCCAGAGCTCATTAGACTTGTCATTGACTTCTAGCCTCCACATATATGTGTATGTATAGTGTGCATGTGTATACATGTGAATACACACACACCAACGAGAGAGAGAGAGAGAGAGAGAGAGAGAGAGAGAGAGAGAGAGAGAGAGAGCTCTACCTTGAATGTATAAATTTCTGCACTTAAGCTATTGGGCTTGCACAATGACAGCTGATAACCTGAGGGCAAATTTGGTCTCTCTGAAGAGAATGGTTATTTCACAATAATGTGTTAACCCATATGGGAAGAGCTCACCTCCAAAGCAGGAAAAGGAAGCAGTAATTTAGGAAGTGAGTCTTAAGTATAAGTCTGTTCCTGGAAATCATGTAATCACATATGGCAGTGAATTTGGAATATTAAAATAAAAGGTTTTGCAATCCCCATAGATTAACCACTTTTGTTTGTTTGTTTGTTTGTTTGTTTGTTTTTCAAGACAGGGTTTCTCTGTGCAGTCCTGGAGCTCAGTTTGTAGACCAGGATGACCTCAAACTCAGAGATCAATCTGCCTCTGCCTCCTGAGTGCTGGAACTAAAGGCGTGCACCACCATGTCCAGCTGGATTAACCACTTTTTACAAGAGAATGGTTATATTTACTTTTTAAAAGATTTTTTATTTACTCATTTAGTGTATGTGGGTGTGTGCATGTGCATGCGTACGTGTGTGCATGTGTGCATGTGCGTATGTGTGTGTGTGTGTGTGTGTGTGTGTTTGCCTTCATGAGTTTACATTTACCACGTGTGTGCAGAAGCACACAGAGGTCAGAAGAGGGTATCAAAACTCCTAGAACTAGAGTCACAAGCAGTTGTAAGCCATCATGTAAGTGCTGGAAATCAAACCTGTCCTCTGTAAGAGCAGCAAGTGCTCTTAACCTCTAGGACATCTCTTCAGCCCTATGTTTACCTTTTTTAAAAATTTATTTTTAAAGATTTATTTAATTATTTTATGTATATGAGTACACTGTCGCTGTCTTCAGACACACCAGAAGAGGGCATCAGTTCCCATTACAGATGGCTGTGAGTCACCATGTGGTTGCTGGGGATTGAACTCAGGACCTCTGGAAGAGCAGTCAGTTCTCTTAAGCACTGAGCCATCTCTCCAGCCCCATCTTTTTTTTTTTTTTTAATTGCCAGGGTGTATTGCATTTTTTCAAAAATTTCCAGCTTCCCCTGCTATATTAGATTTCAATTTTGTTATTTATAAAACAATGGAAGAGCACCATTTCTGGAGTAGAAACTGTGCTCATGACCCAAGGCTCAAAAATATAAAGACATAATCCTGCTCTCAGAATACTTACAGTTGATGAAAGACATGAAACAATTTTCAGGGCAGTGCAGTAGATGATATTGGAGTATGTGGAAGATGAAAAGGAAAGAAAAGAGAAAAGCAGAGTGAAAAGAGACATGGGAAACACTGATCAGATAAGGGCATGAAGGCAATGGCACTTAGGCGTTCCACCTGCTTCACCAGCTCACCCTACAGCTCCACTAAGTATTACTTAGTAACAAACAAATCCACTGACCCAGAGAGGCTACATAACAATCAGTTCACCTAGAGCGACTATGTAACAATCCACTGACCTAGAGGCTACAATGTAACAATTCACTGCCCTAGAGAGGCTACAATGTAACAAGCTAAAATTCATGCTCTTGCTGAGCTGCAGAGACAGAATTGAGACCCTTGTAGCCTGGCTCCTCACTTCCTGCTTTAATGTCTTTCTGGGCTGGAAAATTCTGATTGAGTCGACCTGGGGCATGTGCCCATGCTAAACATGCATTGGTAGCTAGTTGATTTCTGACAAGAGGAGGAGGAGGAAGAGGGGAGGGGGAGGAGGAGGAGGAGGGGGGGGGAAAGGAGAAAATCTTTTGTGTTAAAAATGAGGAAAAATCAAACTGAAAGTTAAGCAATCAAAATCAACACTTGTCCATTGTAAACATTACTTCAGAAAGCTGGAGAGGTGACTCAATGATTAAAGGGCACTGGCTGCTCTTCCAGAGAATCTAGTTCAATTCCCAGCATCACATGGTGGATCATAACCTCATATAATTCCAATTTCACAGGATCTGACAAGCTCCTCTGCCTCACCAACACCAAGCCCACACATACACACAGAAAAAAAATAGTCATATATATATATATATATATATATATATATATATATATATATATATACACACACACACACATATATATATATATATATATATATATTATGAGATTGCTTTTTAAAATTACTTCAGAAATGTAGCTTTTCCTTTCTCTAGTATTGGTTTGCTTAGACAAGTGGGATGACATGAGTAAGAACGGTGCACACAGTAAATGGCTTTGCTCTAAAATGCCAAGCAGCTCTTCAGTGGGTTTGTACACATTAACAATCCATCACCCCAAATGAACTAATTTCACCACACTCTTTCTTGTATCAAATGCTACACATTATTAAACCTAGACAGTTCTTTCTTCCACCAGATTCAGCAGTTATAAATGTGTTCAAATTTCACTATTTTTAGAGCAGAAAATACAGATAAAATAGTGCCTCATAAAAGTTGGCTAACTTGAAACTGAATCAACAGATGAGCCAACTGGAGTCAGAGAAGAATGAAGAGGGACAGCTGTGTCTGCTCATGCCCAAGGTGTGAAGGAACAAAAAGAGCTGAAGTACAGGGCCAGCCTAGGTTCAAACGTAAGAGGCTTCACAGATGAAACCACTCTAGTATCATCAACATCAATGTTATCAACATCAGCAGCAGCAGCGTCAGAGTGTTTTCCTGTGTGTTGCATGAAAATATAAATTCAGTCTCAGAATATATATATATATATACACACATATACATATACACACACATATATGTACATAATACACATGTGTGTACACATATATAATACACATATACATATACACTGACGAGTTGGCTCAGCTGCTAAGAGTACAGATTGCTCTTACAGAAGACTTGCGTTCCATTCCAGCACCCATATCAGGTGGCCCACAACCACAAATAACTCCAGCTCCAGGAGATCTTACAACCTCTTCTGGCCTCCAAGGTCATCAGCACACTCACTCACACAAAATAAAATAAAATTTAAAAAACACATGTACATACACAAACATATAATTAAATATTAAAAATTAAAATATGTGTGCGCATAAATAAACACATAATTTAAAATAAAAAGATTTTGAAAAATATGTGTTCTATGCTGGGGGAATAAGGGGTGGGGAATTGTTGACAATTTAGGTGGTGCCCTGTGCTCCAGTGTCTTCGTTGTTTGTTGTTTGTTTTGTTTTGTTTTGTTTTAAGCAGTAATGGCAGTGGTCTCCCATCCTCACTAGGTGGCTCTGTCAGCACCGAAGGTAGGGAGTCTCCCAAAAGCTTGATCAGCTCCCTGCTCCCTCCACCGGACCAAGGAGATGCAGAGACCTCCACACTCCTAGAGAGGAAGCTTAGGCTCCTGAAGAGGATTTCCGCCCGCAGCTTACTTCCGGCCCCTCCCATCCGGCGCTAGTACCCTGCGTTCACTCTATTCTTCGCTGTGTCTTAATTAAGGCTTTGCTAGGCTCTCTTGCTAGGACTGCGGGTCTCGCCTTTTCTGCGAAATCTGCACCAGATTGGTGCGAGGGACCGCCACACCGGGCTCCCTTTCTCTCGGGAGTGCCTTTCCGGTACCCCAAGCTGTGGCCCTCTTCCCTATCCATAACTGCTGATAACCAGTTGGATTATAAAAAACAATGGTGACACTCAAATTTAAAGGGATGTGGCTTGGGGCTTGGGTTTTTTTTTTTGTTGTTGTTTTTTGTTTTTTGTGAATCTGAGATAAAGACTAGCTTGTACATAAATAAGTAAATATCAAGTAACTAATAATATACATTAGTTGTAACTGGATATGTTGAGTCAATGATGAGGAATTAGGAGCCTCAAAGCGTAAATAAATATCAAGTAACGATATACTCTAGTTATGACTGGATATGAGAGAGACAACTTGGGTCAATGAGGAAGAATTAGCCTGGAAGAACTATGCAGATGAGAGAGTCACAATGCCCTGGAGCTATAGGAGATGTCAAATCGAAGGCTAGCTTAGAGAGCTAGTGAAAATGTCAAATCCAAGGTCTCCTCTAGGAGAAAAGCAATCGCTAGAACACTCACCCTAGTTCTTTGTTCCCCCACAAGCAGCTGCTTACCACAGGTGCTAACTGTCTACCCAGCCTTTGTGAACCTGAGTGTCTTCTATTTGAAATAAGACAATCTGTTATACTCCACTGTGTGACTGGACAGGGCTACATGTTTATTTGTACACTGATAGACCTTCCGAGGGTTTATAAAGACACTGTGAAATTCGTGGAAGACTTTATGTAAAGAAGCCTTGCTATAGTGTGATCCTGAGAAGGGAACGAGAGATGAACCAGTAGGCCTAAAGTTTGAACTGGAGTCGCCACACAGTAACAATATGAGAAGACTCCTGGAAGGCCTGAAGTAATTAGAACTCGTTCAACATTGTTTAGTCTGCTGATCCCAAGCTTTTTTCACCACAAACCTTTGAGCGAGACTTTATTAATATGGCTCCATGGTTTTGTTTGGTTTTTTCCAGGAACATATCTTGGAAGATGTTGGTACATAGAAATAAGTCACCTGGGCACTGTCCTGGGCAGAAGACATTCTCACTTCCCAAAAGGCATTTCACATCTACTTTTTGGAAATCATATGACTAGGTTTCCGTAAAGATGGCTCCAAGTTTTATAAACAGGCAAGAGAAAGTACCGCAAGACATAAAATATTTAGAAAAGGAAATGAGGAGCTAGAGAGATGGCCCAGCGGTTAAGAGCACTTACTGCTCTTGCACGTGATAGATAGTTCATAAACATCTGTAACTCCAGTTTCAGGGGATCTGTGGCTCTAAAGAGGGCTTCTTCAGGCACTACATGTGCATGGTACACATACATACATACATACATACATACATACATACATACATACATACATGCCCACACACAGTCATACACATAAATCTACAAAAAAAAAAAATGAACAAAGTATCTTTGCTCCTCTTCCTCTAGGTTCTACCTCCTATATACATCAGACATTAAATATCCAGTGTTATTAAGAAATATATAATTATTTGTGGAAAGAATGGAAATAACCAGTTGGGGTGGGGGAGGGATGTGAGCCTGACCAGATGGAAATGCTAAGCTTGTAATTGAATCAACACAGAAGCGTACTGAAGAAAATTCTAGAAAAACTCCACTATTTTTAAGAATACAATGGAAAAAAATACTCCAGGAATGGTGGTACACGCTTGTCATCCCAGCACTCAGGAGACAGAAGCAGGTGGATCTCTATGAGTTTAAGGCCAGCCTGGTCTACATAGTGAGTTAAAAGTCCCCTAGGGCTACTCAAGAATATCCTGTTTCAAGGAGAGACAGAGAGATAGAGATAGAGAGAGGGGGGAGAGAGAATGAGAGAATCAGAATAAAGCCAGTTACAAGATATAGAGTCACAGCTCTAAGAAAACAAAATCAGAAAGATAAAAAAGTTTGGTCCAGCCCCATGAGGGCTACATTCATCTGAAGACTTTGATGGAACTGGAGAATCCACTTCCAAGACGGTGCTATCACAGGACTGTTGGCAGGAGGCCTCCGTTTCTCACCACATGGTCATCTTCATCAGAGTACTGAAGCATCCTCCCAATGCAGCAGCGGACTTGCTGGAGAAAGTGATGGAAAGAAGAGATGGAAACAGAAGCTGTAATATCCTTCATAACCTAGCCTCACCCCCATAGCCTAGTGAGAAGGCATGAACATGGGGTTGAGGAATCCCGGGAGCTGTTATGGCGGTTGATTATGTTAAGATGGTAAGTCAATTTGTAAATTTAACAAAATGAATCTTACCTGCCAGGCCTAGCTCCCCTCTTAACTACTTCCTCTTCTTCCTCCTCCTCCTTTTTCTTCTCCTCCTCCTTCTTCCTCCCTTTCAATTATGTACACATGTGTATATGGTGTAGGGCTATCAATATATGTTGATTCTGTTGCAGACATACTACTCATGGCACAAGTGACCTCAATTGGTCAACTGCATCTCACTGGGTGTCTTAGGGTTTCTATTGTTGCACAAAGCATCATGACCAAGAAGCAAGTTGAGGAGGAAAGGGTTTATTCAGCTTACACTTCCACGGTGCTGTTCATCACTAAAGGAAGTCAGGACTGGAACTCAAGCAGGGCAGGAAGCAGGAGCTGATGCAGAGGCCATGGAGGGATGCTGCTTACTGGCTTGCTTCCCCTGGCTTGCTCAGCTTGCTCTCTTATAGAAGAACCCAGGACTACCAGCCCAGGGATGGCACCACCGGCAAGGGGCCCTCCCACCCTTGATCACTAACTGAGAAAATGCCTTACAGCTGGATCTCATGGAGGCATTTCCTCAAGGGAGGCTCTTTTCTCTACTGACACACAAAATCAGCCAGTACACTGGGAGAACTATATTCTCTGGCAAGAAGCCACATCTGGGTTAGCAGGACAGCTCATTGATTAAGGTACTTGCTATTAAGCCTGGCAGTCTGAGTTCAATCCCAGGAACCCATGTAATAATAGAACAGATTCTTACAAGTTGTCCTATGACCACATTCACACTGTGGCATATGTGCATGCATGTGCATTCATCTATGCACACACACGAATAAGTATCACCCCCCCCCAAAGGCCAAAGACTTTGGCCATCTTGATAGGGGTCATTCTTTTAAGGATATAATCTGTGGATGCTATGCCCATATGGTGCTTACCAAAACAACATGGGTGGCTGGCCACGGTGACACAATGCCTTTAATTCCAGTACTCAGGCGGCAAAGGCAGGCAGATCTCTATGAGTTTAGGACCAGCCAGTAAGACCCTGCTTCCAAAAAAAGAAGAATAAATCGATGGGCCGGGGAACGAGACATTTAAGCAGGATGGTTTTCAAATATGCCTGCTATGCATCTCATTGTATCTGAGTCAGCACCTGGAGGGAAGATGGCTTGATAGACAGCTGCCTCAAGGGCTCCCAGAGAAAGGGATGCCCAAATCTGCCCCAACATCAGTTTCCTGTTCTAACATCCTTCCAGGGCAACAGGTGGCAACTGTGGCTTCTGGAGAGGGCGCCTAGCATGTGTAAATGGGAGAGTATCCTCTGCTGAGCAGCAGAACCCAATGTCCTGCTGAGGAGTGACAAGGGTGGATAGAACAGACCCACCCTTTGTGACGAAGTGAGTCATAAAGAAGTCAACTGGAAAGTATGAGATTTTTTTTTTTTTGATTCAAGAAATCCATGAGGCATGTGGTGGAGTGGAGAGTCTCAAGACAAGCCAGCTCTGTGCCTTTTATGGAAGATTCAGCATATAGTCATTTGTGTGGCTATGATGTCACAGTGAAAGGGCACAAAGCAAACAGTGAGGAAAGGCACAAAGTGCCATCTAGAAGACATCTTGGATGCGAGCTTCCAAGTGTCTTTGCTCGGTGGAATCAGGCAGGATACAATTTAACCCCCAGCCAATGGGATATCTATATGAAAGGTTTTCAGCATCTCGAGCCTCAGTCTCACTGGGAGATGACCATAAAGGCACAGTGCACATGCCATAAACCAAGACTGCAGACTCCCAGAAGGAAAGCAAGTGTTCAGCATTACACTAAAGGTCTACACAACAGTGAAACGCTTCCTGGAGGCTCAAGGAACTCCTAAAAATCAAAGTGCAGCCTACCTCCTCATGCATGGTTGACTCTGAACGAAAGCAGCTCGGCAAAGGCTAAAGAAAAATGATGCTTGGGACCAATCTAAAATACCAGAGCTAGCTGGATGTGGTGGCACGCACTGATAATCCCAGCACTCAGGAGGAGGAAACGGGAAGGTCGGAAGTTCAAGATCTGCTACCTAGTAAACTAAAGACCACCTTGGCCTACATGAGATCCTGTCAGCAAGAAAGGGGAAGGGAAGGGAGGGCGCGATGAAGAGATGATACAGAGGCTTCCAGCAGAGGGAGCCTCAACAGCAAAATTGGAGATTCAGAGGCAGCCATGCAGAAGCTGAGTGGTTTGGAATGACTAGGAGGCAAAGTGAACGCCCAATTTACTGATATTTTACTATCTACCACTTGTTATTTAGTCTTTGACTTTTTCTTGCTTATACTTAATGAGCTCACTCATTCCGGGACTGGAAATATGGCATCTGTAGATCCTTTCCCAGTCTGC
The DNA here is from genome assembly GCA_028551405.1 of Uromys caudimaculatus. Classification (NCBI taxonomy): domain Eukaryota; kingdom Metazoa; phylum Chordata; class Mammalia; order Rodentia; family Muridae; genus Uromys; species Uromys caudimaculatus. Next base: position 11,848,444 of record CM052710.1, on the reverse strand, counting down.
GCATAACAATACACCAAAATAATTTCCCTCCGGCTGTCTGACATCCATGTGTCTAGTCAGGTTGATTCAGAACTTTAGTCATCCTTACGGTACCTCCCTATCATGCCACTTCTGTGAACTCTCACCAAAGCACAAAAGGCATTGTGTGGAGTCACCTGCTGCATAGCTAAGCAAAGACCAATCCATTCTGATCAGGTTAGGTTCTGTCCCCAGGCCTCAGGAGCAGATGTTCCTGTGGCCTCAGCATTGCCGTCTCCGTGGGTGCCAGAGGCTAGGAGAGACATCATCACCCTAAGGAAGGCGAAGATTGGTGTCCTTCCAGAAAACAGGTGCTGTCTCCTGAGTCCACCATGAGCCCAAGATAGACTGGAGTCTGAAGCTGCTGAGTGTCAGAGAAAGCCAATCTCTGAGTCAAGGCCAACACATTCATTCCTTTCTGTCACCACAGTGGTGGGGACAAGTGGGAGAAAACCACAGACTGGAGGTCGTGGTCGGACTTGAGAACTTCAGCTTAAAAACCAGAAGCAGCAACTGGCAATCTGAGGTGAGAACTATTCACCTTTCTGGGTAAGAAAAAAAAAGTGAGGCAGGGATTGAAAACTTGAGTAAGCCCACAGGAAGGCCAAAGCCCCATCACAGGAGAAGTCTCCGATGGCAGCCCTCAAGCGAAGTACAAGAATCACTGACAAGAGAAGGTCCAGACACAACAGATTAAGCACAGGGTCAGCTATTCATTGATGCATGACATTGGTAATGCCACTAACCTGCTCCAGTCATGGTCTCCATCAATAAAATAAAGGGTGTGGTCTGAGCACGCTCCAAGGTCCTATCCAGCTCCTGTCCTGCAGAGACAACAGGAACTTCCAAGTTAAAGAGCATCAGCAGAACAAAGAGCAGGAGTGAGACCTGGTCCAGATCCTCTCTGCACTTCCCAGTGGGGTAGCCATGAGCACAATACTTTCTGGGTCCTTCTTTAAAATTGAAGAGTTGGGGCTGGAAAGATGGATCCAGGAGTAAAGTGCTTTCTGTGCAAGCAAGAGGAATTGAATTCAATTCCTTCCCCCCACCCCCATGTAAAAAGTCATGTGCAGAGACTGAAGAGCTGGCTCAGTGGTTAAAAGCACCTGTTCTTGCAGAGAATCCGGGTTCAGTCCCCTGGTACCCACACGATGTTCACAACCTTCTATAACTCCAATTTCAGGGGATCTAATTTTGTCTTCTGACTCCCAAGGCCAGAGACACATGTGGTAAACATGCACATTTGTAAGCAAAAACCCATATGCAAAAATAAAATAAACCGCTCTGTTCTGTTTTATTTATTGCTTTGAGACATGGTCTCACTGTGTGGCTCTGGCTGTCCTGGCACTCACTATGTAGACCAGGCTGGCCTTGAACTCATAGAAATCTACCTGCCTCTCCCTCCTAAATACTGTGATTTAAGGCATGTGTCACCACGCTGGGTAATAGCAATGAAAAATAAAAATAAATAAACAACATTTTTAAAAGCCAGGCACCGTGGCATGCATCTATCATCTCAGCTCTGGGGCAGTGCTGGCAGACAGATCTCTGTGGCCATCTGGCCAGTCAGTGTAGCCTACAGGGAAAGTTCCAGAGTCCTAGTGAGAGAACTTGTGTCAAAAACCAAGGTGGATTGCTCCTGAGGAATCACACCCACAGTTGACCTCTGACCTCCACAAGCACACATTTGGAGACACCTGTGCATTCTCGCATGCACACACATACCACTAAATAAGTAAAGGATAAAACTGGAGAATGATAGCATTTTCTTTCAGACTCATGATGATGAATGAGACACTCTGTAGAACTCTCTCTCTCCCATAGAGACTCAGCAACAAGAAGTGCTTAGTGATTGCTAACTGCTCAGATTTTATGTTCAGTCTTCCCTCCAAAGCAGTCCAAACTCCAGTTGCCAGATCAGGCATCCTGCCAGCAGTCTCCCTAGGCCTAATTAGTACAGGACACCACGACGCAGCTAACAAACAGTGCCATCAGAGGGAGGCCCTAATGCCATGCACAAGCACTGTTCAGAGCAGCCAGACTCCCAGGCTCCAGACCAGCTCAGAAACAACACTTACGAAGACATACTGATGAGGGTCCTAGAGAAAGGGCCTCAGTGCTAAGAAAGCCAGAAGCCTGGCTTGGAGCCCCTGGCTCTGCTTGCCTGAGCAGTGTTGAATTGAACTGAGCTAGGCACCTTGGCAAGATGAAAGAAAGCAGGCTACAGATGGGGCAATCAGGGAGGTCCATTGAAGAGACCACATAGTGAGAAGTCAGACACATTTCTTTAGAAAGCCATCTGCTTGGATGGTAAGTAATTTTGATTCCTTAAATACAATGTAATGTTTAAGGTATATGTGCCATATTCTGTTTGTAAAACTCTATTGGCATTTATATTTTCATACACACACACACACACACACACACACACACACATACTGTATATGTATTTCAAGCAATACTGAGAAACAATTAGATACATATATATTAGGGGAAATGTTTTACACACATACACACATATGCATGATACGTTGTCTCTCTTACATTCATTCAGTACTTTTTAAAAAGATTTATTTATTTATTTTATATATGGAGTATACTGTAGCTGTCTTCAGACACATCAGCTATTTTCGCTGAATATGTTTTTCTTTTTCCCCCGATTTTATAAAGCAGTAAGCAACAGTCTTCAAGATAATTTCTTAGTCACAGATCTGCATAATGGAAGTGTGTCACTCTAGACAGAAACAAGGACATCAAAGAAGGAAGGAAGAGTACCAGGAAGGACCAAACATAAGCCCTGAGTATGGCATCAGCCAGCAGTTATGGCACCTTGTAGAGTTTAAATGTAGGCATAGACACAGGACCATGTGACCACAGCACAGATGAAGAAGGCAGTTCTTAGCAATACTGAGAAACTAAAGAATGTAATCTTCTATATTAGACAGAAATAAGTCAACGTGGCTGCAGTGGTTTGAATGGGAAACATCCCCACAGGCTCGGGGATTTAAACACTTGGTCCTCAGTTGGACATGCTGTTTGGTAGGTTTGGAGGAAGTACATCACTGGAAGGTGGACTTTGAGAGTCATACCCTGGTCCCACGTTCATCATGATCTCTGCTTCATGCTTGTGGTTGAAGATGTGGGCACTCAGCTTCCTACTCCAGACAACCATGCCTGCCTGCCTACCTGCCTGCCTGTCATGATGGAGTCTTATCTTTCTGGAACCATAAGCCATAAAATCTCTTGTAGCTGGTCTTTGCTACTTTCTGGGTTCTTCTTTTTACCACCCTTTATCCTCCCAGTTTCACCCTCTAACACTAGATAAGTTAGAAGGAGAAGGAAGAAGAGGAGGAAAAGGATGAGGAAGAGGAGGAGGAGAAGGAGGAGGAGGAGGAAGAGGAATCTCTGAATCTAATTCCTTTTGTTTCTTTCTTCTTTGACCACAGCTACCAACAAACCACAACCACCCCCCATTAAATGAGCAACAACCCCCCCCCACCTCCCCATGCCTCTTAGGGCCCTCTTATATACGCTCTGAAAAGTTCCCAGAATTCCAAATGTCACTCAACTGCCGAAACTATCAGCAGCTGGCAAAACCACACCTCTGCTAGAGCACAGGACAAATCATAGTCAGACACTTCAGACTGGCAGAAGCAGCCCCAACTCTCTACACCTGGGATTAAAATGAATGTACATTCTATTGCTACAATCTTTTTCTGTATATAGGTCTTGGTCATGGTATTTTATCATACCAACAGAAGAGTAACTAATACAGTTACATAGTATCTAATTGCCAAGATAATGGCTAAAGGAAAAGAATGCATAAAATGAGTAAGAAAACGAATAAAACAGTAGGAAATGTTGATCCCCAAAAAAGAGAAGAAAAATAGAATAAAGTTGATGGATGAAAAGGAAAATAAATAAGGAATGAGAGTTTGCCCATCTAGGGGCTTGGGTTGTAGCTCAGTGGGAGAGCACGTGCAAAGTCATGAGTTCAGTTTGTAGTACAAACCCAACAAACAAGTTAGATAAATAAGCCCAGCTATACTTTTTTTAAAAAGTGGATTAAGTAATCCAATTAAAAGACCAATGCTATAGTAATGGATAAAGAAGTAAAATCCAACTTTGAAGAAATATACACCAATAAAGAAAACCTCTAGAAATTTCAAAACACTGAAATCATTCAGAGAATGTTCCTTGACCAAAATGAGATTAAAGCTACGAGTCATTAATCGAAAGATAATTTCTACTATCTGGAATATGTATTTTTATATATTTATATAATTATATATGATATATAATTATATCATATATAATTTATATATTTATAATATTTTGAATCTAGTACTTTAATATTTTTAAAATATTTAAATTATATTGCATATAATTTATAAAACTTACAATACTAAATATATCATTGTAAACATGGTTACTAGTGTTAACTGTCAACTTTTCAAAAACTAGAATCACCTGGAACCTAGGCCTTCGGGCATCTTGATTTTGTTAACCAAAGCAGGAAGATCCACCTACTTGCATGGTATCTTTCTCTGGCTGGGAGGATGGGGTACCAGCAGGGGAACCCTGTGCCCCATCCTCCATACCATATGTTCTGCATAGCTTCTATTTGGCTGCTCCTAATAAAAATAATAAACCAGTAACCAACAGTAAAGTAATTTACAGAGTCCTATGACTCATTCTAGCAAATTGTCAAACCTGAAGTGGGGTGTGGAGATCCTGGATTTATAACCAGTAGCTCAGAAGTATGAGTTATCCAGGACTTGTGACCGGCATCTGAAGTGGGTGTCAGTCATGTTGGGCTGGGCCCTTATGCCTACCAAAGCTGGTGCAGATTCAGTAGCATCAAAAATGAACTGAACTAAATCGTTTCCTAAGGGAGGAAAAGAAGCTTTTGGTTATGAGAAGAGATGCATCTGAGTGAGATGGGACGAGCCCATAATTCCAGCACTGGGGAGGGAGACAGAGGCAAGGAGATCTCATTGTAGAGACTGAGATTCAAGCCAGCCAGGACTACAAAGCAAGACACTGTCCACTGTCCCAAACACACACACACACACACACACACACACACACACACACACACACACACACAGACACACGCACACAGACACACACACACAGATACACACACATACAGACACACACACACATAGAGACGCAAGTTCACACGCACGCACACGCACACACACAGAGGCACACACACAGACAGACACACACACAGAGACACAAGTTCACACGCACACACACGCACACAGAGAGAGAGAGAGAGAGACACGCCCAAGTTCACATGCTCTCGCGCACACATGCATACCATGAATACAGATGCAAAATTATAAATAAAATATTAGCGAATAAAAACAAGCAAACATCTAGGCTGTATTCCAAGAATACAAGAGCGATTCAATATTCTAAATTAAATCAAGCTGTGCTGGGGGTGCAGCTCAGCCACACAGTGATTTTTGTGCACAATGAGCCCCCAGCTTCAATCTCCAACACTGAAGTGAAGGAATTACCCGAAATAATTCATCACATTAGTCGAAAAATAAAATCGTAAGATCTTCCTGACGGGTGCATAAAAATAATGGAGAATATGGTTTTCCGGAAACAGCAGGCAGCTCCTCCCCACTTGAGAAAGTTCTGCCCCTTTAGTGAGAATTAATTTTCAGGAGAAAACTGTTTTCAGGCCTACCTGTGTGGTAACCTGGCATGCATGTAAGGGCCCCGGGTTTCTAGAACCTTCTGGCTCTGCACTGTGACGCGTGTACCTGGGTGTCTTTTTCTGACACCCCATTTTCAAGGTAAAATACGAAAAGTCTGGCAAGTAAGGGTCAGTTATATTTACATCAGGTGCCCTAGTAAGTCCTGGGGTGAGGAGGGTGGGGAAGGAGATGGGGGAGGGGCAGGTGGGGTGGAGTAGGTATAGGGTGGGATGGGGATGGTGGGGGAGGGGTGGGGTGGGGTAGAGAGGGATGGGGATGGAGGTGGGGGTGGAATGGAGTGGGCGGGGGTGGGGGGGTGGAAGTGGGGTGGGGGTGGGGGTGTAACTCACTGAAGGTCTCAGTGATGCTAACTGGCAGGACTGAGCTGTGAACACAGTCACATGAACAAGGATTCACATCTCTTGACCATTCTGTCACTGTGCATCCACAGCCAACCATAACGCCAAGCATTAAATGTCAAATAGATTTAACTTAGACATACTGCAAGAGCCCAAAGAGAAGGGATTAATCCTTACAAGGGAGGGGCTGGTTCTGGGAGACTTAAAAGTAGCATCTGGGACCTGGAGAGCTTGCTCAGCAGGTAAGAGCACTTGCTGCTCTTTCAGAGGACCTGGGTTCCGATCCCTCATCCACAGCATGTGGCTCACACCCATTCCAGCTACTGGGGCTATGATGCCTTCTTCCAGCCTCATGAGTGTGGTGCACATAAACACATGCAGATACACATAAATAAATAAATAAATAAATAAATAAATAAATATTTTAAAGGTAACATTTAAGCAAGACTTTAAAAGGTGAGAGGGGTTTTTTTGTTTGTTTGTTTTTTAATTGTTTGTTCTTTGGGGTTTGTTTGAGATGGGCTCTATCTATGTAACCTAGACTGTCCTGGAACTTATCTGAAGCCCATCATGAGTTAGATCCTCCTGCTTCAGTCTCCCAAGTGATGACATTTCAGGTATGCCCCTCCCCCGCTGCCACCACCACAACCACCACATCCAGCTAAAGGTGGCAATTTTAACTGGCAGAAAATGAGAGTCTTCGGACAGATCGGATCACATTGTGGTGACACAGTTGAACACCACAAAGGTCAATTTCCCTTTTCTAAATGCTAATCAAGCTCAGCAACATCCAGATCCCTCCCTAGAGGTCACGCATGACTCAGCCATCCAGGTAGCTGCCATTTGTGGTCCTTCATTCCGCCAGGTGTACTCCGGATCACAGTGCCAGGGAGAGGGAGAAATGTGGAGAATTTGCCCTTCAAGATGTGAGCCTGGAAAACACACAACACACACACACACACACACACACACACACACACACACACACACACACCCCTACTTCTGCTACTGTGGCAAGAGCCCCTCTAAACTGAAGAGGACATCACTCCCTAAGGCATGAAGGGTTATTAACACAGTCCATGGAAACAGCCACAGACTGGTACACAACAGGATTCAGTGTTGTTTCATAGACAACTGGAGGCTGAGGCTGGAGGTGGGACCACCACAGTCTGCCTTTTTGTTATTGCCCGTTTTATTTGTCAATTTGTTTTATCTTTGAACACGGAAACGGATTCTCAGCTCCCCGGGTGGCCTTGTGCTTGCTGTAGCCAAAGATGACCATGAGCATCTGATATTCCTACCTGCGCTTCCCAGGGACTGAGAATATAGGCACGCGTGCTCCTTTATGCTGTGCTGGAGATGGAACCAAGGGCCTCATGCGTGCTATGCAAGCATTCGACCAAGTAAGAGACATCTCCAGCCCTTGGTATGCCTTGTTTTAGAGGATTCTAGAAAGTAACAGAAAGGAAAGTGTTCCGAAGTGGCAGAACAGAGCAGGTCAGAGCAACAACCCAGGTAGAAAGGACTGGAGACTGGTGAATGCGGCTGCTGTCCAAGAACATGAATATGTGGGTGGTCTTAGACTTGGGGGTCTAGAAATGATCTGGGAGAAGCAAGAGGACACGACTTCAGAATTTACTGCCACCCTGCAAAGCAGACAGTGGTAACAGCAGCCTAAGCAGGTTATGCAAGAAAAAAGGGCCCGTTTGCAAAGAACCATCGCCGTGTGCCCTGTAGCTGGAACGCGTCTACTGAATATCTAGGAAATCTTACTAGATGTTCAGCTTGAGTTCCAGTTAGGAAGGAAGGGACGCCCGGGATAGCGGAACGCACACAAAAGGATAAAGGTAAGTACTGTGGAAGAGCACAAGGAAGGACCGTCTCTCCTTGCACCTGACCTCAGTCCTATCTACCTCTTCAGAGCCACTTCCTGACGCCTGAGGACTGTCTGCACCGGCGGTGCAGGCACAGTGATGGATGCCACATGTGCTCCAGGCTCGCGTTTGTACGTCACGCTGTAGGAGAGTCTACACATGCGCGTTGGAAGCATTTAAGCCCATGCGCACTACTCACGGTTTGCTTGTTCTGGGTTAAGCTTAGATCTAGCTGTCACCCAAATGGGTGAGAAGGGATACAAGGCTAAGTGGCTTTGGTGTTTGCAAACCTTCCCCCTGCTATGAGGGAGGATGTGAATAGATAACGGAGACCAGACCCCACCAGACTAGGGGACAAGACTCAACTTTGAATTGATTGGTTGTCTTTGTCCTGGTTCTCTACTGATTTCACCCTGGACTTCCAGATTGCCAGCTCCTCGAATAAAGCCCAGCTTAAAGATCCGATTTCTGGTGTGTTTTGTGCATGCGTTCTGCACAACCGGCTATTTCTCCCGGGAGGGCCCTTCAGATGCAGACAGCTCTTGGCTTCTGTCAACAAAATCTAGAGTTACCCAGACAAACTTCTCACTCTGCTTACTGTTATAAGCTCACCATCTCTTTCAGTCTCGCCATACTTCCTCATAGTGCCGCAGGATCCGAAACGCACCGGGTCCTTTTAACAGGCAAGCATGCCCCTGTGGTATGAATAAAATCAATGGTTTCCTAGCTTCAGTGAGGCTGAGAAATAGAAAAGTGTCAGTCACATGACTACTTCGAACCTCAGTGTTTGCATCCATGGGGGGGGGGAGTGTGCGTGTTAATGCCTGCCACATTTTAAAAAGGTGGCTGTGAAAAACAAATGAAAATAGTAAATGTGGCTGGAGATGGTAAGGAGACTGAGATGGGACAGAGAGTTGGGAGTTGGGGCCTGCCTGAGCTGTAAATGAGCAACAATGCCTGTCCTCCCTGGACTGGGGTGGCAAAGCTTAAGGGCAAAGACACTGAGACCAGGCACGTGATAAGGTGCACTCCCAGGAGCCATTCGGTCCCAGCAGGCCAGGAGAATGGGATGGTCAGAGAGCACTCTGAGGAGCACTGCGCAGAGGGAATGGATTTTGAAGGCAATTCATGAAATGAGAAAGAAAGGAGATGCATACTGACCCAGAGTCAGAAGGAAAGAGCAACACAATGCAGCAGAAAGCTTAGTGGGACAACACAATGCAGCAGGGAGCTTAGTGGGACAACACAATCTCACCTGCCCCCTCCACCTCATCCAGTCTGTTCCTGAGGCAGGCAGGAGAGCAGCAAAAGGCAGGGGGGCTTTCCCTAAATCAGCACTAAGAGGTATGAGTCCTAACCTCAGTATTTCCTGTCAAACCAGCATTTGCAGCTGACGGCAGTCTTGAGAAACCATCCAACATCATATGTGCAGGGAAAGCTGCAAAAGACAGCCACCCACTCAGGCTCTCTGACACAGCACCAGCCCCTCAGATGGCACGCAAGCCCTGGCTGGCTTCCTCGGGCAAGACTAACTACATGCTTTATCTGCAGGGACACTTTCTTGGCTCGAAGAATTGTTTGGAACAGAAACTGTTCACTGTGGCTCCATGCAGAGCAGTGGTCCTTGGCCTTCTGCAGTGCTGGGCTCATCTCAGGCCACTGACTCGGCCATGAGGTCCACAGGAAAGAGACCACCATGGTTGATGAAGAGGGCTCGTGCTGTGGTCACTGCACCTGGAGTGTCCAGGGGAAGCCACCAGCTGCAGGGTCACTCCTTTCAATGCAGCCATCTGTCCCTGCCTCCCCAAGACAGACAGAAAGACAGACAGATCGTGCATTCGCTTGCACACACACGCACACATGCACGCACACGCACACACACACTAAATAAATGTAATAACTAATGCAGGTCATGGTAGGTTACTCTTCTACTGTAATCCTAGCATTTGGAAGGTGGAAACAGAAGGATCAAGAGTTCAAGTCCTGGGAGGTGGCTCAGATGTTAAGAATACTTGCTGCTCTTCTTGAGGACCAGGGTTTGATTCCCAGCACCCACATGGTGGCTCACAATTGACTGTAACTCCAGCTCCAGGAGATCTTCCACCCTCTCTGGTTTCTGAGGGCAGTACACATGCATGTGGTATACGGAGATACATGCAGGCAAAACAAGCATATGCACACAAAAACCATATTTAAAGGAGTTTAATGTTCACCCTTAGCCCCATATGGAGCTCATATCACCTCAGTTACATGAAAACCTATTATCATAAAAAGGAGGAAGAGGGGAAGGGGGAGAGGAGGAGGAGAAGAGTGAGGAGGGGGAGGAGCAGAGAAAAGAGGGAGAAGGAGGAGAAAGGGGGAGGGGAAGGAGAGGAGGAAGAGGAGAAAAGAAGAAAGAAGTAGTAGTAGTAAGGGGGTGTGGCACAAACAAAAACCAACCAAACTACAATAAATCAAAAACACAAAATGCTTAACAGCCTCCTCCAGTCTGCAGTGGTCTTGGCAAGATGACCTTTGGTTTTAAAGCTCCCAGAAAAGGGCACTGCTGGCGGGGGGAGGGGCTTACACATGAGGAACAGGGGTGCTTTCCAGAGTCTCCACACAGTCTCACATCCTCACGCCACTTCATCCCCGGTTAGTCGATTGCAGCTTCCTGGGCTTGAATTCCAGAATCTTGAATTATCCACAGTTCTTCCCAAAAGCCACAACAAATGGTGCAAGTGAGTGATCAGCTCACACACACACACACACACACACACACACACACACACACACACACAGTGACCCTCCTCTAGGCCTAGGGTGTCCCCTCTCAGCTCCCAGCTGACCAAGGCACAGCACTGAGCACATCTAAGAATCCAGGCAGTAACCAAAATTTCTGCCCCATGCTTACAGCTGCTTTCAGATTAGCTGTCACTCTCCGTAACCCTCAAGGACTGGAATTTTCCTATAAACCAGAGAGGGCTCCCTGGGGGACCATCACAATAATGCACTTGGCAGCAAAAAGATGTTAAGAAAAAAAAAAAAAAAGATCCAAAACCACTGTGCTCTCTTTCCTGGAAGACTCATCCCATCACGGTTCATATGCCCAACTCCAGTAGGGCCCAGAGGCTGGATCTTGCCTGAAACATCTGCCACTTCTGTTGCATTCCCAAGACCAGGTTAATTAATGTGTGTCTCAAGTCTTCCAGAGCGTTCCTCCAGAAACAGTACTGCCCACGGGACATAGCTATGTGGTTCCAAGCAAGAACTGACCTGGAACAAGTCTCTTGGAATATTCCTGGTTCTCCTTCATGTCACCTTCTCTGACTTCACAATACCCTCACACCCTTCAGGACCACCCAGTGAAGCCTCTTCTCGGACCTTTCCGAATCCATTCTTGGCACTCCACACAAGATAAAGTAAATGTCTACACATAAGCACTACCTCTCTCCTTGGAGCACCCGCCATGGCACCTTGAGCTTGTCTGCGTTGTCAACTTGATATAAACTGAAATCACCTGAGAGGAAGAAATTTCAACTGAGATTGGTTTGTGAGTGTATTGGTGGGGCTTTTTCTTGATGGGCGATTGACGTGGGTGAGCCCCGTCCACTATGAGTAGTGCCACCCCTGGGCAGGCGGTGCTAGATAGTATAAAAAAGCAAGCCGAACAAGCCACGGGGACCAAACCAGTAAACAGAAGGAAATGCAGAGAAAATGCTCCCTAGAAAGGCCACCTAATAGAGGAGGAAGCTTTAGATTGCTCCAGTAGCTCTCTTCCAGTTCATTTGCATGCAGGCTGACCCTCCTTGGCAATCTGAGCGCGGTGGTGTGGGGCTGGAGAGGCTCAGTTCATATGCTAACGGAATCTATACTGCCTACCCCCAGCTCTGCGGCTACTTGGCCCACAGAGCCTGCCTTATCCACAAACCCAGCTCGTTAGACAAGGGACACCTAAAGGTCTTTGTGGTGGGACCCAGTCCACAATCAGTCTATATCACTCAAGGCTGGGCACCTTTAAACTGCCTTAGATAGGTCACCTTAGCCTGAGACGTCTTTAAGAACAGTTACAAGCCTTTCGCTCCTCACGGCCTCCCTGGTCCATGAGCACACGTGTTAACTGTCTAAGAGGAAATAGCACAGGATGAGGTTGGTGGAGGACCTGACCTTTAGACTCAAACCCAAACAAGTTGATCCAGCCAGAGGAAGATGGTGACCACGGCCTTCTGAGCTGTGTGGGTATTGTGGTCAAGGTATGAACCATGTTTTTACTCTCAAATAACACACAGCCAGAAATGGCAATATATGGATGTTATGAAATTAACACGTGGGTGTCTGATTACCTGTTTCTGAGGCTGGTGGCAGGCTCTATCTCTCCCACGTTCTGCCCAACAGGTCCTGATTCTTCAGGACCAACACAGTGTTATTGTGACACTACCAGTCAGTACCACACCAAGCAGGGAGGACCGACCTAGAGGGATGCCCTCTGCTCTTACCCAGTCTTCCTCGAACACTCCACAGAGAGGTTCCCCGCCCACCTACCATGAGGGACAGTTGAGGACCTCGCAGTAGGTGTGCGATCGTCATCCTGAATCCTGGATGAATTCATGACCACAACATGAATAGGAGAGAAACTGTAAACCCCCCCCCCCCCAAATTCACAAGCCAGCTTGTCCCGCCCCAGTCTGAACTTGAACCCCGAGGGACAGGATTGTGGCTGCCTCCTGGGGGTCCTAGCATCAGCATTTGCAAAGCGCCTGGAATCCACGCCAGCCAATCAGCTAGCCGTGCCATGAGCTCTTTAGTATACCCTGAGCAGACTCAAACTACCACCAGGGGGCGGCATCTGGCTCTACCTGGACCTGTAAGGAAGCAAAATAGTCCAGAGGACTGAATGTTGAGCCCCACCACTGAAGTCTGGGAAAGTGAAAGCGATATGTGAACCGACTTTGGATCCCTGGTGAGCCTGTCCCCAAGTCACTGAGTGACCTTAGCCATTACTTAGACTTCCTCATAGGTTGTATCCTCTTCTAAACTGAGAAAAGTCAGGATATGGAAATGACACCTGATGCCAGGCCCTGGCCACTGGCCCCGGACCCCTGGATTTACTGCCTGGATGTAGGAGCTCCAGCAAGGATCACGGATAATAGCTGAGCCTTTGGAAGAGGCTTTGTTTGGTCCTGGTTTTGAAGCTCACCGAGAAAACGTATTCCTAAACAGAAATATGTCTGGCACGTGCTGAATTCCTAGTAATATTTGTCCTTTAGCTCTTGGAGCGCTTCCTACGACTCACCGCAGCCCACCCCACCCTCCTACCACCTCCAGTCTTACCTGGTACTAGGGACTGAACCTAGAATCTATTGCATGCTAAGTTCATGCTCATCAACAAAGCTACGAAGCCACACTCCCAAGCCCCATTTGGGAATCTCCCCCTCACACACACCCCTCCCCCATGATCATGCCTAATACACACACACACACACACACACACACACACACACACACACACACACACACACACACACGAGGACTGCTGGAGTTCCGCCATCATTTAGCTTGAGATTGAATCTCAGCTGCTTTTTACTATCAGTCTGTGAGATCTGGGCTAATTAACAACCTCTCTGTGCCTTAATTCCAATACGACAAAATAGTCAGCTGAACATATTGATGTGTATATGTATTCCAGCATTTGGGAGTTGGAGACAGGAAGGACAGGAGCTGAAAATTAACCTCAGCTACACAGGAAGTTTAAATTCAACCTGGGCTACATAAGACCCTGTCTCAAACAAATTAACAGCACCAACAACAACAACAAAACCCTAAAATAAAATAGAGCTAATTAATGACAGACTTATAGAGTTATTAGGGGAAGATGAATAGGTAAAGATTCAATAAATCTGAGTTGTTACTACTGTTAATATTAAAACCATTAAAGGTGGTATACGAGTGTCCACAGTTTATAATACTAGCTAGATCTCAGACACAATGAGAATTCCCTAGGTAGAGGCTAGGATTGCTAGCCTTAGACCAACGGTATGCCCACTTTTCATTGCCAGGGCTGAGTACTTGAGCTGTGTGGGGCAGACACAGCTGATATGAGAAGAGGGTTGGTGGACTTTTTCCCCAGGAAATGGATGTTCTTTGGTTTATCTGGATCCCACTCCACTGCAAGAGACAAGTTCCCGCCCAGCCCCAGCCCTCTTTGCACGTCCATCATTACAGTGCTGGAATAACAGTCTAGAAAGCAGACTCAGAAGCCCTGTTGACTCATAGGGAGATGACTTGGCAGACAGTCATGAGATGGAGCTTCCAGCTCAGCCACTGACCTGTTGTCCCACAGCTGGGGAAATACCGTTTCACCCAGGTTTTCAAATGTCCTTGAATTCAAACTTGACCCCCATTGGATGAGTTAAGCAATGTCATTTCAAAATCACTTTAAATCCAATAGTGTGTGGTGTGTGTGTGTGTGTGTGTGTGTGTGTGTGAGAGAGAGAGAGAGAGAGAGAGAGAGAGAGAGAGAGAGAGAGAGAGAGAGGTACAACCCCCATTCCTTTACTTTGCCCCTCTTTCCACCCCAATTGATTTGTTTGCTATTATTTTCCACGTATAATGAGGTCCTCTGATCTCGGTTGTTTCTTTGATGGCTTTTGAAATAAAATGTCACTATATAGCCCAGGCTTCCAACTCATAATCCTCCTTTTCAATCATCTAGCTCTTGAATATTAAGGCTATCTAGATTAGTTAAAAAAAAAAAAAAAAGCAGGGCATTGTGACACCCACTTGTAATCCTATCTACTCAGGAAATTGAAAAGAGTCAATAAAGCCCGGGGCAGTCTGGGAAACATATCAAGACCCCATCTTAAAAACAAAAACAAGAACGAAAAACAAAGACAGCCAAGGACTGTCCTTTAGACGTGTAGTGGGAACAAGCAGTTGTATCAGGTGGTACCCACGGTCCTAGTAGTTAATAGCATCCTCTTAGCTAGGGATGATGGCTCAAACCTGTAATCTCAGCGCTTGGAGGCATGAGTCACAAGAGTTCAAAGTCATCTTCTACTACATAGGGAGTTCAAGGCCAGCCTGGACTAATGAGATCCTGTCTTAAGAATAAATAATATGTCCTTGTGACCTCTTGAGAGTGACTGTGTTCACCCTAGTCACGTGACTTCGGTTTGTTGTTGTTATCTCTTTGTGTGTTTGTTTTGCTTTTGTGACAGGGTCTTGTTATAGTCCCCTTAACTATACTGCCTTTGCTATGTTGCCATATTGAGCCTTAAACTCATTTCATTCATTCTGATCCTTCTGTCTCAACTTTCTAAGTACAGGAATTACAGGTATGCCCTGCCATAAGTACTAACACCTTTTCTCCCCCTGCCCCTACCCCTCTACCCCTCTCCATCCCACTCCCCACCAGAGCTTCAAGGCTGTCCCCAAGTAACCCACTTTCTCTAGTAAGGCTCTGTCTTCTAAAGGTTCCACCATCAGACACATGAGCCAATGGGAAACGGTTCGCATTCAAACCACAACCCTGCAAGCAACAGAAGCCTTTGGTAGAAATAAGCAGAACTACGCAAGAAAGAAACAAGCAGAAGCTTGTAACAAAGTAGAGAGACCCCCAAGAATAATTAGCCATGGAAGTGAGTTACTGTGGGGCCACAAAGAGCAGATTGTATCCTGGGATGGCTTTTCCGAGTGGTGATGAACTACGGTCTAGGAAAACATCATAGCGACACTACAGTTTTGTCTCATTAAGCCATTTGTGGGCGAGAGAGAGAGAGAGGAGACCTGTGAACCGCCATCTCCCCTCTAGGAAACACGCTGCCTAACTATAACCAGTCTGGAGAACATCAGAGTTGAAGTCAATCATATCTTCATTCTGAATAACACCACCCTATCCTTATTCCGTTCTCGATCCCATAATCAATTCATTAATTTAATTTATTTTCTTTGTTCTGGGTTTTTAAAACAACATTTATTTTGCCTTTATCTGTTTGTGTGTGCATGTCTCATTTATGTGAATGTATATGTCTCTGGCCTCTGCAGGCACCTGCACGCTTATATGGCTACCCACACAGAGACATACACACATATAATTAAAAATAATACATCTAAAACAAGAAGAAAGGAGCTGATCAAACAAATGCACATGCTGAATCAGCATCTCTGGGCTAACCTCCTATGGTAGGGGATTTCCAACTGTCATTAAGCATCATTATTAATTCCAGTCCTGTAAATTCTTCTTCGGAAAAGAAAACTTATTTGACCCAAAACAGCTACCAAAACATCTGTCCATTCTATCTTCTACCATAGGAAATTTTTGTTCAAAATTACATATCAGGGGCCAGCCAGATGGCTGGCTCAGTGAGTTAAGGCACCTGCCACCAAGCCTGAAGACCTGAGTTATATACCTTGGACCCACATGGTAGGAGAGAACCAAGTCCTGCAAGTTGTTCTCTGACCTCACACACATGTGTAGCATGTGCCTGTGTACACACATACAGTAAGCACACACATGTAAGTTTAAAGATAATTAGTACTGAGAAAAACGTATTGTTCCCTTTCAAAGCCCACAGATTCCCTTTTCTCTAATCAATAAAGGTGTATATTCAATATGGGCCATCAGAACCCTCCAGGCAACTGGGATGAACATTTGATTTTAAATTTCTTTTCTCCAGTGTTTTGTTTTTTTTTTTTTCATCTTCGATTGCGTTCATTGTCTTTACTTTTTTTTTGGTTTTTCAAGACAGGGTTTCTCTGTGTAGCCCTGGCTGTGTTTTGTTTTGTTGTTTTGTTTGAAGCTACATTGTTTATATTTTGGTCCCTAAGAGCTGTGAGAGTGAGAAGAGCCTGGGGAAATGAATTCAAGTTCGATAGACTGCCCCCATCTTGCTATCTTTATGAGACAGTTGCTTGGAGCACCCTGATCCCTCTAAATTGATTAGCTCTGCCTAGCAGGAAGAGAATGTCTGGTTGCTGCAAACCCTCCCTGCATCTCCATCATGTCCAGGAAAAGTGGACAAGTGTGGAAAGGTGGAAGCAGGCAGGAGAGTGGGGGGGGAGGGGGGGGGCAGGGGCAGGACTACAGAGCTTCCGTGAAAAATGCTCTGAGCTTCTGAGCAGTCCCTGTAAGAAGGGCTGCTTTGTTCTAAGTAGTGCGGTCCCTGCAATGAGTCCAGGGCACAGGAAATGCTTGTTAAAAACTACTAAAGGCAGGTATAGTCGTGCTTTCTATTTTCCAATCCTTCTTCTGATGGAACACCACAGTTTGCTTCCCTAAACTGCAGGCACAGGGATTTTATTCAGTAATATTGAATATGTATCTGTTTTTGCAAATTTCTTGTGCCCTCTACAAATGCTAGATAGTGTTTGCAACTGAAATTTACGAAAATAGATACAAACTATCTGGTGTGGCTAAAGAGGCTGAAACTTAAACTTGAGCAATTCCTGAAGGATAAGTCAGAGTCAGAGACTTGCAGTATGGTGTAATGTGCTCTATAACTGCCCAGGATAATCTCTGATAGTGGTTATTTCAGACGTGAAAGGAAGATTTAGGCCAGGCACGCCTGCTCTGCTGACATTCTGGAATCACAAAATGGTAAAGCCAGGCATGGTAGCATACACCTTTAATCTCAGCACCCAGGAGGCAGAGGCAGGTGGATCTTTGTGAGTTCCAGGCCAGACTGCTCTACAGAGTGAGTTCCAGACCAACCAAGCCTACATGGGGAGACTTTGTCTCAAAAAATAAAAATAAAACCAACCAACTAAACAAACAAACTACAACATAGTTAATTAAGCAGGAGACAGCAGTTAAGCATAGTGCTTGTTATGTAGTCTAGGATGGCCTCAAATTTCTATGATTTCTTCTTTGCCTCTCAAGCGCAGGGATTACAAGCTTGGATCGCCACACCTAGCTCTTGGTTGTTATTGTTTTGAGAAAAGGTCGAGCTCTATAGCCCAGGCTGTTCTCGACCTCACAATTTCACTGCCTCTGACTCCCGTGTGCTGGGTTTACATGTGTGCCATGTTTTGAGTTGTCTGATTCAAGGTAAATTTCACAGCCTATTTATGTCTCAATGTGCCCAATCTTTAAATTAATATGAAAGCAACTCACAAACTGTTTGGGGCTTCTGTTACCATCTTAACTGTGGCCTAGACTACCTTTGCAGCTGTATCTAATATCACATGCAACCTGTCTTCTGGGAGTCATGTAGCCAATGCTGTCTACTCAGCAACATCATGATGTCATTTGTCATTTGAAACCTCAACCTTGTGATGTCCAAAGTGGATCA
This sequence comes from Uromys caudimaculatus, assembly GCA_028551405.1. NCBI lineage: Eukaryota > Metazoa > Chordata > Mammalia > Rodentia > Muridae > Uromys > Uromys caudimaculatus. The sequence continues at coordinate 11,830,208 of CM052710.1, read as the reverse complement.
ATAATCTCTATACACATCCAACCCCAGCCTCCTTCACTGTCCCTGTCAAATACCAACTTGCTCTTGTCACAACCTAGAGGTAGGCCTATTGTAAATATTTTTAATCCCAATCTGGGGCTTTAAACCCCCCCCCCATCAGTCAGTTCCTGGATAACAGACACAACCTTATTTATTTATTTATTTATTTATTTATTTATTTATTTATTTATTTATACCTTTATATTTATAAAAAGCCTTTATTAGCACTAAGGCTGAGCAGATATCTATCCTCTATGCTATTAAAATCTATTTCCTATCAATAATCCTGAATTATTACTATGTTTCATCTGGGCTTCTCTTTTTGGGGGGCGGGGCGGGGGGGTTCGAGACAGGGTTTCTCTGTATAGCCCTGGCTGTTCTGGAACTCACTCTGTAGACCAGGCTGGCCTTGAACTCAGAAATCCGCCTGCCTCTGCCTCCCGAGTGCTGGGATTAAAGGTGTGCGCCACCACTGCCCGGCTCTGGGCTTCTCTTAACTTCAATTGGCCAGCCCTCAGGACCATGCTTTCTTGACTCCTAACCCATGGCATCTTTCTTCTCTCTCCACCTTCTTCTCTCTCTTTCCTCCTGGTCTCCTCCGACCCCAAGGCTGGGAACATCAAACACCGCCTATCTCAATTTTGCCCAGCTATAGGCTGTAGATATCTTTATTCACCAGTCAGTAATAATTTGGGGGTAAGGTCACATAGCGTCATTTGGGTCTACATGTGGATTCTATTGTCTCTGGGGGCAACCAGGCCTTGGGGTCCCACACTTAGCATTATAATACATAGCAACAGACCAAACCTCAACAATTTCACCTTTTAGTCCAATAAAAGGATACAATTATAACAAATATGAAAATTATAAGGTCTTATATACATTTATAATGTCTAGTCCATTATATTTGGCAATTTAGATAAAGTATTTATCATCTATCCTATCTTGGTGAATTAGAACCTTATATCTAAATTATTTCTTTTTTATCTTAACTTGTATTACCATCCTAAAAACATCTTTCCAAATGTAGAACATCTTCCTAAATGCTAAACAACTTAAGTTCAACTGTGAGGCTGTAACTATTTAATCTCCAGTCTTTATACACAGCCCACCCCTTGCTCATGCCACAACCTAGAGGTTGACCAGATGAACTCACTCTCTAGACCAGGCTGGCCTCGAACTCAGAAATCCACCTGCCTCTGCCTCCCAAGTGCTGGGATTAAAGGCGTGCGCCACCACTGCCCGGCTCTTTTATTGTTTTATTTTGTTTGTTTGAGATGGGGTCTAGCCTTGCCTATTCTTCCTGTCCTCATTTCTCAAGTACTAGGATTCAGGCGTGCATGGCTATCACCAGTATGTGTTTGTTTTTTTTTTACTACATATATTTCCAGGAAGAACTTCCAGTGACCAGTAACTGTACCTCATATGAACCTCACTGGCTATAATATGAAGTTATTTTCCTTTCTCTCTCCTTTTCTTCTGTACTGTTTCTTTTCTCCTTTCCTTTGAACAGTACGAGAGTCCTGCACGTGCTTGGCAGGCACTCTATCATTGGGTCCATCCCCAGCTCCTTCTATCACGCACACTGTCACCAGCTTACTCTAACCAACCAACATCCCTTGTCTAGGCAACCATCATAGTACCTGAGTGGTCTCTCTGCACTTCCCTCTTGCCCTACACCCCCCTCCGATATCTAACTCACCCTTCCCATTGTGGCTAGAATGGTTTCTTTTATAATAGACTGTAGTAACCGGCAAGATGGTTTAACTGTTAAAATTCCTTCCATGCAGGCCTGAGGATGAGTTTGAATCTCCAGCACACACATAAAAACCAGGCTTGGCAGCAGGTCTGTAACCCCTGTGGCTAAGTGTGTGTGTGTGTGTGTATGTGTGTACATGTGTATGTGTGTATATGTGTGTGTGGGTGTATGTGTGTGTACATGTGTGTACGTGTGTGTGTGTATATGTGTACACATGTGTATGTGTGTATATGTGTGTGTGAGTGTATGTGTGTGTACATGTTTGTACATGTGTGTGTATATGTGTGTACTTCTGTATGTGTGTGTACATGTGTATGTGTGTGTACATGCATATGTGTGTATATGTGTGTGAGTGTGTGTGTGTGTACATGTGCACGTGTGTATATGTGTGTGCATGTGTATATGTGTATATGTGTGTATGAGTGTGTGTGTATGTGTGTGTACATGCATATGTGTGTATATGTGTATATGCGTGTGTGTGTGTGTGTATGTGTGTGTGTGTGTACACAGACAGACAGATCTTTGGAGTTCATTAACCAGACAACTGAGCTGAATCAGTGAACTCCCAAGTTCAGTGAGAAATCCTGTTTCAAAAATAAAGAACTAGCCAGGTATAGTGCCACATGCCTTCAGTTCCAGAACTTGGATAGCAGAGACAGGAGAATCTCTGTGAGTTCGAGGCCAGTCTGGTCTATATTGCAAGCTTCAGGATAACCAGAGCTACACACATAGAGAGAGCCTGTTGATAAATAAAATTAAATAAATAAAGTGGAGAGTGACAGAGGAAAAACACTTGACATCAACCTCTGGCCTCTGCAGGCCTACATATCTTCCCACGCATGCTCACGTGAATACCCACGCAGTTAGCTCTATTTAACTCTCTCTGTGTCTGTCACACACACACACACACACACACACACACACACACACACACACACACACACACACATACACCTCTATTTGGACATTCCCTCTTCTTCCTAGAACTCTCTAATTGTTTACCATAACTCGTAGGGAAAAGCCCATGTGTCACTAGCCTGCCAGAGCCATGGGTGGGCGTGCAGCACACCCTCAGGCCCACCCGTGTCCTTCTCTTCCTTCCTTCCTCTCTATGCCTTAGTCACACCAGCCCATCCCAATGCCTGAAATAACCCAGGGCTCCTAGAGCCAGCCTCAAGGCTGTCTGTCCCGTGTGGCTAAAACACATCTTCCTACTTAACCTACCTCATTTCTCATCCTCTGGGTTGCTTCCTGTGGCAAATTCTCTCCCAGCACCCTTCTTACTGCCAGCTGAGATCTTCCCACTTTGCCTCTTTGGGGGTCTACTTTCCAGCAATGTATGGTTTTTTTTTTTTTTTTTTCACTAGCAAAAGGAAAAGACTTGCACACCCAAATCCACAGCAGCTTTTCACACTGGGCCAAAGGGGAAAGCAAGAGCGATGCCCATCACGGCTGACAGAATAAACAGAACGTCTTGCCTCTTCCTACACTGGAGTACCATTCTGCTTTAGAAAGGGGATTCTGAGAGGGAACTCTGCTGCAATGTGCTTAGATGGATTCTCTGCTGTCGGTCTTCCTCATTGTCCACAGCTTCTTACCAGGCGGGGCATTTGATTCCCTTGGCCTTCGGCTCTGTCCCTCAGATAGTTCAGTCTGTCCGTATAGAGGAGAAGGAGATCTGGAAGATGGAGAGAGCACAGATTCAGGTCAAGTGGCCCCAGGAGCCTGCGATGCTGTCTGTTTAGCCTCTGAGAAGCACAGCTGTCTTTCCTCCTTGTTGCCTAACCTAACACAGACTCACAATTAAGATTCCTTTACTTACCTTGACCAGAGTGTTCCTCTTCCCTCCGGGCTGCAGCTCTGGCTTCTCCCTCTTCAACTCCCCCTTGAGGCCTTTCGGTCAATCAAAACACACACTCTTAGAGACAACCTTCTGAGCTTCCTTCTGCTTTAAGAGACATAATCTTCCTCATGGTTTCCTGAGTAGAGTGGGTGACATCGCTCTACTGAGAATCTGGAGTATCCTTGGGGACTTCATACAGAACTGGAAGACAGTGAAGTTTTAAATTCAAATCTGGGCAACCCAGCTGCAAAGCTCAACCATAGAGCTGTCATGCTGCTTGCTAGCCCGTGGGGTAAGCATCACCTAAGGGCTTGTGACATAAAGTTAGAAGAGTGGTGGACTGACTGAGCATGCTTTCGCCCGTCCCAGCCGCCTGGAGGTGAGCTTCCAGGCGGTGGGCTGACTCACTTGTGTAGTAGATTTGGAAAGTGCTTTGGCTTCTTTTACTTTCAGGCTTTGAGCTTCCTGAAGCTGCTCTGCTGGTCATTACCTACCCTGAAACTCCCCATCCTGGGCCCACCATCAATCCAACTTGGAAGAAAGGTGTCCTCTATGCTGACTTGTCAGAGACTCTAGAACCTTCTGGGAGCCCTGGGTACTTAAACAAAGAGGGGTACATTTAGTTCTAGTCTCCTCTGACCTGAGATATGCAGGCTCAATTCTTAGTAGTGTCCACCCAAACTAGGCCCACCCTTCTATCTCTGTGAGACACCCTGTCAAGGCAACCCTTGGGCTGCAAGTGTAGCCCAATAATAAAGTATACACACGTGTGTGTGTGTGTGTGTGTGTGTGTGTGTGTGTGTGTGTGTGCGCCTCAGAGCCATCTCTAGGACCAGAGCCCATGTTCCAAGTAAGGAGGACCCTGGTAAGTTTCAACATTTGATCTGTAGAACCCAGTTTGTCTCAGTTGCTGCTGCCTTGAGCCAAGGACTCCCAGGTCTCACCAGGTGCATGCAGACACTGTGAGAGGACAACAGCCCCACCCCCGCCCCACCCCCGCCCCACCCCCGCCCCACCCCCGCCCCACCCCCAGTCCTCCGCTTTGCTGGGTGTGCTGAGCCCCCTCACCCCTTGCAACTAGTCCCAGGCGGGCTGGTTCTAGAGTCACACTAAGCTCTAATGGAGAATGCCATCTAGTATCTTCTTCTCCCTCAGGGTAGCCAGGCCCGTTGCACACCAAGCTGGACTAGCTGGGTGCAGTGCAGGATCAAGTTCATTCCAGCCATGAACACACCCCAAACAGCTTCAGAGAACCGGTTAGGTTATTGGGTGGGGAGGGGTATTTGTGCCTCTGGGGAGGTGACCAGGGTCTCTGGGGCAAGGTTTGTGTGGCCGTGTACCACTGACCAGGTCAGGGATATTGGAAGATGTTTCAACTACATGCTCAGGGGCTGTAAATGTATGTGTGGGAGGACCTTATAAGGTCAAACAAGGGGTGAAGCCTCGGAATTGGCAGGGTAATACTTACTAGGATTTATGGCACCAGATGGGAAGGGGGAGGTAGCCAACTCCTGCTGTTCTCATGTTTGAGGTATCCAGGATTGACGCTCTCTTGACCCTTCCTCTGTAACCCTAGGCCTTTACAGTCCCACAGGTGAACAGCTGATATCACCCAAGGAGCTCTCCTGGGGGCTTCAGTATTCTAGTGTTCTTATGACAGGGCCCATGCCTTCCACATAATTCATGTAAAGAGGGCCTTTGGGCAGTGCCAGGGTAGAGTACAACATGAACTCCTCCCACCATAAGCCCTGGCTTGTTTCAGCAGCTGCTACCTTATGCCCAAGGCCTCTCCACTGTCCGCTCTGTTATGGACTAGGCCTCCCAGAACTCCCAGCCACTCTGTTGCTCTTTCTAAGCACAGAACAGAAGCAGGTCAAGTGTGTTCAACTTGAGGGACTTTCCAAGGCCCTGTCCCCAGTGCCTTCAGTTCTGGTTTCTTGGGAATAGGAGACGGGAAGGAAGATGGCATTAGGAAGAAAATGAACACAGAAACATCTGGTAGGGCTTTGTCGAATGCCCCCAAGTTTCGCTTTCTTTATTTAGACAAAGTTTGGAATTCCATCTGATTCAGTCTTGGAGGCCACCCACTGTCACTTGGGGTGCTCTAATGACTCACCCCGAAGTCACCCACTCTAGGACAATCCCAGGCTTACCACAATCTGATAGGAGTCCTCAGGCTGCGCATCCGTTTTTGGAATTCTGGGTGTTCCCACTGTAGCTCTTCCAAACGTCATCTTTCTTACTTAGTCCACAACCCAACCTCTACCCCATCCCCACCCCTGCAAGCATGGTGCCCACTGGGCTGGGCAGTCGGCAGTCCTGACCTGAAACACACACACACACAGGAGAGAGAGAGAGAGAGAGAGAGAGAGAGAGAGAGAGAGAGAGAGAGAACTTTCTTGTTCAGGATCATCACCTTTTCCAGTTGTGACTGGTGCTCTTAAGTCTATGTACTCCTTGACTATTGATATCTCTCTCTCTCTCTCTCTCTCTCTCTCTCTCTCTCTCTCTCTCTCATGTGTGTGTGTCTGTCTCTCTCTCCATATCCCTCCATTTCCCTCTCTGCCCCCCTCCTTGTTTCATGTACCCCAGGCTGGCCTTAAACTCGCTATGTAGCCAAGAATAATCTTGAACTTCTAATCCTCCTGCTTTCGTCTTCTGAGTGCTGGAGTCACAGGCTTATGGCACCATACCTGCTTTATGTAGAACTGGGATTGAACCCACAGCCTCATGCAAGCTATGGAAGCACTTTGTCAACTGAGCCCCATCTCTGACTCCCCAACCCCATCTTCTGCCTGTTACCCTTCCATACCACCCCTCCCTCCCTTCTTGAGGCCCCTCTTTGCTTCTGGGTCAGGGCACTATTCTGATACTTATCCTTTATCTCATTACTACTTCTTGGTTTTCTTGGCTGGATCTCCAAGCTGTCCAGTGAGTGTGTATGCCTTGTAAAAGGTCCGTCTTTCCTTCTCTCTTCGCTTCTTGTCCTCTGGGCAGTTCACAAATGCCTATCTCCAGATCTAGGAGATCTGATGACCTCTTTTGGACTCCACAGACATCTGCATACACTCACAAAGACACATAAATAAAAATAAAATAAATCTTTAAAAATGCTTTTCTGGTGTTTTGCACCACTCAGGTTTGGGTACTCTTGTATGGCAGCTGAGGTTTAGAATAGCAGCCCTGGAGGATGTTGACCCTGAGAAGGGCTTAAATACCTCCTTACTGGGACAAGAGTGTTTTGGAATGCTAAGTGAATTGCTAGTCCCCTGGGGCTCTGTTGAGTATGCTGAGTAGATAGGACCTTCCTTTGCTCGAGCTCGTGCCTCAGACTACATCTATCCACCCCAGGGTTTTGTGACGCGTGGTGATTTGTAAACCAGAGACACCCTAAGGACACACCATAAAGCTTGTTCAAGCCTCCAGCTCCTCACTCAGAATCTAACACACCCCACTGGCTTCCACTGCTGGACACTAAATCAGAGACTTCAGCTAAGGCACTGGGTGTCCAGGGAGAGTTTAGAGTTCCAGGCTCCTGAGCCTCCTATGACATCTGTGGTCTCATGCCATCTGTGGTCAGGACACCCTGGTAGGTTCTCTGTCTGTTTTCCAGCAATGACTCATTTCTCCGTGAGGAGAAGCAAGCTGGGACTAAACAGCCTCTGTTTCTGCTTTCTTCTGTCTTTCCAGGAAGCACATGGAACAGGATATAAAGGCAGCACTTTCCAGCCAGCCTGACATCCTGCTTCCAGATGCTTCCAGATGCAAGACTCTGAGCATGCTGGGCAGTGGCGGCGCACGCCTTTAATCCCAGCACTTGGGAGGCAGAGGCAGGCGGATTTCTGAGTTCGAGGCCAGCCTGGTCTACAGAGTGAGTTCCAGGACAGCCAGGGCTACACAGAGAAACCCTGTCTCGAAAAACCAAAAAAAAAAAAAAAAAAAAAAAAAAAAAAAAAAAAAA
>CM052710.1:11805499-11822127 GCA_028551405.1 Uromys caudimaculatus | reverse complement strand
AAAAAAAAAAAAAAAAAAAAAAAAAAAAAAAAAAAAAACCAACAACAACAACAACAAAAACAAACCAAGACTCTGAGCAGGCACAAGAACATCCCCAACGAAGCTGGGAGTGGGAGCTTGCAATTCCGATTTGAAAATTCAAGTCTAGTGGCTTTCAGCTTGACCCTCACTTCGCCCTCAAATGATCAGAATAATGTATTAAATTTGGTAGTGGTTTCTGCTAAGTGTCCCCCATGAGCTCTGTCATTAGAACGGTTGCTGTGGTCCCCACTTGGTGGTGCTGTGTGGGGAGGCTGTATCACAGTCTGCTCTTTCACCTTCATTTAGCTCCCTGAGGTTAGCACTGTCTGATATTACTAACTGGAATTTTCCAGAAATAAAAAAATTCATTAGTGTCTTCACTGGCTGGAGTATATGATTATAATTATTCTCTTTATTATTAGCCATTATTACTATGCCTGATTTACGACTCGAACCTTACTGTTTGCAGTGTCCATGCTGGGAAGTAAACATAGTGCATGTGTGAGTCAGACTGGCTACAGCTTCAGGCATCCTTGGAGCATCCTGGCACACATTTCCCTGGATAAGGACGACGTACATTAAATGGGAACGATGGCTGTCTCTGCACGTGTAGTCTATACCCTTAACCACTGAGTCATCTCTCCACTTGGCTGATGGGGTTCGGTTGCTTTGTTTAGTTTTAAGGTAGGTTCTCGTGCTCCTGTCTCTCAGGCTGGCTCTGTGTAGCTAAGCGTGACCTTGAACTTCCGACCCCCTTACCTCCACATCCCAAGGGCTAACAAGCAGGCACCGTCTCGATCAGGTTTACGTGATGTTGGGGCTGGAACTCAGGGCTTCCTGCAAGCCAAGCAAGCATGCTACCAACTAAGCTACATTTCCAAATTGGTTACGTGTTAAATTCTAAACTTCTCTGAACTGTGGTGGTTTTACCATAACAATGAGTACTATTTTACATATTTCTAGCTGCTCTAGAATTTGGAAGTAATTCAGCCTCAGGGCTCCACCCAGGGTCTCTCATGAGGTTACAGACATTGTAACCTGACTAGAGATGGGTTGACTGTGGTTCTCAACCTTCCTAAGGCTGCAACCTTTTAATTCAGTTTCTTATGTTATGATGAACCCTACCATAAAATCATTTCATTGCTACTTCATAACTATAATTTTGCTACCGGTATGAATTGTAATGTAAATATCTGACAAGCAGGATATCTGGCCAGGATGGTGGCGCACGCCTTTAATTCCAGCACTTGGGAGGCAGAGCCAGGCGGATTTCTGAGTTCGAGGCCAGCCTGGTCTCCATAGTGAGTTCCAGGACAGCCAGGGCTACACAGAGAGACCCTGTCTCGAAAAAACCAAAAAAAAAAAAAAAAAAAAAAAAAAAAAAAAGCAGGATATCTGATAGGTGACCCCTAAAGAGTTGCGAGACCCACAGGTTGAGAACTAGGGTCTGTTTCTGAGGCAGGTCACTGGTGTGGCCTCTATGTTGGTATTGGCGATAAGCAAGAAGCATCAACTCTTTGCCACTCAGTCTCTTTCCAGAGGGCCGCTTGAGTGTTCTCACAGATGGTGGCCAGCTTCTCCCCTGCCAGGTGATCCAAGAGAATGCAGCAGAAGCCACAGTGTCTTTTAAGATCTACCCTCAGGAGGAGAGGCCCTTGGGCCTGAGGGTGTTAGAGGCCCCAGTATAGGGGAATGTGAAGGTGGGAAGACGGGAGTGGGTGGGCGGATGGGTGGGTGGGGGAATACCCTCATAGAGGCAGGGAGAAGGGAGAGGGAATAGGGGGTTTCCAAAGTGGAGACCTGGAAAGAGGGAAACATTGAAATGTAAATAAAGCATCAAAAACCTTAAAATTAAAAAAAAAAAAAAAAAAAGTCTACCCTCAGAAGCTCCCCTGTACCACCATGTTTACCCAGGATGGTCTTGTCCATTTGGGGAAGGGTACAGGGATACTCATTATTAGATACTTTTCTTGTTGATGACCAAATATCTGACAAGAAATGGTTTAAGGACTTGGGATGTATCACGGTAGAGTTTGGGGTTCAGCTCCAAGAACTGCAAAAAAATGAACATGGTGGTGTGTGCCTGTGACCTTAGCACTTATGATGTTTAGAAGTTCATGGTCTTCCTCTAGTTTATGGCAAGTTTGAGGGCAGTTTGGGATATGGAAGATCCTGTCTCAAGAAGTAGAAGGAAGAATGGAGGACGGGGGAGGGGGAGGGGGAGGGAGACTTAAGAGAAGGGTTGATTCTGGTTTGTAGTTTGAGGGGTACAGTCCATCATGGCGGGGATGAAGCTAAAGCAGGAATGTGAGGTAGTGGGTTACATTGACTCTGTAGTCAGAAAGCAGAGAACAGACAGGAAGTAGGGCTTCCAGGCTATAAGAACTCAAGGTCAGGCTCCCTAGCAGCCTGCTTCCTCCAGTAAGGTTCCACTTTCTGAAGGTTCTACAATCTTCCCAAACAGCATCACCAGCTGGGGACCCAGTGCTCGAACGCAGGAGCCTGCGGGGGACACTTCACATCCAAGTCACATCAGGAAAGGAGCCATGTTGGAGTGCTATCCTCTGTGAGCCAGAGACTGGGTCCCATAGTTCAGATGGGAGAGGGAGCAAACAAAGAGTCCTAGGGAACACTAGGGTCATTCTTAGCTCAAGCTTTGTGATAGCCTTTGCCTTCCCTTCCCCCTCTCGGCCCGCACCCCATTCTTTCCTTCAATCAGGTGTGAGAACAGAGACTTTTATAATCAGAAGGGCAAGAGGGAAAGCCGGGGAAGAATGAGACTGTTTACATAGGCGTGCAGAACCTTTGTGAAGCTGGGGGTGGGGTGGGGAGGACCTAAAGAAGTTAAATGCTTACTGGGCAAGTGTGAAGACCTGAGTTTGGATTGCCAGCCAGCACCCACTCAAAGCTGAGCCAGAGAGCATGTCTACAGTCCCTAAGGCAAGTTGTGAGGTAGAAACGGGAGAACTCATGGGGGCTGAGAGGCCAGCTTGCCTGTGTGCGCTGCAGTGAACAGGAGACCCTGTCTCAGACAAGGTACAAGGTATGGACAGATGCCTGAAGGTGTCCTCTGGCCTCCACATGCCCAGCATGGTATTCATGCCTGCACTCACACCCATGAGTGTACACACGCACACGCACGCACACACAAACACACGCACACACACACGCACACACACGTGATTTTTATTTTAAAACAACTATGTGAGGGACTGTGAAGGGACTGGTGGACACTGAGAAGGGAAATGTTTATAAAGATGAGAGGAAGAGGCAGAGAGGCTGCTCAAGAAGAACCAAGCAAACACATTTAAGCCAGCTGGAGTAAGACAGTAAACGTTAGGGCATAGGGTTTGGCTGAAACACGTTCAAAGGTCCTGCAGGCTTGTTTGATGTGGGGATTTAGGCTGAGTAAAGGGATTTGAGGAGTGTGAAAAAAAAATTCTCCTCCAAGGGACATTTCAGAAGCTTGTCCCCGTAGGGTCAAGGCAATACCAGGAAATGGGCTGTATTCGCTTCCTTATATCAGCGTAGGAAACTGAAGCCGATAAGGAGCTGGAATGGAGTCTCCCGGTTGGAGGAGCTTCCCCAAAAGGAAACTTTGGAGAGGGAGATAGGTCTGTGTTTACACAGCACGCCTTCGATGTCTGCACTTTACACAAGCTGTATCCTAGGGCCAGGCTGAAGATAGAACTGCCTGACCTAGAAAAGCCTAAGTCTGGGCACAGTGCCCAACCCACCACTGGGAGGGAACTTCTGCCCAGCCCTGCCCAGCCCAGGGGCTCAGAGTGGGGGTGGGGGACTCCCTGTGCACTGCGGACGCTACACAGGATGTACTCAGGGGTTAAGAAAAGCCATGATGTTAGCCAGGCAGTGGTGGTGCACGCCTTTAATCCCAGCACTCAGGAGGCAGAGGCAGGTGGATTTCTGAGTTCGAGGCCAGCCTGGTCTACAGAGTGAGTTCCAGGACAGCCAGAGCTACACAGAGAAACCCTGTCTCGAAAAACCAAAAAAAAAAAAAAAAGCCATGATGATGGTTTGGAGAGCTAACCACTCAACTCTCATTATTCAGGTTAGGGATGTAGCTCAATAGGAGTATCGTGCTTGCACAGCAGACTAGAAATCCTAAGTTCGATGCCCAGCACCACTAAGAAAGTGAAGGGAACTCTTCTAGTTCGTTCCTCAGAAATATTACAAGAGGCCCTTGTTGTACGCCATCTGCCCACCTATCTAACAATAATACTTAATGAAGATTAGTGTAGGTTCCCTACATACCCCCAAAGGGATGTCCTGAGTGTTCCCAAAAGGAGCAGCCATGGTTTGCACACCGATGGGTTTGTTCAACAAGATGTAGGTTGGTCTCACGATTTGAATCCACACCACCCCGTTGAAGTTGACCTTGGGCAGCTGCACTGTTAGGTCAGGGAGTCTCTGTTTTCTGGTGCAGGACAGGAGAATACTTAACAGATGAGAGACCCTTGGATGGTGCCTAGCACACAGCAAGAGACCAGGAAACCAGGAACCAGCAGAGCTGGCATGGTTGCATATCCCCATAAACCTGATATTCTGGAGGCCAAGTGGAAAAATCATTCATGGTTCGAGACCTGACTGGGCCACACAGTGAGTTCCAGACTAGCGTAGGCTGTCTAAATAGTGATATCCTGTCTCAGAAACCAAGCCAGGCTTGCGGAGTGCTGATACAACATGTCCAGTTGCCTCCCACCCCTGCTTTCCCCACTTTGATGGGCCGTACCCTTGAACTGAAGACTGACATAGCATGTTAATGGAGTTTTAAATGAAGAAAGCACCACGAGAAACGATCTCATAATGGAGAGAACTCTACAGCTTTGAAAGAGACACACTTTTCAAGGAGTTCATTTCACAACCCACAGCCTCCCTAGGAGACTGGAGAGAGTCAGCTATCACTGGAGGTAAACACGAAGGGAATAAAATGTATGAGACATAAACTAGCACGAGGAGAACGTAGCAGCTGCGATGACAAAAGAATCAACATCTTAAGGATGAAAACAGAACAAAACAATCTGAAGGGAATACGGACTTCTTTTTTTTTTTTTTTTTTTTCATAAAATAAAAAGATTTTGAAAATTTGCTGATGGATAGCAAAAAGAACCCGGGAAAGGAACAGAGACTCGGTTGGGTGGGTGGGGGAGCTGTAGAAATGCTTTCTGGGTAAGAACACTTGAGGTGCGAGCATGAGGACCTGAAGTGGAATCCCCAGCACCCACGGAAAAAGCAAGAGATGACGGCATGTGCCTGTAATCCTAGGACGGTAGGGACAAGGACAGGGTCGGGGACCCACTTGCATACACACCTGATGCACATAACACACACAGACACAGGCACACATAGACACATACACACACCGCACACACACAGATACACACACACACAGATACACACACACACACATACACGGGCACACACATATACACAGACAGGGACACACACACATGGGCACACGCACACATGCACACACAGACACATACACCGCACACACACAGATACACACACATATACACACAGACACACATGCACACACACACGCACACATGGGCACACACATATACACACAGACAGGGACACACACACATGGGCACACATACACACAGACAGGGACACACACACATGGGCACACACATGCACACACACACACACGCACACAGGCACACACAGACACATACACACACCGCACACACAGATACACACACACACACACACGGGCACACACATGCACACACACACATCACACATAGACACACACACAGACACACAGACACCTTTTGGAATGAAGAAAAACAAAACCCAAAGGTCAAACAAACAACAAGGGCCAGCCACCATCACAGACTAAGGCAGTCAGTCTGTTATCATTCAATGCCTTCACCCCATGTTGCTCCACAGCCCAGGAACCATGCCCAGATGGTTCAGAGTTTCTAACTCTCACTGCCTGGGCAGTTGTCCCTGCTGTCACTGTGGCACAGAGCCCTGAGCACAGTGATGGCAGGTTGGCCTGTCTGCCTTGCATACAGTAAACTCCTCATGCCCTCTTTCTCACGGGCGCAGCACCTCACACAGAGCAGGCATGCCTCACACTTGTGGGTATTGCCACATTGAAGCTTGCACTTCGCCAACTGTGCCTGCAGCCCCGGACACTTGCCTCATATCTGGACCACACACACATGAAGATGGGATCAGAAGGACCCAGGGCTGAAGCGGTAATAGGGAGGCTGAGGGGAACCCAGGGAAGTGAGGTGAGCCTCCCCCTTCTTTGGAGCAAAACTTGAACTCATCTGAGGAGTGAAGGATTCTCCCGGGGAGAAAGGGACAAGAGCCAGCTAGGCAGGAAGCAGGAGGTTTTCTGCTGCCCTGGCTTCTGAGAACAAAGGGCCCTTACTTCTGTCCCAGTCTGGACCCAGCACTCAAAGTTCCCAAGGACTAAGGAGTGTCTCTCACAATCTCAGACTCGGGGTATAAAGTCCAGGGTCACCCTTGTGATTCAGAGGGTGGGGCTGGAGTTAGAAATTACACCTTTGTTTTAAAAAAAGAAAGAAAATCCAGACTGCAGGGAAAGCTTCAGTTCTGCTGTCCATCCCAGGAAGTCAGCTAAACTACTATGGTTAAACTTTTCAGCCAAGCCACCTCCCGAGCAAAGTCCCCAAAGCCACCTCCACCCCTTTCTTCCACCTTCAAGAAGCCAAGCTTGTGTCTACGCCCTGTTGACTCGGGCTTTGTAAAGGCCCCCAAAGGGTTCTAATCTCTCATACACAGCAGGCACTGTCTCAGCACACCCCACACCTCTCCTTCCGGCTGGGGTCTTCATCCTCAGACCCGGCACCATAGGATTCCACCCAGTGCCTAGGTGATTCTTGCTGTAACAGAAGGATCCGAATCTCATGATTCGGGATCCAAACTCCTTTCTGCTGGAACTGAAACATGCCTCGCCTGCATCAGCTGCTTGGTTCTGAGGCACACACTGGCTCTTGGGCTAGCATTCCCTGCCTTCCATCCGGTCACTTGTGGCTCCTGTTGTCTGCTTTCTGTACGGTGGTCTAGGAAATGACCAGCAGCTCCATGTATCTCTGGGCAACCTGAAATGTGGCGAAGAGTAACTGAACTTTCGATTTTATTTAATGTGATACACAAAGGCCTGCGTCATGCACGCACTAGGAAGCGTTTAAAGACATTTGCTTGAAACAACTTGGTTTAGTGTCTCAACTTTGCTCCTGCAAGTTTTATGAGGCCTAAACATTGCAGGGTGCAGTTGTATCCCAGCCCTCCAATGCAGACGATATGCATGTACCCCATTGCCTGAGTGACGCATCCTGTAAATTATGTAGCCATCCCAAATTAGCATAGCATATGGCAAACTTGGGACCCTGGGTCTGACAAATGAGTCTGAGCCAAAAGCTTCTCCCACCCCTCCCCCACCCCTCCCCCACCCTCAGTCATTTCCTGGGACTCTACATTCCTGATACCAGGTCACAAAGAGACAAGATAACAAGGTTCACCAAGTATCTGTGGCTCCTTCAGGCACCTCTCTCTCTCTCTCTCTCTCTCTCTCTCTCTCTCTCTCCACTCTACTCTAAACCTCTCCAGCCCAGGGGCTGGGCTTCACTTCTCTTCCCCCAGCTTCCTATTCTTATACAAACCTGCCATTTTGGGCATGCACTCTCTTGGTCCTCTACTCCCCCCCACCCCCCCCTCACGAACCAGTTCAGTCTGGACTCTTCCAGATGCAGCTTGCTGTTCCCTCCCTTATTTCTACAATAAAACCCTTCTCCTCACCCACACCTTGGAGTGGTCACACCCTCCTCTTTATTCATGTGGTGTTCTCTAAGTCCAGCTATTAGCCCTCAGAAGTGCAAGCAAAGGGCAGACTGAAGCGCATAGCCTGGTTGGATGTGTACTCGCCTACTGAGGCTTTCTCATATGCCACAGTGGATGCTGAGAACACAGGGACGCTGACTGTGCCCCTGCCTCCAAGAGGGTACATTCTGGGTTGGTAGGCAATGGAGGTCACAGGTATAATAAGGCAGTGTGATAAGTGCTATGATGGACACCACAGATACCTTGTTCATTCAGGGGTCGGATGGATATCAAAGCAAGGAGGACTGTAGTGATTCTCTGATGCCAATGGCCACACTAGTGGAATGGTTAGGACAGACATGATGGTACCTTCCTATCATCCCAGGCAGTTGGGGGCTAAGGCAAGAGGATTCCTAGCTAATTGGAGTTACCATGGTGAAAATCTGTCTCAAGAACAAAACCGCAGGGCGGTGGTGGCGCACGCCTTTAATCCCAGCACTCGGGAGGCAGAAGCAGGTGGATTTCTGAGTTCGAGGCCAGCCTGGTCTACAGAGTGAGTTCCAGGACAGCCAGGGCCACACAGAGAAACCCTGTTCTGAAAAACCAAAAAAAAAAAAAAAAAAAAAAAAAAAACCAAAAAAAAAACCAACCCAAAACCAAGGGCTGGAGAGAGAGCTCTGTGGTTAGGAGAGCTTAGGGTCTGGATTCATTGTCCCAGCACCCACATCAGCAGGCTCACAACCACTTATGTGCTGGATAGTTTTATGTCAACATGACACAAGCTAAGAGTTCTCTGAACAGAAGGAACCTCAATTAAGAAAATACCTCCATAAGATCTGGCCGTAAGGCATTTTCTTAATTAGTGATTTATGGGTGAGGGCCCAGCATATGGGTGGTGCCAACCCTGGGCTTGTGATCTTGGGTTTTATAAGAAAGCAGGTTGAGCAGGCCATGAGGAGCAAGCCAGTAAGCAGCAGCCCTCCATGGCCTCTGCATCAGTTCTTGCCTCTAGGATCCTGCCCTGTTTGAGTTCCATTTGTGACTTCCTTCAATGATAAATAATGATATGAAAGTGTAAGACAATTAAGCCCTTCCTTCCCTAGCTTGCTTTTTGGTCATGGTGTTTTATCAAAGCAATAAAAACCCTAAGACAACTTGGAACTCCAGCTCCAGGGGATCTGATGCTCTCTGGTCTCTACAGTACCTGCATGCATGTGGGCACATAAAATCATGCACACACACACACACACACACACACACACACACACACACAGTGGCTGGAACTGCTGAAAAGGAAAAAAGATTAACCAAGAAAGCAATTTGTTAATAGCAACTTCTCCTTAAGGACATGCTCTTGCTTTCTGAGAAGACCACGCCAGACTCTGGCAGGAAAGCTTTTCAGAAATATCACATAGTTCCTAGTTATTAACAAAGTTCCCTATTGGTTAAGATTCCATCATTCTCCATAGGACATGGAGGAGCAAATCCTTCTGGAGACAAGAGCTAAGTTGAAGGCGCTTGGTTGGAGCCTTCCCTTGGGAACTTGCTGTGCTTCCCCTGGCAAATGAATCATGTTAGCTGTCTGTCCCAGGAGGGGCTGAAAGGCATCCCCAACCCCAGCTCCTCAACTGTTTTAAACAAATGAGTTGGGAGCCCGGTGATCCACTCACTTCTTAGAAAGCCAAGACAGTTATCTGTTATTCTTTTTAAAACTAAGTACTTTGCTCCTAAACCCCCACCTCTTGATCTGCCCCTTTTCTGGGGATCAAACCCAGGGTCTGCCACGTGCTAGGCAACACTCTGCCATGGAGCCGGACATCTCCAGCCCTCTCCGCCCTTTTCACTACACTTGTGGCTCACCAGAGGAGGAGAGTCTTTTGGGGTCACACCCTGCCTCTGGCCGCATCCCCCAAAAGAAGTGAAGCTATCTCTTCTTGAAGTGTGTCTAACTCTTGGGATTTCTTCACTGAGCAGACACCCTGGGTGATCAGATAACTGGAGGCTAGTTAAAAAATAATTTATATTCTGCCTCTGCTTTTTCCATAAATTGTTGTTTTGGCTCCCTGCCCAGGGTGGCCTTGGGAAGGGTGGGGATAACCAGAGCCTCCCCAGGCTCCCGTGGGAAGGGTACTAACAGCTCCTAGCTGAGGACCAGCTAGTGAATGACTGAGATGGAGTAACTGGGCTAAGATCCACCCTGAGAGCCTGGGAACTTGGAAGCTGTTGAGGTCTAGTCTGGCCTCTGGGAAAGGGGTATCCTCCCAGCCAGCAGCACCTTTCACTCCAGGCAGGAGGAGCTTCCAGTTGGCCGTGCGTCAGAGGCTCCACTCTAGCCATCTCCTGATGCTGTCCCTACAAATGGACCAAGGTAAAAGGAACCATCAGGACCTAAGCTTCCTTCCACACTAACCTGCTGCTACCAAGACCCCAAAGTTCCTTATTCAAGCAGGCCGAGTCCACTTCCCTGGGAATGAGTCTGTGGAGGGGGTGGGGGTGGGGCTCAGTGTGCTCATCTCTAAGCTGAGGGCTGTCTAATGGTGACTGTTGAACATGTGGGTGTGAGATGGAAAATGTCCTTACTACCTATGACCTTGATGACAAATGCCAGTTCAACAGTTGGACAGTTCCAACAGAACAAATTGTCTGCTTGGGCAGCTTCTAAAACTGCTACAAAGGCTTTGCAAGGTTGCAGACCACATAACAGATAGGAAAACCCTTCCTCCCTCTCTCCCTCCCTTCCTTTATTTTGAGACAAAGTCTCACTGGCTAAGTAGACCATGCTGGCCTCAAACCTTTGGTGACCTCTCTTCTTAGTGTCCCTTTCCAATATCTCCACTTACACCTCTGTTCTGGTTGAAAATTGCTTAGGCTTCTGGCGGAACCACCACGTTGAGGCATTTAAGGAACACCCTTAATATGCCTGTTTTTCTCTCCTTGTATAAGGCTCTTGCAACTAGAAACAGATCTTACTGGGGGAACACATCTGTGAGTAAACTTAAGCATGGAAAGAGAAACAAACAAACAAACAAACAAACACATGTTTAAACCACCGTTGCGGGAAATACTAAATAGAGAGCCGGCACGTTGCCACGCTAGTGCAGGCAACCGGTGTGCTGCAGAGCTCAGCCTGGTGATCTCAGCGTGGCCGTCGCTGTGCCAGAGCTCCTGAGTCCCTTGGCGGATCTCTGCCACCAGGCCCACGCAACAACGGACAACAAGACAGTCAGCCATCTCAACACCCAATCACTCGGTAGAATTAAAACTCTTATGCATATAGTTAACCAATCAGATTTATGTATCAATAAAAACACAATTTACAAGATGCCAATACAATAATTTCAGAGTAATTGATAATAAAAGTTTCCCACCTAGATTAGACAACTTATCTCAAACTTCTAATCTTTTGATAACATAACATAACCATCCCTGGAGCTATGCCGGTTCACGTCCACTGCCATCTTCCTTCTCTTCCTCCCCAGACCTCTCACCTGTGCAACCCTCAGCTCCGCCTCCCTGTTCCCTGTCCAATCACAGGGCTCCTATTGCCCTAATGTAATTGGACAGGGAAAATCCTGTAACAAACCACGGGTAGGGAGGCTTAGGAGGGAAACCTACGTTCTTGTTCCTTTTATTTTTATTATTGCATTTATTTTGTGTGTTCATATGTGGCTGTGCATGTGTGACACAGTGCAAGTGTGGAGGTCAAAGGACTTGTGGGAATGAGTCCTCTCCTTCTGTGTGGGTTCTGGAAATCAAACTCGGGTCATCAGGTTTGGTGGCAGGTGCCTTTACCCACTGAGCCGTCTCTTCAGCCCCCCCCAGAAGAACATTCGGACAATGGCAACACTGCTAAGTTTCCTAGGGCTTTCAACCCGTTAACTCACTTCTTCCTAAAATCATGCCTCCCATTTACAGGACAGACACCGAGCATATATGCCTGTTATTTAATCTTCACCACTCTTCACATACAACGGCTGTTTTATGGATAAGAAAGGCACTGATCTAAGAGCCACACCTGATTAGAAAGAGGTGTAGCTGAGCTCTCTCCCTAAAGGAGCTTTCCCTCCTTCGCCTCAAGTCACATCTCTAGCCACTTCCCCTGGTTTCTGCGATCTCCTCTCCTCTCCCGCAGGATCCTGGCAGGGCGGCAGCACAAGGCTAAGGCTGAATCGGAGGGAACCTGGCCTGAAAGCCTCTCCTGTGAGCTTTCCAACACCATCATTCTGACTCAGCAGCTGCTGCCTGGCCCTCAATCCTTCCTTCCTCACCGTTTTCTCCTTAGCAGCTGACACCGGAGTCAGAAGGATGAGCTGATGACATTATTCGCTCCAGGAGCCTTCGTTTCTCAGCGCCCCTGGATGGGTCTTTAAGGCTGTGAGACAAACACAGCTGACTACTCCAGTCCAGCATTTCTCAGTGAGGCAAAGGCCAGCTTAGCAGGCTGTGACACGTGATGATACCTGAAAACTGAGCCTGCCTGCCAGCCAGCCAGCCGCAGGAGAGTGGTTGCCGGAAGTGGCAGGTCCAAGCCTGCTAACCCAGTGTTCCACTGGAAAACCGCTGCCATCAGACTGGGAGCAGATTTGAATTTCCCTGCGGGAAGGAGACTTCATATTTAAACAATTCTTGTTTCTGGTAAGAAACAAGTGCCTGTCATCTTTCAAAGTGACATGAGAGGCAGGCATGGTGACATACACCCAGGTGGCTGAGGTGGGATGGTTTCAAGTAAGAGGCACCCTGGGCTCCATAGTGAGACCCTATTTTGAGAAGGGGGAGCCGGGCAGTGGTGGCGCATGCCTTTAATCCCAGCACTTGGGAGGCAGAGGCAGGTGGATTTCTGAGTTCGAGGCCAGCCTAGTCTACAGAGGGAGTTCCAGGACAGCCAGGGCTACACAGAGAAACCCTGTCTCGAAAAACCAAAAAAAAAGAGAGAGAGAGAGAGAGAGAGAGAGAGAGAGAGAGAGAGAGAGAGAGAGAGAGAGAGAAGGGGGAAAGTGGGGAACAGTTGGGGAGATGGCACAGTGAATAAGAATGCTTGCTCTGCAAGAAGGGGGCTGGAGAGATGGCTCAGAGGTT
Organism: Uromys caudimaculatus; assembly: GCA_028551405.1. Classification (NCBI taxonomy): domain Eukaryota; kingdom Metazoa; phylum Chordata; class Mammalia; order Rodentia; family Muridae; genus Uromys; species Uromys caudimaculatus. The sequence continues at coordinate 11,809,209 of CM052710.1, read as the reverse complement.
AAACACACTGACTGCTCTTCCAGAGGTCCTGAGTTCAATTCCCAGCAATCACATGGTGGCTTACAACCATCTGTAATGGGATCTGATGCCCTCTTCTGATGTGTCTGAAGACAGCCACAGTGCACTCGTATAAATAAATAAATCTTAAAAAAACAAAAAGGAGTTTAAATGTATGTACAGCACCTGTTTTTTTGTTTTTTTAAAAAGTTGGGCATCGCCGATGTGCCCATTGGGGGGACAAAAAAATGTTTGATATCCAGATCTCACTGGCCAGCCAGTCTAGCTGAAATGGGGAACTTCTACTTCAGTGAGAGACCCTGCCTAAACATCCTGCTTTGGCTTCTGCATGCACATCAAGGGGGGTGTGTGCGTCTCTCTCTCTCTCTCTCTCTCTCTCACACACACACACACACACACACACACAGTGGTAGGGGAGAATAAATGAGACAGAGTGAACAGCAAGTTTTGGGCACTCCAGAAAGAGTCTCATTTGTGCAGGCGGGGCTTTTCGTAGTGCTGTGTAAACCAACCGTCTGTAACGTCTGATGCTACAGAGCAAGGTGTGTCTATGGTCACCGATGCGTGTCTTTGAACCTCCAACTGAGGATGAGCTGAGGTTTCAGCTGGTCATCAGCAGCTCATGGATGTTTTCTTGGAAGCTGAGAAAAATACAACCAAGAATTAAAGTCATGTTTTCCGTTATTAACAACAACAAACAAAACCACCCGCTGTTCATTTCCACATGTCTAGTTTCATCTGAATCTTTCCACATGAGAAGCTTATTCTGGGAAGGTCCACAACAGATTGCATTACAGAAACAGAAGCATGGCCTTTTTAGAGCTAACTCACACTAAGCGTGTCACATATGGGGTTTACATCCCAGGTAAATATTGCCATAAGCTCTGCTCCTCTCTCTCCCTCTCTTTTTCCCCTCCATCAGCCACCTGGAACATTTTACAAACCAGAGCCTAGCTCAAAGTAGGGAACATTTCACTAGAGTCAGTCTAACAGCTGGGGAACTTCAAGATGGCAGCCGGCCTGGACGGGGCTGGAAAAACAGACAGGCCAACCCACAAACAAAACTACAGAACACTACAGTCCCTTAGAGCTAAATACAGTTCACTTCTTGTCTCGGGCTTGAGCTTTAAACTTCCAGGGATTCTGAGCCTTAGGCTTATGTGGGAGTACCAGAGAGAGCAACTGTGATTAACAGTCAAAGCAGACCCTATGCGTGGTGGCTCATGCCTGAAGTCCGTCTAGGGATAAAGAGTTCAAGGCCAAAGGCTCAGTGCTATTTCAGCACGAGGATCTGAGTGTGAATCGCCAGCACCCATGTTAAAAAGTAGGTTGTGGCCTCATGGGCCCATGACTCCTTTGCTGGGGGGCGATAATTGAGTTTTGCTGGCTGCTAGCCTAGCTCCGGGCTCAGTGAGGGACCCTGTCACAAGGGACCAAGGAAACAAGGTGGAGTGCTATGAAACAAGAGACTGAAAGCCCCACCTCTGGCCTTTATATGCATACGCACAGTTGTGCACCCCTGTACACATGTGTGCCTGCAACACACATACGCTGGACACTGAACGAAATTCAAAATCATCCACAGCTTCCTATAGAGCTCAAGGCCAGCCTGGGCTACAAAACATGAAAGCCTGCCTCAAAACAAAACAAAAACAAAAACAAAAACAAAAAACCAAAAAAAAAAAAAAACCCAAAAAACAAAAACGAAAAAAAAAAAAAAAAACAACCAACCAAACAAACAAACAAAAAAACCCCCAACCATATACATAAGTATACTTATACGTATACATATACCTCTACGAAGCAGTGGAGGGGCTTTGGAGATGATTTAGCAGTAAAGAACACTCATTGCTCTTGTAGAGGACCCAGGTTCAGTTCCCAGCACCCACATGCTGGTTCACAACACCTATAACGTCAGTTCCAGAGGATCCGATGACTTCTTCTGACCTCCTCAGGCACCAGGCATGCACGTAGACCCATGCAGGCAAAAACACTTGCACACATAAAATCAACTTAAAATGTTTCAGTCAATTAATGAAAACAACAACAAAGCTCAAAATCAGACTCTGTCTCACGCCCTCCCTCTCCCCTCCCATCAAAATAGTGTGCTTCTAGTTCTGGCAGGCTCTGCAGCTGGCCACAGTAAGCGAAACTTTAAGGGAGTCATTTAAGTTTGTCCTCCTGGCAGCTTCTTGTGGTGGCCAAAGAGCATGAGGCTAGGGCCTAGTGTTCCTAGTCGGGCTATTGTGAGTAGAGAATGCGATAAAGTAGGTCAGAGTGCTTGCATGCATTTTAAACATTACATACTGCGAGGCCTGTATTACTGGGGGGAGGGAGTGTGCTCAGGAATTCCCTATTCCCTTCCTTCCCTGGAAGGGAAAGGGATACACGAGAGCATTCATGCCTTCTCTCTCTGTAAGAAAGGATTAGAATCCATCTATTTAACACTGCCGGTGAGACGGCAGAGTTTCGCAAGCCGAATGCTGCATGTGTCATTGTCCCCATTAGAAAATTAACTCAAGATTTAACTACCAACTGATGGGACTGACTTTTAAATAAACACATCTAAGTGGGTGTTGGCCCATCCTGACCAGTAAGTAGACACCTTAGCAAGCAAAGCCTTTATTTAAATTATATTTGCCATCGTTCAAAAGAAAGACTTTTTTTTTTTCTAACTCCTCTTTGGAACTGTTGCTGGAGCCTCTGGCACATTCTTTTGAATATGTCTGAGGGTGACACATTTTTTGTCCTGTGTGGATAATCCTGTTTTTTTGTGAGCAGGCCAAAGTTACTTGGCACAGAGACTGGTAAATAAGCTAAGTATCGTTTTTTTTGTTTTTTGTTTTTTTTCAAAAATTAAACATAAACCATGACTACAAGACAGAGAAGTCTTTCAGATCCTGAAGAACTGAAGATTCCAAGGGTGATAACGGACGGGGAAGGGCTCCTTCTTTCGACTTGCCACTAAACTTTGACCTTCCAGAAAGAACTGTGCAACTGCTCAAGTGTCCCCCTATCATTGTAACCCAGCTTGGGGGTGGAGCAGGCCCAAACCACTCTTTTGCATACGGATTAACTAATTGGCCTCGATATCGACCTTTCCTAAGAGCGAACATTTGGATCTGTTAGAAACAGCATCCAGCAGGCTCAGTTCTAACAGGTAGACTCTGCCTTCCCTCAGAAGTTGGGCTATTTTATTTTTTCCTCTAATTAAAACACGGTGAGTGAATACAGCCAATGCCATGACAGTGAAAGGGGAGGCAGCCACTACAGTAGAATTCAGATTCTGCTGTAAATCACTTACACCTTTTAGTTTAAACACAAAAGTGCTGCCATTCACAACAGGTTGCACACTGTAGCCTTCTCATTCATTAGATGCTACACAGTGGCCCTTTCTTTCATTAAGGTTACAAACTGCAGGCACTTCCACAACTTCAGGGTCAGCTGATGCCAAGTATCATTTATGTAACAGAGCTCTTCCTAAATTCACTTTGTTTTTCTTGTAGTGAGATTTACCTTACATACGAATGGCTTGGCCATTTTCACATATGCAGCTCAGCACTTGGAGTCACAGTGGTCTGTCACCATCACCACTATCTGGTTTCCAGACACTCAAACAATTGCGCCCCCCCCCCCCCCCCCCCCATTCAGCTCTGCTTCTCAAGCCCTGGCAACTATGACTATGCTTTCTG
>CM052710.1:11787031-11804999 GCA_028551405.1 Uromys caudimaculatus | reverse complement strand
TGGTCTACAGAGTGAGTTCCAGGACAGCCAGGGCTACACAGAGAAACCCTGTCTCGAAAAACCAAAAAAAAAAAAAAAAAAAAAAAAAAAAAAAAAAGATTGTAGGTCTTTTCAAGGAGTTGTGTGACTTTTTAAAAGCGTGTGTTTTGTTGTTGTTCAAGAAGTACATAAGCAGACTCCCTCATGGGTCCCCTCCTCCCTGTTTCAGTGTTTCAAGTAGGGAAAAACTGAGAAGATGCTTTGCCGCATGGAGGGGAGAGGGCGAGGGCGAGGCCGTGAGCTCACAGTCCGGGGCTTGCTCTTCCCCTTGTACCTTTGCAGTTAAGCTGAAAAGGATAATTGTGTTTAGTCTTCCCTGATGTTCGGCACAAAACTAATTAAAGTCTCCTTGAAGACTGTAAGCTGTACCTTGCCAGCCCGCAATTGAAAGTACCTTTGTATCCTGATAAGTTGAACTTAAAAAATTATGTTAATGAGCAGACTCAAGTAGTCACTTGTGAGTGAGGTAAATCACCTGCTTTTCCATACACACTGGGCCTAAGAATCATTTTGAGCATGACTGTGTGGTCAAGTTTAAGGCTAACTAGGCATCTATTTTCTTCAGTTGTCATGGTCAGAAAAGTGAAAGTGTAACAATTTTTTTTTTTTTTTTTTTGGAGTATCCAAAGAAATGACTTCCTAAAGAGAGAAGTAACAGTTTAGCAGTGACAGGGGCATGGAGTTTGAGCTAACCTGTGTAAATTGAAACCTCTGTCTTGGATGCTGTGCAGTTGGTTTTCCTTTCAGGTAACTAACGCCAGTGTGTGACTGCACTGATTGGAAGCCTGGTCTTCGGAAGCGCTGAGGTTAAGTGTGTCATAGAAGACGGTGTTGGTAGGGAGCCGAAGGACTGGGACTGCACACAGTGACCTGTTCTTAGTGCATGCCCGGTTGTCTTTAGCCTGGCTTAAGACTGGACAGCATTATTTCCTTTTTCCATCTCTGGTTTTGACTGCCGTCTACTCCAGAAATGATTTTTATGAATCGCAGCAGATTAAAATCCTTCCCAAAGTTATTTTGTTCTTAATATTTACTTTTCAAGGCTTCTGGTTTTGAGACAGTGAACACTTGTTTCTTAAACCTCTGAGAAGATAAAGGTTTTGTTTTGACTCTGGTCTCCATTCTGTAATAGCTAAAAATTAAGGAACCAATACCGAGTAATCCTGGGCCAAAGCCTCTGACGGTATCGTCATGACTCTTCCTCACACAGCTTTTTTCTTTTTAAACAAAGGTATGAGGGTACTGGTAGATGCCCGAGAGAAGCTTCATATTCCCTGGGGAGATAACAAGAACCAGCTCCACGGAGACAAGTTGATGGCATTTGATACACGCGCCCCCATGGCTGCCCAGGGGATGGTGGAGACGCGAGTGTTTCTGCAGTATCTTCCTGCCATCAGGGCCTTATGGGAGGACAGTGGCATACAGAATGCCTATGATCGGCGCCGGGAATTCCAGCTGGTAAGGCATTCGCTTCTCCGAAATGTGTTTTTATTTATATGTTTTTATGTATGTGTGAGTGTGGGCACATGTATGTGTGCCCCAGCACATGTGCAGATACCAGAGGACAACTGGTAGGAGTCGGTTCCCCTTTAGCATATCTGGGCGTTAAATGCAGGCCCTCAGGCTTGGGGGCAGGTGTTTACCTGCAGAGCCACCCTAGCCCTGAAGGGTGCTTTTATTGAATGACATTTAGCAACGTCTGGTTTAGCACACTCTTACAAACTTCCAGGGTGTAATGTATCAATTCAAAACTGTAGCCTGGGATACTTGGTTTGCTGTGTGTGCCTTTTACTAAGCAAGGTTAAAAAATAAGGTCAACTGAATAGATGTAATAAAGCTGTTTTACTGGTTAGAAAGTAAGGTCGTAAGGACTTTTCCCGGTCATTCTAATTTTGTTCTCTTTTAAAAACTATTTTTCTTTCTTTCTTTTTTTTTTGTTTTTGTTTTTGTTTTTGTTTTGTTTTTCAAGACAGGGTTTCTCTGTGTAGCCCTGGCTGTCTTGGAACTCACTCTGTAGACCAGGCTGGCCTCGAACTCAGAAATCCACCTGCCTCCCAAGTGCTAGGATTAAAGGCATGCGCCACCACTGCTGGGTAAAAACTATTTTTCTTACAACTATAGCAGCCATGTTCTTCTACAGTGATGGTCTTTGTCTCTTTAGAATGGAAGTCCGGTGCGCGTGAGTGTGGTTGTTCAGATGTACCCAGTTAGCCTTTGAACTTGCTCAGTGACACAGATGAATTTTCTATAGAGAGACTAGAATATTTCTTCTTGCTATGTAGACCAGGTAGCCTTAAACTTACAGTAACCGTCCTTTCTTTGCCTCCTAACTGCTGAGATTGTAGACATGAATCCCCCTGTGGCTAGCTGACAGACTGAACTCTTCATAAGAAACAAAGTACTATTTTGTGCTCCTGTTTTGCATGGGAAATAATTTCCATTTGTTTTCCCTCCTTTATCTTAAAAAAGATTATAAGATACTTTGTAGCTGTTACACACCATGGAAGAAAGAGTAGGAAAATGGGATGTAACCCAGGTATAAACATGACCAGACTCAGTGGTAGCTCATGCCTGTAATCTTAGCTCCTTGAAAACCAGAAGCAGAAGGATCACAAGTTCCAGGCCAGCCTGGGTGACACAGCAAGGCCCTGACTTAAAAAACAAAGATACGAAAACAAGAATTGAATGGAATTTTTATTCCAATGTTTTATAATTTAATTGTGAGCACTTTGATTGTATTTGGTTCTATTTGCCGAAGATTAGAAAGGGTCCATCGGCAGTAGCGTTGTGGCCAGTGTGCAGTTTAGAGATAGTTCAGATCCAAAGTGCTTTCCTGTAATATGATTAGAGTAACAGTTAACAGTAAATCTGCTTAGGAAATTATTTGGTGATGTCATGAACATTCAAGTGATCCGCATGGGTGTGGCTAGACAGAGATGTAGAGCTACCAGCCTGCCTTCCTTGCTGCAGTCTGTGCCCAGGATCAGTCTAGGCTGCTCTAGAAAAGTTACAAGAAAGGTTTATGATATCTTTTTTGCTAAACCCATGTCTCATGCTCCTTAGTGTACCATGCATTATGTGCTGGCTAGTACAGTTCATCATGTGTATGCATCATGTCAGATTCCCACTGAGTATCTGGCAGCATTGTGTATTACAAGTATGAGTTTAACTTGACGAATGACATGGAGTCACCAGATTTCTGGCTAGCTTTGACCTTTGGTCCCTGTTGTCATTGTGTTCTCTGTGGACTTGCTTGCTCTCCACATATCCCCTTTCCTTGCTTTCCTCTCCAGCCTCCTGTTTGAGGGCAGCTTCTTAGCCTTCTTAGTTTCTTTTCTCAGTAGACACACTTTCCACTGTTTCTCAGATGTTTATCTTCCCAAGGCCAGGGAGAAAACAGCTAGCTCCACAGTAAGCAACCAGTACACTCTGGATGGATAAGGGACAGCAGTGGACTGACAGCTCTCTGTGGGAAGGAAACTTCTCTGTCTGTCCCAGGCCTACCTAATTGAAGTTGGGATGCCACGGACAGATTTTGAATCTGTGCTTTCACATCTTAGTCTCATATTTAGGTCTTGTTGAGAAAGGTGCGTGTATATGTTTTATTTATGAGTGAACAAACCCACTCAGGAGAAAGGTCTGTGTGTTCTTGACTTGAGCCAGCTAATGTTTCAGTAGAAGAATGCTATCAACACCAGGGAAAGGCAGGTTCCACAAATACCTCCCTCCCCAACCCCCCCCCCCCCCCGATAAAAAGTAGAGGCACAAGAGAAGAGAATAAAGCTGCCATCTACTTGTAAACCAGACCAAGGACCATCCTACCTGAGTGTGCTCAGCACTGTGAGCAGTGCCGGTCGCGGTGGGTACTTGACTGTCGTGTTTTGTGAATGGGCAGTGGTGTTGGCACTGAGAGAGCACATTGCTTGTTTAAACTCTCCCTTGAAGTCACTGTCAGCGCCTTACCCTCATAGAGCAGATGTCAGGTGCTGTCTTCTCTTCTGTAAGGTTTGGGGCACTCATTCCCTTCTTTCTTTGTCTCTCTTAGACTTCAGAAGTAGTCTCACTGAAACAGCATGGGATTACTCAGGGAGCTCTGGTGGTTTCCTCTGCCTGGAGAACGAACGTACCTCTTGTTGTGGGTAAAGGCTCCAGTATGTTTACTCATGATTTCAACAGTATAATTGATAGGCAGTCACACGTGCCCTATAACCTCTTAATTCCCATGTGGCCCGACTTTCTACTTCCCCAGCTCTCTTTATATAGTTCTTCTGCCATAGTTTTTCTGAGCCATGTGTCCATTAGATCTTTCTGTATTTGGAGCAGTGCTAATCAGATTTTAAGTATTGTTTTTATTTATTTTAGCTTTTTGGTTTTTTTCTTTAATGCGAGTTTTTTGCCTGCATCTCAGCTTGGTGCACGTGGAGGTCAGAAGAAGATACTAGATTCCCTAGAGCTGAATTTATGGATGTTTGTGAACCTCCACACTCAAGCTGTGACATGCACCCCTCTCCTCAGTGACTAAATACATGTTTTTAAAAGTTCTTTCAACCTGTGGTTGATTATATTAGACTTCTTATGGAAATCGAAATGAGAAAAATGGCATTTTTAGAGAGCCTGTGACATCTTAACATTTTGCTCAAGATGAGTGAGCGCCTCTTGGTTTTCAGACAAAGGATGGTGGAAGGGTCCCTGCAGTAGAACACTCATTTGTTAGCTGTAATTTTGGTGCTAATATGTTTTTCTCAAAATTCTCAATGTCAGACATTTCCCTTTCTGGTTAGTTTCTGTTGTGGGAAGCTAAATAGCTTACATGGAAGGGAAAAACCTCAGCATTACATTATTGTCCGAATGTCAGGTGGCTTTCCTGCTGTAGCTGGCACATGCCTTGGATCTGTCGGAAGGAGTGGTCCTTTAGCTCTGTGTACTTGACCTTGGCGTCAGTCATGGAAGCCTACCACTGTGCTTGTGACACATATTGTCCCTTGAAAAGCTTCTCAGCTGACCATGGCTAGGGCATTTGGTGATGTGGATGACTGTCTAGGTGAGGTTGGCTGGGTGGAGCACTGGCTGTATATGACAGAGCTGGCAACACAGTCAGACTGACCAGTGCCCGGGAGTCACTGCCTACTAGTCTCTTAGTTCAGCTTACAGTTACAGTTGAGCAGTATAAGCAACGCTGGCCACAGAGGACAGGGCAGGGTGTGTGACAGTGGGAGGAACAGGGACAGCTTCCTAGTTTCTGTAAACAGTTTAACTTTGTCAGCATTAGTACGGCTTCCTGTAATGGCCAGTCTGCCTGTGCAGCTCTTGAAACCAAAACTATTCTCCTTGTTAATCGTTTGTTGTCCCTTCAGTGGGACTTGAGTCTTGCTCAGATGGTGCAGTTTGTGCTTGGTGATAGCTTCACGTCTCTAAGCTGATACGGTTATTGGTGAAGACAGATTCCTCTGCAGTCTGTGTAGCAAAGGAACTGGTTTGCTTCATGAGTGGTCTGTAAAAAGGGCTGAGTCTCAACAAAGTAAAACTGCTGCTAACAGGTTTATTAAATAAGAAAGTGATTGAGCAGGGATGTAGTCTCATGAGAACTGGGCTTTAGTTTCAGAATTCTTCTTCATGTGTGTGGACCTATTCCAGGGCAAAAGTTTATGAGCTCACTTTAAAGAAAACAGAAGCCTAAGCACTTCCTGGGTGGACTGTTCCCATGCTCCCTTTACAAATAGGCCTAAGCTTAAACAACTTGGGGGTGTCTATTATTTTCCTAGAGAGTTAATTGATAGTACTGATAACTATAATTCCTGTTTAGTACCTTAATGTTTGGGACAATTGCTTGTTGTTTATCAAATCACTGTTGCATGATCCCCCAATTCCTCAGTGACAAACAGTGACAAGGTACTTGCTGTTGTTCTCAACTCACAGATGGAAAAAAAATAAGGCCTGTGCACAGGTTCCTTGACGCTTTGGTTCAGACCTAGTAAGTGGTCATAGACGGGAAAATTGGAGCCCTGTCTGCTGGCCCCGGTCCATCGCTCCTTGCCCTGCCACCGAACCATTTTGCAAGCACTCAAGCATGATGTCCCTGGAATAGTTGTCTTTCCCTCTCATTTTCAGCCTTTTTGGGCTCCCTCCTCCCAAATAACCAGCATCCTCTACTGAGTTCCAGCACATCGCTTTGAGTATGTGGAAGGTTTTGTTAATGTTTGACATTGCCGTGATATTCACGTATCCCTTTTTACATTCTGAATGTTCATAGTGTTCCCTTTTACTTTGTTAACTAACAGTTAGGATGGAAGTACTCTTAGATGGCCCTGATAGTGAGCTTGCCTACTTGGCCTGTTCCTTGTGCTCGAGGTTTATCCTGGGGCAGGCTCAGCTTGAGGTTTCCGTTCTGTAAAAAGCTCACCGAGATAGGAATCGTCATCCGAGGTGCTGTTTTTTCTGGAAATGTCACTGCAGATCGATGCCTGTCTTGTGTGTTTCCCAGATTTCCTTTTGCTTTGGATAGGCCATTTTCCCAGAATTCGTTGATACGCTTCTCATGTAGGGACGTCACCTGCGCATACTGTATGTATATGCGCACCCAGACTGCTGCTTGTCACAGCTTTGTGTTTCAATCAGAAATGACCTAATTTTAAAAATCCTTTTTCTGCATACTTGTCTCTTTTATCTCCTTGCGTGAACATACTTCATTCTTAGCTCCAGCCTCTGATACCGTTTCTCTTTGTCTGTATTTAAGCCCGTCTTTGTTAACAAGATGCTTTTTTTCAAAGGAATGTGTTAGAGCCACAGGAACAGAGCAGTCCTCGAGTGGGCCGATGGGGATCAAAGAAATAGTCTGAGAACTGAACCTGGCCAAAGTTGCTGATTTATCATAGTGAGGGTGGTTAATCTTCCACGTTTAATTGCTCTTCTTTTGGAAAAATGCATCCAAGTTTTTGTGTGTTTCAGACACCCCAGACCAGTCTTGAATTTGTGATCTTCTTGCTCAGACTCCTGAGTACAGGGAATACAAGTGTATTACACCATGCCCAGTTCACGGTTTTAAATCAGTGCGGATGAGAACTTTCTCATCCTTACTGTGTCTGTAATGGACGTCGATCCCTTGGGGAAATTTTCTGTTGATTTATTTCTCCTGTGTACTTGCTTATGATTTTCTTTCTCTTACTAGTTAAAAAGCTAACTGCTTTCAAAGTATGAACATTTTTACATAGGTGTTAATGTGATCCCTTTCTGTTTGAGGTGGTTTCTGGCTGGCGGGTTAAAAGTAGAGCAAGGAGTCTGGTCAACCTGTCTTCCCTGGCTGTCAGTCTGTGAGCTAAGGCAAGTCCCTCTGCCTCTCTGATTTGGTTTCAGACGACTGTGGGATCTGTTATCTAATGTGAGGATGACATGGGATGAGCCATGTAAGACGTTAGCATGATGCCTGGCATTTTTAGCAGTATTATTATTAGCAGTTAATATTTCTTATATCCCATGTGCACATAAGTAGCTATCAAAAGAAGCATAGGAAGCTTTGATTGGTTTTTACTCTTCTGAACCTGATTGCTAATGTAACCGTCTTGGGTTCTGAGCCAGTGGAATGTGTGACTGCTCTTGGGTGTCCCCAAGAGGATCAGCGCTCCAGAAGGACTGGGGTGATCGTTGGTACACTGGTTCTTGTTGCCTTTTAACAGTACCTTGCTTGATTTTCAGATAGAAATATTTATGTGTGTGCCTGTGTGAGTTTATGTACAAATTGTGTTCACCACATGCACTCAGGTTTCCACAGACATCAGAAGAGGGCACTGGATTCCTTTTCAATATAACTCAGGTTCTAGGCAGTTGTGAACTTGCTGTTGAATGCATATTTGTGAATGGTCTTAAAAATAAATTCTTTACTCCTAAAGAATCAAATATAATTCAGGTTGAATATCCCTTGTCTGAAATTCTTGAGATCAGACACATTTAGGGTTTCAGATTTTCCATCTTTTCAAATATTTACATACATATAGTAAGGAATGGAACCCAAGCCTACAGATGAACTTCACCTTTATGAAGTGAGTATACCTCATACACACTTTGTACATAGCCTGAAGCAATTATATATCTTCTCAAGTGTGCCTGGGTTTTCACTGAGACTTGTCACATGATGCCAGGCATGGAATTTTCCACTTACAGCATCATGTCAGCGCTTCAGAAGTTTGTATTTTGGAGATTTTAGATTTCAGATACTCTACTTACTGGCATTGAAAATAAAAGTGACGTAAATAATAGAGCGCTCGATAGATAGCTGCTGGAGCCGACTCACTGTGGGGTTTCCAGCCGAAGTCCTACAGTTTGGAGGCTGCGTTTTTGAGAAGCTCTAGCCGTGTAGGGAGAAGGGCTCAGATCCCTGTGCCCTGCGGAAGTGTGCTGAGGTCGTCTTCCACGGGTGCAGGTGCCCTGCTGGCCACCCCACTGAGTGCTTACTCCTATCCCCTTGCCCATTGTCTCTGTCCCCTCTGTGACCCTGCCACATGCACACAAGCCTACCCTGTGCTGCTCTGCCATTTCTCTACTTGTGACTTGGCAGAGGTCCCGTGAGTTCCCAGGTTACAGAGGGCAAATTAGCCTTCATTTCCAAGGTTAAAAAAAAATCCTTACATTCTTATTTTTTCAATGCTCAGTATTAAAAATGGTTTTATGTGGCTTTTTGTAGGATAAACTTAGCATTTTATACAAAGATAACTGTAAAAAACCCCATTAGTTTAATTGAGAATTTCTACTTGCTCTTGATAAAGAAAAACAGTTTCCATCCACATTTGTTCTCCCTAAAAAAGAAAAAAGAAAACAGCCATTGATTGTAGTGCTTAAAAACAGTATTAATAAACAAAAGTCCTATCCTGCCTTGACATCCCTAAAGATTATTTAGTTTGTAATTATATTTAGTTAGAACAATTTCTTTTTAATCCTGGGATACTGTTTTCTAGTCTTGGAGTAACTTTTTAGAAAATACATGTGTATGAGTGTCCTGCCAGCCTGTGTTTGTGTCCAACTACATACAGTGTACATGGAGGCCAAAACAGGGTGTCAGCTCCCAGGGATAGGAGTTCTGGGTGATTAGTCACCATGTGGGTGCCGGGATCGGAACCTAGGAGAGCAGCCAGTGCTTTTACCCACTGGGCCATCTTTCCAGCCCCAGCTAACTAAAACTTTACTTCAGTGAATTTCTTTCATCTCTACCTCCCTGCTCTCTCTGTTCTCAGGTAGGGCCTAGTATAGCTTAGGCTGACCTTGAACTACGCAGCCAAGGATGTTCATGAGCTAACCCTGACTCTACATCAGTGATGGGAATATAGACATGAGCCAGCACACGTGGGTGTTTATTTAGTTGTTCATTCATTCCTGTGGAGAGAGGGGGGTTCCCGAGTGTATGTCTGTGTAGCATGTGCTCGCCTGGTGCCCTCAGAGGCCAGCAAAAGGGATTGGGTCTCCTGAGTTACAGATGGTTGTGGGCCAACCTGGGTTGCCGGGACTCAACCCTGGGATCTTCTGGAACAATCACCATCGCTCCTGGTTGCTGAGCCATCTCTCCAGCCCTCCTTTGCTTGTTTGTTATTTATTTATTGCAGTCCTAGGGATTCTAGCACAATAGACAAAGTGCTCTGCCCTGAACTACATCCCCAGTGCTTTTTGGGTTTTTGTTTGTTTGGCTTTTTGAGAGAGGGTCAGACTATAGCTCAGCCTGGCCTAGAATATGTAAACCTCCTTCCTCATCTACTGTGCCTAGTTCCCAAATGCTTTTCACTGTTTTGAGACAGTCTCTCATTAAATTTACTTTGAGACAGGGTCTTACTCTAGTGCACACTGGCCTGGAGCTCACTACCTAGCCCAGGTTGGCCTCAGATTCACAGCTATCCTTCTACCTCAGTCTCCCCAGTGTTGGGTTACAGGTGCGCAAGTCACCCACCACATGTGACACTAAATTTTGAATGGCCTGTGATGAAACACCAGGACCAAAAGCAAGTTGGTAAGGAAAGGATTTATTTGGCTAACACTTCTACAGCACTGTTCACCATTGAAGTCAGACAGAAACTCCAACAGGGCAGGAGCTGATGCAGAGAGGCCCATGGAGGGGTGCTGCTTGCTGGCTTACTCTTCATGGCTTGCTCAGCCTGCTTTCTTACAGGACCCAGGACTGTTAGCCCAGGGCTGACACCACTCACAGTGAGCAGAGCCCTCCCTCATCAGTCACTAATTAAGGGAATGCTCTCCAGGCTGGCCTACAGCCTAATCTTACGAGTTTTCTCAGTTGAGGTTCCTTCCTCTCAGATGACTTTAGCTTGTCTTATGTTGACATAAAACTATCCAGCACACCACCCAGTTTAAACGTTGGTATTGCAGGCCAGGCAGTGGTGGCGCACGCCTTTAATCCTAGCACTCGGGAGGCAGAGGCAGGTGGATTTCTGAGTTCGAGGCCAGCCTGGTCTGCAGAGCTAGTCCTAGAACAATCAGATCTACAAGAAGCAACCCTGTCTCACAAAAACAAAAAATAAAAAAAATAAAACAATGTTACAATTTAGGGAAGCAGGGTTCCCCGCCCCCCCCCCCCGTATAGTATTTGAACTTTTGACCCTAACATATGATCTCTTAATCTGACTTAAAAGTTTTGTTTTACAGCAATTACATTTTTTATAGAATTACCCTGCTTATGTCTAATTTATTGCATGGTGGCCATGTTTATTGAATAAACATTGAGTTATATGTCTGATGCTTTTTATATGTGGGGTGTGTGTGTCTGTGTGTGTCTGTGTAGGTGTGTGTGCAGGTATTAGGTATGGAGTTAATACTTTAAAATAGTCTAGTTTCTTATAATCTGTTTTTTTTTTTCACCTCTCCTCTAATGTGGAAATAAAAGTCAATGTAGAAAGATGCTGGAGGTGGGAAAGCCCTGATAACAGAAGAGCAGGGTGCAGGCTGGCAGGAAGGTTCACAGCAGTTTTCTGGGTGCACCTGGCAGGCACGCCGTCACATGCTGTTGCACGCCCATTGATGAGGAGGCAGGTATCTTTTTGAAGACTTGTTTGCTAGGTCTCCGTCACAAATGTTAATTGGAGGACATTGGGCCAGACACAGACGCTGTAGTGTGGAGAGCCCTGCTCCTGGACCTGTCTTGGATGCAGCAGTTGGGCTGAGAGAGCTGCCGGGGAGCAGTGCCTCTGGGTGGGCGAGACCGGAAGAGAGTTTGACCCTGGGTCTGGAGCCCAGGGAGAGGTTGGGATTAGAGGGAGAAGTTAGTGAACTTTATGTTTGCAGTTAAGGGTGTAAAACAGAGGCTGCTCATAGTAGAGTCTTAAGGAACCTTGGCATCTTTTAAGAATGTTCAGAGGCAGAAATTGCTGTGCAAAGGAGACATGCTCTGGAGTGTATTGGCACAGCACTTGGGAGACTGAGGCAGGAGGATTGCATGTTTGAAGTCACCTAGTTGCATAGTAATATCATGTCTGAAAAAATATATATCTACACTAATTATTTGTTTATCCATCTAAGAGAAGAAATGCTGCAAGGGCTTGGGAAAGAGATCTGAGACCACAGTGCTGTTTTGGCAAGAGCTGGCAGCAGGCAGGTGCCGCGGGGAGGGAGGGGCCGGACTGGAAGTGCCTGAGGAGGGAAGAGAGGTGAGGAAGTGGAGATTCTCGATTCACTTGAAGTCAGGCTGACTATTCTCATTTCCCTTTGCAGCACTTTCAACCACCTTGCTTAGCGAGTTGTGGGTTTTCAGACCTTTGTAACGTTTAAACAGACTGTGTTTGTATTAACCAGTATCTTTGAGTAGCACTCTCAAGGAGAGGTAAATATGAGTTGGTGGCCTAGGTAAGGGCTGCGGGTATAGTTTAGTTGGTAGAGCGCTTGCCTAGTCTGCCCAAAGTAGCCTTACCGAGTATGAGTCGCAGCATCACACAAACCAGCACGTGGTAGTGCCACGCCTGTAATCCTGACACTTAGGGGGTGGAGGCAGGAAGTCAGTTCTTTTCCTCAGTGATATAACAAGTTCAAGGCTAGCTTGGGACACATGAGAGAACTCTGTCTCAAAATAATTATTATGTAAATAAATACACAAGACTTTTTCATTTGGTACAGCTGTTCCTTCATATTCTCAGGGGTCTGGCAACCAACCCCTGGGCTAACAGAATCTCAGTGTGCAGTCTCTGGTATAAATGGTCTTGTATTTGCATATAACCTAAGTACAACCTGCCATGTGCTTTCAATTACCTCCAGCATACTCGTCTTGCCTCTTACAGTGGAAGGCTGTGTAAGTAGCTATTGTACTTTACTTTTTCGGGAATAATGACAAGAAGAAGAGTCTGTGTGTTCAGTGCAGATGGATTTGATTGCTGTGTAGCTGAGGCTGGCCTCTGATTTGCAGCCTTCTGTGTGCTGCCATGCCTGGCTCCAGATAGAAGCTCTCTTCCGGGTATTCAGACTGAGGTTGTGGAACCTGTGGACCCAGACTGTTTTTGATTGTTTTACATATGATCACTTTCTGCTTAGTGATTTGAGGGCAGGAATGGGATCAGTATATACCTGGTGCCCTTCAGGTCTTCATCAAGCATATATTGAATTTTTGCTGTATGTGATATGTTCTGGCCCAGACCGTAGGAGCGAGTGCATTGCTGGTTTGCCTTCCTGGGAGTTGTCAGTGCTTGTGAAGAAGAGTGCAGTAGGCCATCTGTTGACAGTGCTGTTCCTCACTGTGCTGTTGGCTGCTGTTCTCTGGCTTAGAGGTCCTCAGAGAAAGCAGGTAGTTCACAATTCAAGTTCAAGGCAATGAGGCTCCATAGCCGGGTCTGTTCCTCAGCCCCTGCTCCTCTGCCTCTCGTGCTAACAGAATGAATCCGATCACAACGGGAAGACAGGAACTGATGTGTCCAGATCCATTCTGAGCTAATTTGCACATGGGGCAGTATTTGAAATAGTTTCAGGTCATCTTGCTTCGCTGTCTGATAGGATTTAAGGATGAGAGGAATAGGCTGAGTGGGACTTCACTGTTGGCAAGAGAGCTGAGGAATATGGAGTCAACACTAAACTGGGACTAAAGCCATCGGGATTTTCCTGTCACCTGATTCTGAGGGCTTGTAGTAAGTATATCATGGGAGAGCCAAGCTTCCATCTGCTGGCACCCACCCGTAGGACCTGTGGGGTGACAGCGCTCTCTATGGAGACTGCAAGGGATTGAACCAGGGGAGGGCATGTCAGAATGATGCCTGTTTTCTCTTATCTCTCCTTCTTCCTGCCTGCCTGAAGTTGAGGTCATTAATTTTTGAAAAATGAAAAAAAAAAAAGAAAAGAAAAACAGATGTACTACTGAAGACTTCTAGTGGCAAAGCTCAATACTTTTCTTTTTTTAAAAACTCTCTCTCTCTCTTTCTCAATCTCTCGCTCTCTCTGTGTGTTTATATGTGTGGTGTGTAAGAGGCGTGTGAGTGTGTACGTGCGGAGGTCACAGGACAGTTGTGAAATTGATTCTCTCCTACTGTGCGGGCTCAGGGGTTGAACTCTGGTTATCAGGTTTTGCACAGCAAGTGCTTTTACCCACTGTCCTATTGTGCTTTTCTGCTGCAGTGATAAAACACTGGCCAAAACTAACTTGGGGAAGAAAGGGTTTGCTTTAGCATACAGGTTGTAGCCTGACACTGAGGGAACCGAAGGCAGGAACCTGAAGGCAGAAACTGAGTGGACCCTGGGCCATGGAGGAGTGCTGCTGACTGGCCTGCTCCCTGTGCTGCACTCACTCTGCTCCTACCCCACCCAGGACCGCCTGTCCAGGGGTGGTGCTGCTGTAAATTCTAAGCCATACATGTTCCCTGGACGGTGAGGGTGCACAGTGATGCTCTGTCTCTGTTGACACTTTGGTTATCTTCCTCCAGAATTTGCATACATGTTGGGTATTGGGATAAACGCTTTTGTACTCTCAGGTCAGTTGGGTATTGGGATAAACGCTTTTGTACTCTCGGGTCAGTTGGGTATTGGGATAAACGCTTTTGTACTCTCGGGTCCTGCACCTTTATGGTTGCAACATTAGCATTTCCTGGCAGTGATTTTTCTCAGTACCAGCAGATTCTTTAGAAATAGGTGTGCACTTTTTACTTAAGCCAGAGAGTCTTAGGAAGTAAAAGTAGTGCTTCTAAACAATACCATATGGGATAAGTCTTACCATATTGCTGTCCTGTTGGTCAGAGCTAGCCCACTTCTGCAGTGTGAAAGTCATTCCCATGTGAAGTTTTACTTTCATGAGAAGCTGAATTGAGCACCTTTGCAGGATGCACATTCATTTCAGAATGCTAGAGGTGTGGCTGAATCAGGATAAAGCATCTTAATAAAATAAGGTAGTTTTTGTGACTTTTGTAGTAGGAGAATTACTGTTTAGTAGATAAGTTACATCATTAAGTTTACTAGCCACCAATTATTCTGGTGATAAATCAAAAACACTTGACATAAAGAAGCATTTCCTGGCCTGCCAAGTCAGAGGCAGCCTGCAGATTCAAGCTGGTGATGATGTTCTTTGCCCAGGTGCCTCGTCTGTTTACACTGTGAGCCCATTGCTCTTACAGTTTCTGTGGTAGAACTGGGCTGAGGAAGCCAAAGAGAGTGTTCTTTAGGAAAGTTTGACTTCAGTTATCGTAAACTATCTTAGGTTGGTTTAGAAAGTTTATTTTGAAAAAATAACTTCCAAATAATGAGGGTTAATATAACTGACTAATATTGGCTCTTAGAATTATTAACTGTGACTTAGAAAATACTAGTAAGAAATTTGAAATTTTATTAACTTGGAATGTAGTTTTAGAGTATTGACAGAACAGTGGAAAAATCACAGTTTCTTTTGCTATCAGTAAATATTGTTATGCTCCTTGTGAACCAAACCAGAAAAACAAAACCAAACAAAAACCCAATAATGTGAGTGCTTCACATCTGCATTTTTTACAAAGATGACAACCAATGCCGCCCTTCGTGACAATGGTACTGTATGTGTCACATCGAATACTTTTTTCCCAGAGAAAAGTGAAATAATAAAAGATTTTAAAACAAAAAACCAAACGCAATCTCTAAGATAAGAATCAATGAAAGTCTTTTGGCAAGATGAGCAGAAATGGAACAGACCGCCATCAAAGTGTCCACAGTGCACCTGTCTCTTCCATTTGCGTCAGGATCTTGCTCTGTAGCCTGGACTAGACCCATTCTGTTGCCCAAGCTAGACCCATTCTGTAGCCCAGACTGACCTTCAACCTAGAACCCTCCTGCCTCACTTTGCCAGCCTTCCACAAAGCCTATGTCACCAGGCCCTGCAAAGGGAAGATTGATTGACTGATTACACACCTATGTCACCAGGCCCTGCAAAGGGAAGATTGATTGACTGATTACACACCTATGCTTCCAGACCCTGCAAAGTGAATATTGATGAATGGATGGAAGGATTGCTTTTTTTTAAAATTTTAATAGTTTTAATGATTTTATTTTAAAGCAGACTTTTAGGTGATGGTGGTAGCAACTAAAGACCTTCAGTAAATAAAAATGTGACCTTTTAAAAGTCTTATTTTTTTCAAAGCGAACTTATTTTCCTATTTGAAACATACGTATGCCTTGCATTTAAGTTTTTCACATTTTATGAGATTAAGCAATGATGGTTTATATTCGAAAACTTTATTTTTCCTCCAGTGCTGGGGATCAAATTTAGGGGTTTAGGCTTGCTAGTTAAACACTGTACCACTGAGCTAATTCCTAGTGTTCAAACAAGCTGAAATGGCAAATTCAGTTTGTCTGCTGACTCTCATCAGAGTCTATAAAAATAGTCCAGTACCATGAAGTTAAAACACATATAATACATATTACATATTCCCTGCAATTCTTGTTGGCAGAATGTGACATTTATCAAATGTCCTGGTGTTAGTACTTAGAATGTCTACTACTTGTGGCAAGAAGCCTTTCAAGTCCGATATGATCTGTGGCTGTCCCTAATCTCTGCAGATGGAGACCTGGCCCAGGCCCTACCCTGCCTGGCTGTTGGTTAGAAGACGAGAAACTTAAACCTACTAAGAGAAAAATGCAATTCTGAAGAACTACCATCATCTCATCCCTTCAAGTCCTATTTGAGGGCCAGCGAGATGACTGGAGCTCACACTGTGGAAGGAGAGAACCAACTCTTGCCAGTTGTTCTCTGACCTCTACACATGTACCACAGCCTGTGCATGTGTGCACACATACACTCACACACATGAATAAATGTAATTGTTAAATTCTACTTGGATGTCCTCGTTTGCAGCCCTTACTACTTTTCTTGCGTGTCTTTTTAATTGGTGGTAGCATTTAATGTTTGCCCTCACACCAGAAGATCTTTGAATTTTATCTTTATGTCGTCTTGATGCTGTAACTTCCCATAGTGCTTTTCATGGTATTCAGACATACTGGAAAAAAAAAAAAAAAAGAACTTTATGCTTTGGAAGAACTGAGCTTAGGTTTGTCTCTTGGTTTTTTTTCTCTTGTCTGTGCTTACATTTTTATAAGCAGATATAACACAGTAATTGTTACTCTGATGACCATCCTTCCATATGTTAGTGACTGACATTTGGAGAAATACAAGATGGAAACAGGGTGTCGAAAAGGGGAAGTTACAGTACAAAGCATCCAGCAGATGGTCCTGGAGCTGTAACTATGTACGAGATAATAACCCTGTCCTGGGATACAGGAAGCAAAAGTTTTGAGTCTAGGTGTTTCTGTACAGGACCACAGATCAAAGTAAGGTGCTTCTAAAGGTACCAGACCCTCAGGCAAACAACAGAAAGATACTCCTGAGGTCAGGGGCAGCTGGGGAAAACCACAGTCAGTGGAAAGAAACGGTAAAAATGAGTGTATCTTCAATTCATGTTTCTTCAAGAACTGATTCTTACTGAGAAAAAACCAACAATTTCAATTCTTGCTATTAAAATAGCTTTCTTCCCAGTTCTACCCCCTAAATTAGTTTTGGATAAGCCATGTAATTATTGACCTTCAGACTTTTCAAAAGCTATTCTGCAGACTCCTACCGGAAATCTCTAGGTCTGTCCTTATGAGGTCCTCAAGCAAAAATGAAAGGAGTTATGTCCGGCACTAGTGGCAGGCACAGGAGGGAGAAGGATGCACAGCGCTTGCAGGAAGCACAGGGAGGGGCCTTTGGTTGGGACTTGAGCTTTCTCAACTGTGTGAATAGTCCAGGCTACCCTAGAACTCAGGTGTCTTTCCTGTCTCAGCGTCGAGTGCTGGGATTTACAAGCATGTGCCACCATGCGGGCTTCAGGGCTCATTTTTAATAGAATATATAATGGTATATTATAGTTTACCATAATCATAGTATAGTATATAGGAGATGGTATACTCTTTTGAGACTAGCTAAATATTTAAATACGAAATGCTGGGTTGCTAGTTTTTATCAACAGGGTCTTTATATGTATATATAGTTCTAGCTTGTCAGCTGGCTTTAAACTCACAATCCTCCTGCCTCACTCTCTTCTAGGATTATAGGGATGGCTCACCACAGCTGCCTGGTAGATTTTAACCAAGCAACATAAGTAGATTGGATCCTCGGTACTTTATTGTTCTCAGAGTTTTCTCTAAAATTCATACATTACCAATTCCTAGTCAGATGAACTTCTCAGTATTAAGGCTGTGTCTAACCCTATCCACTAACCATTCATTCATTCATTCAAGACCAGGCTGTCCGTAAATTCAGATGGAGTCTTTATTTGTGTGAGTGTGCATACGAGTCTGACTTAATTGAATTATGAAGAATATGCAGCTGGACCACCAACTAAAGAATACACATGGAGGGACCCATGGTTCGGACCACATATGTGGCAGAGGAGGGCCTTGTTGGCCATCAGGGGGAGGAGAGGCCCCAGTAAAGGGGAATGTCCAGGTGGGAATATGGGAGTGGGCGGGCGGG
>CM052710.1:11776914-11786931 GCA_028551405.1 Uromys caudimaculatus | reverse complement strand
ACTCTTCAATAAAATAAAAATAAATTTCTAGCCTAGTTTCTTCATAGCTTGGCATTTTAAATCAGGTTTTTATTTTTTATTTTATTACTTAATTTTTATGCATGTGTATTTTTCCTGCGTGTATGCCTGTAAATCACTTATATACCTGGTGTCCTCGGAGACTAAAAGAACTTCAGATCCCTTAGAACTAGAAATATAGATGGTTATGAGGCACCACATGGATGCTGGGAATTGAACCTGGGTCTTCTGGAAGATAGTCAGTGCCCTTAACCACCGAGCAACCTCTAACTCTTTTTACCAGGCTTTTAAAGATTTATTTTTATATGTTTTAATTTAGCTAAGTTTAAATAAATTAACGCATGTATGCACTTGTGCCATGCCTGTGGAGGCCAGTGGCATTGGGTCCTCTGGAAGTGGAGTTGCAGACATTTGTAAGCTGCCCAATACAGGGGCTGGGAAGTCAACTTAGGTCCTCTGAAGAGCAGCAGGTGCTCATAACCCCTGAGGCATCTTGCTAACCCTTATCAGGCTTTTAAAAGTGAACTTCCATAGTCACAAAAGATGCAGTTCATTTTAAAATGCATGCCAGCGTGAAGCCACCCAGGGTAGCTACCTCACAGTCATTTTTCTTGCAGCTGCTAAGAGTCTGGCACGGCAAGTTTTGTAGTAGACCAGGGAATTTGTTCTTTTAATAGCAATTCTGATCCGTACCAGTAAGAAGAACCATTTCTCTAAGTTGGGTGTGGCAGCATGAACTGTGTAGTCCCTAATACTTTGGAGGCTGAGGAAGGAGGATTATGACTCACCTCAAAACAAAAGTACTTGATGTGGCATCACGCACTGAAGTCCTAGCACTGTTGAGGCAGAAGCCACTGGGTCTCTGTGAGTTTGAACCCAGCCCGATTTACATAGTGAATTAGGCCAGCCAGAGTTATACAACAAGTCTCAAAATTTCTAGAACACATTTCTTTTCCTACAGGACTAGATAATATAGTTGAGACTTCTCATGCCAAGACATGAAATGAAAGACATCACGGAAAGTATTCATATTATAAGAGAGTATACAAGTTCCTACAAACTTTTTTAGCAATGCAATTCAAAATGTAATAAGATTATGTATGGCTTTTTGTAAGACAGGTTTTACTGGTCAGAAGAATTGGGTCTTTTGCCATTCAGGTTCAGTGCTTACTATTACCCTCAAGCCAGTCATAAATGTTCACCCATTAATGTTGATATGTAATAACATTTTACAGATCTGATCCTTGGAAGTGGTAGAGCACTTGCCTAGCATGTGTGAGGCCCTGGTCCATCTCCAGAGCAGCAAACTGTAGACAGACACTGCCACATGAAGCATGTGATCTTATTGGGCATAGTTACTCTTCAGGAGAATTCCAGGTCCTTCCCCTGTGCTTCTTAGCATGCTGATCTCTCCTGGAAGGCTGGGGAAGCTTTCGTTTATGGGTTAAATGGGTTTTGGACCTGAATGATGCTTCAGAAATTGTAGTTGAGTTTGGAACTGGGTGTGCATCAGGAATGTGTGTGGATGGGGTTTCGCTTCCTTTTGACCACAGGAGAGTGTATAAAAACAGTTTGACGTTGCTAGAGAGTCAGTCAGAATGCTGGTTGTTGAGATGAGTTTCCTAGGGTGTAAACTTCTCCAAAAAAGGCTGTTTGCCTTATAATTCTAGGTTAAACTTTTTCAGGAATAGAATCTACTCTTCCCAAAGCTAACTTCAAAACCCAGTGTTCAGGGCAGTGGTTAAGGATAGTTCTGGTGCAGAAGATAGTTCTTGAGCCATCTCTTCCAGCCCAGCCCTGAACCTGTAAGGTGCATGTCAGAATACTTACTCTCATCTTCCATATCTACCTCTGCCATTTCTCCGTTGAGACTGGATCTCATCTTGTTCATTTTGACCTCAAACTTGCTGTGAAGCAGGCTAGGCTCAGACTCCCCCATCCACCTGTCTCAGTCCAAGTGCTGAGATGACAGGTGTGTGCCACTACACTTTGGTGCTGAGGGGTAGGACCCAGGGTTTCATGCATGCTAGGCAGATCATTCCATCAACTGAGCTGTGTTTCCCAGATGAATAGTGACTCTTATTTCTGACAAGTTCCTGGTCATTGTGATGTTCAATTTGCAAGAGTAAATTAAATTCCTTGTTGGCACTGCGAGACTTAGTGTGTTTCCCACACAGTACCTGTTGGTGAGGAATTCAGTGCCAAACCGTTTCACAGCTTTGTGCGTGTGTCCCACTGCCTCCTTCTCGTTCCACTGGACTTTCCCTGTCAGAGGCCAGTGGCAGCTGTGCTGAGTTAGAGTAGTCTCAGTTTCTGAACAGATTCTCTTGGGTAGATAGATACTGCATCCGGACTGTCTGTGCAGGCTGGTTCTTCAGGTACGCCAGACCTGACAGACAGCTGACTGAGCAGTGTTGGTTGTAAGTTCAGCAAGAATGAGGAAAGTCCTAGAAATCCCTAGTCTGTTTGTTATTGGTTTGTTTTGAAATAGGGTCTTGATCTATAGCCCTGGCTGGCCTGGGACTCGATATATAGACCAGATTGGCCTCGAACTCATAGAGATCCTACTGGTATTTGGGTTGTTCCTGCCATCCTCAGCTCTGAGCATCTGCTCTCACGGAAAAGCTAACAGTCTGTCATTTCTGCAGACTTGTTTGGCGGCTGCAGTCAAACACAACTCTCCAGCAGTAAACAGCACTCCTTGCTTGGATAACAGTGAACCACACGGAAATTTTGGAAATAGCTGGAGATGGTTAGTCTGCAAGTAATGACCAGCATTGTGTTCTTTTAGTTAGCTACAGTGTCATTACACAGAAAACATGGTGCTTCCCCATCTAACTTGACAATAACACAAATACGGGTATTTTGGTATGTATTAAAAGCATAGCATTCAAAACCCTCTTTCTGTTGGTTTTTTTTTTTTTTTTTGTGATGAATATGAACTTACCTGTGTGTGAGAGAGACAAAGGGCAGGGGTCAACTGGCAATACTGGTGCCATGTGAAGTATTCTCAGCTTGGAATTCTGTGCCCTGTGCAGTGTTACAAAGCTGTGAAAGTGTTGCCCGAGGGCTCTGCCTCCACTGCTCCCTCGGATGCAGGGTGTGGATGTAGTCAGAGATGCTAGATGCACAAATGAGTGTGGCTGCCTGTGCTCCAGGATAGTTTTATTCTTAGACCCTGAAATTTGATTTTATACCATTTCACATGTTTAAAATACCCTTTTCATGTTTTCCCAGTCACTTAGAAATGAGCCATGAAACAAGCAGTGGGCTGGCTTTGGCCTGTGGGCTGCTATCGTTTGTGGGTAGTAGACATCTGATCTACAGTCTAGATAGATAAAAAGAGTCCAGTGCTTCTCTGTCAGAAGTAATCCACTGCTGTGGTTGAAGTTGTACAGATTTGTTTGGTAACTCCAGTGACAGTCTTTTCAAAGGCATTGCTACATATTGCTAAAATGTATTCTAGCATAAGATTTATTTGTGTGTGCCTATGCCATGTATGTGGCAGTTCCCACAGAGGCTGGAAGAGGACATTGGATTCCCTGGAGCTGGAATTGTAGGCGGTTGTGAGCCACCTACCTAACTTGAGTTCTGGGATCTGAACTTGTGTCCCCTGGAAGAGCTCTTAACCACTGAACCCTGGCGAGGGCTTTAAAACTTCTACTTTTTTAACCTGTCTACTAAGTAAAGTTGTCTTTTCCCTATTGGCATAAATGTGCCAGTAGATTTAGTATTTCTTTTTTCTCAAAAAATAGGTAGTTTGTTCTCATATATTCTTGGACTCTCCAGCTAAAATTGAGTATTCAGAAAACAATACACACTAAGTCTTGTCCTTTACCTCTTTCAGGTGTGGAAGAGAGCTTGGATTTAACATCTCATTTGGGCAGTAGGTCTCCCGTGAACGTGCACTGTCTATTTGCTTTATAGAAATTATTTCCTAGCTTAAGTTTCAGCTTTTAGATTCCTGGAACAAGTGTGTCTTTACAAGCGAAGAAAGAATGTTTTAACAAATGATTCTTGAGAATGAGGGACAACATAGCTATTTCCAGCTTAGGTACAAGTTGATAAAACTGATAGGAAGTAAAGTTTGTAGCCTCCCAGGGTTTGGACAACAGAAAGTAACTGAAGCCCATTGACTTTGTCAAAGGCTGTCTGGGGCTAGACCCGCATCTGCAGGCCACAGTGCCATTGTTTAGAGGGAGCCTAAATGTCCAGAGAAAAAAGAATTAGAAGTGACATAAAACACATGGCATTTAACTCTTAACTAGGAAATAGATTTTTATTTGAAATTTGATTTAAAATTTCTTTCAGTAGTAGAGAATGGACTGGGAGAAGCGA
This sequence comes from Uromys caudimaculatus, assembly GCA_028551405.1. NCBI lineage: Eukaryota > Metazoa > Chordata > Mammalia > Rodentia > Muridae > Uromys > Uromys caudimaculatus. The sequence continues at coordinate 11,782,575 of CM052710.1, read as the reverse complement.
ACCCAATTTCCAGTCTTAAGGCTGTAGTATTTCTGTGTACTCTGTAAAGTCCTGTATTGTATTTGCAGGGAGACTAAGGTGCATCGCTTGAATAACGAGACAACAGAAGCAAAATTCAGATTACTAACATGATCTATACTGAAAGAAACTCCAACTTAAGTCAGTGTACCTTATGCAGAAAAGGGGTGATTAATGAAGCACTGAATTCTTTGCCTTACTTCACAGTTGGGGAAATTGGGACCTGGGGAACTTTGGAGACTTGATCAAATCCCTCACTTGGGTTAGAGAAAGAACCTTTCCTTCACATCAGCATTAGGAAGCCAGAAGAAATAAGCACTTCTGAGCTTGTTAGGAAAAAGTAGTTAGGGCAGGCTTCTCTCAGAAGCTCGTTCTCTGTTCTCTCATGGTCTTGGAGGAAGAGGCTGCCGGATCCAGACACTAGACACGTCAGCAGGGACCATCAGAAGCCCTAGGCCCCAGGACAAAGAGAGCCCCTGCCATGTGTCCACGGGTAAACTGCAGATTATGCACATTTTTGTTGTTTTTAAATTTTGGGGGGGATCATAAAAAGAGTTTTCTCTGTGATTTTTCTCTCAATAAAATTTAAAAGCTGCTGATAAAAATTTCTAGAACTTAAGAGGTGTTGACAAGACTATCTTGAATTCAAGGCCACCATAGGCTACTCGGCAAGACCCTGTCAGAAAGGGACGGGCAGCAGGCAAGGGAGAGCAGGAATGAAGCCAGGTCGCCCCCTCTCTCCAGCCCCAACATACTCTTTTTTGATTAGAGACTTAATTTTAACCAAAATATGTTTGCCACAGGAATAACACTGAATGCATTATGTCCTAGAGTAGATATGGCTGAAATGGGAGAGAAGGCAAGACTTGAAATAGTAGAAGGTCATCCATACATTTAAATGTAAAGGATTTAAAATGTTTTAATTTCAAAGTCTTGAATGCATAAAGAACAGACTTGTTCTCTGTTATGTCACTAGAAGCTGAGGGTTCACACATGGCCTTCTTCCTCGTCATTTTGAGACAGGATCTCACTCTGTAGCCCTGGCTGATTTGTTTTTTGTTGTTTTTGTTGGTTTGGGTTTTTTTTGTTTTGTTTTGTTTTTGTCTCTGTGTTACATGCCCTTTTTCTGTGGTCCTTACCACTTGTTTTTTTTTTTTTTTTGTGAGATTTTTGAATATTTAATAAATAAAGCACAGACTAATTTGGACCCACAAAATTTCAGGTGAATCCCTTTAGTCGGTCTGCTAAAACCTAGCACTGAGAGACAGGCAGGAAGGTAGTGGAAGGTGTATATATGGGTTGGTTGGTTGGTGTCTTTCTTTCTTTCTTTCTTTCTTTCTTTCTTTCTTTCTTTCTTTCTTTCTTTCTTTCTTTCTCTCTCTCTTTCTCTCTTTCTTTCTCTCTTTCTTTCTTTCTCTCTTTCCTTTCTTGATTTATTTTTATTGGGTCTCCTGGTTTAAGAGCCCTTGCTGCTCTTGCTGAAGACCCAGAATCAGGTACCAGTTCCCATGTGATCAGTCTCCAGCACTTACATAGTAGCCTGACAGCCATATGGGAGTCCAGTTCCAGAGCATTTGACACTAGTGGCTTCTGTGGGTACACATGGTACACTAACATACATGTAGGCAAACACTTGTACACTTACAATTAAAATTCAATCAAATACAATAAAAATAATCTTTAAGATTTACTTTTAATTATGCTTGCAGGTATGAGCATGCGAGTGCAGGTGCCCACAGAGGCTATAAGAGGGTATCCGATCCCCTGGGCTGGAGTTGGAATTACTAGTGAGCCACTGAGTGTGGCTGTTGACTACTGGGTGTAGGTATGGGAACCAAGCTAGTCCTCTGGAAGAGTCGCATGCACTCTGAACCATTTAAGAGTTTGTAGTTCCAAAAGAAGATACAATACAGGAATTTCTTTTCTTTTTTTCTTTCTCCCCTGCTCTCATTCCTCGGGGTCTCGCTGGATATCCCAGACTTGCTTGGAGTTCACCTCATACAGCAGGCGAGCCTCAGACTCATGGAAGTCCCTCAGCTTTAGCCTCTCTAGTGCTAGGGTTGTAGGCATTAGCTCCAGGCCTAGCTCTCGAGTTTTTAGAAAGAAGATAATATAATGCTACAGAGTTACCTTTGCCCATATTTTAAGTAGTTAGTATGCAGCTGAGCCTGTAGTCTCACAGATCTTTGAATTAAAATATGCTATAGAATTAAGGTTTCTAAAAATGACAGCAAGGCAAGGCCCTGAACATACAATGGCCACTGTTTCTGTGCGTGAAAACATTGGAGTAATCTAGCCATGTAACATAAACAACTAAAGACTCCGGAATAAACTTGGGTCGGGCTTTGCTGCTCTGTGGGTATTCCACATTTGCAAAAGTTAAAGAATGCCTTGTAGGTCAGCGTTGTAGGCTTTGACTTTATTCTGCTATTTCAGTTTAGCATTTAATAGCACAAGCATTTCATATGTGACTGATATCGGATAATTATGTTTGATAACATAAGGTATTTTATATGTATGTATACCCAGATTTATTATATTTCTTTCTTAATTCTCTGTGGAAAGATAATGTTGCAGATTTTATTGTTGTAGGTAGCACTGAATAAATGACATTTTATGTATTCATTCCGTTTGGGGTGGTGTTTGAGGCAGGGTCGTATATATCCTGGACTGACATCAAACTGACTACTCAGTCGCTCCCAGCTCCACTGTCCCTTTGTGTGTGTCCTGTTTATGCTGAGTAATTCCTTGGAGCAGACAAGGCCATTAAAGGTTTTATGGGACATAATGCTCCCAGCTTTCTAAGAGGTTTGTATAGATCCGTAATGCCGCTAGGGTGTGTGCCCGGTTTTCCGTAAACCCTCTCCAACAGAGGGGTGGTGTAAGTATTTTCGTGTACGGAAGGGATACTGCTCATGTGAGGGTATTGTAACTTTCCATTTATTTTACCTCCATTAGATAAATAAGACAAGTGCCTTTGATGTAACTGAACTTGTAACTGGTGACTCGGATGGGGAACTTCTTTTCTTTTCTGTTTTTTATTCTTTTTTCTTTTTCTCTTTTGTTGTTGCTAGTTAGTTAGTTAGTTAGTTAGTTAGTTAGTTAGTTAGTTAGTTAGTTAGTTAGTTAGTTAAGGCTCACATAACCCAAGCTGACTTTGAACTGCAGTCTGAGAATCACCTTGAACTGGTCCCCAGGCTGCCTCTGTTTTCCAGGTGTCAGGATTTCAGGCTGTACCACCAGTTGGCTTGTTTCTTTTATCCTTGTCTAGATTCTCTATTGAAGAATGAACTCTGTGTTTTCACTGTGTTGGGAGGAGGAACCAAGAGAGCTTAGCAGGAATCTTTGAAAAATGTTTAACTCTACCCAGAGCATCACTGTAGATTTAGTTGGAAAGGTACAGAAAGTTGTGTATTCGAAGCTGCATACCGTCAAAGCGGTATTAAAGCTGTCAGCGGTGGCCCTCTCCTGCAGTGCTAGCACTCAGGAGGCTGAGAGCGCTGCTGTGAGTTCAAAGCCAGTCCTTGCTATTCCTGCCTCAAAAGAGAAAGAAAGGAGGGAGGGAGGGAAAAGAAAGTGAAACCCTGAGAGAAAGAGGGAGAGGGAGAGGAAAAACTAAAATTATTTGTTGTTTAAAAAAGATAGTACTCAGTGATGGAGAGTGAGCTGGGCTGCTAAGCATGCCTGCTGTGCAGTCGCCAGCACCGAGTTTACATCCCGGCACTCATATGACAGACCCGGTGTCCCAGCTCGGAGTGGGCAGAGATGGGAAGATCGCTGGGGCTTGCTGGCCTAGCCTACAAATGCAGGCCTTGGGTTCAAGGAGAAACTCTACCTCAAAAAGGACTTCACAGAGAGTGAGAGGGGACACTAGCACCCACTTCTGACTTCTGTTCACAGGCACAGGCACAAGCACCTGTGCACATGTCCTGTACACATGTGTGCACATACACCCACACAGACACATTTGTTTTTCTATTTGTTTCATGAGTGTGTGTGGGAGGGCTATACCTAGTTTCTGCAGCCCAAGAGCCAGTGGCATAATCCCTGTTCTTTACTCTGAAATACCAATTTTATAGCAACTTCGTTTTACCCTTACCAGGTCCTTGAAAACAAGTCACTGTGTGTTCCTATTAGAGACAAAGGGAGAAACAGTAAATGACAGTTAGAAATGACCTGTCCTGTGTTGATGCTCAGTTCCCCATTTATGTTCAGGCTGTAGAAATGTCTTAACATTAATTCAAGCACGTTAAATGTTCTACCTCCCACCGTGCTTGGTGGATTCACTGTGTGTTTCCAGGGGTGGAGGGGATTCTAAGCCTACAAACAACACAGGTTGCTCGAGGGAATGGATGCTACCCAGTTTGAAAGGGGAAGCTTGGGGCTGAAGAGATGGCTCAACACTGGCTGCTTTTCCAGAGGACCCAGGTTTGAGTCCCAGCACCCCATCTGGCAGCTCACAACCATCTATACCTCAGGTAAAGAGCAGCAGATCAGTGTGAGCCTCAGACCATATTAGTTCTTCATCAGCCTCTTTTTGTGGCCAGAAGTGTATCTGCACGGGACACACCTCCAAATTGAAGCCTGCCCTGGCCTGAGCAGTAAACGGGGTCCCTGTGTTCATCTTCACTTTGAGTGTCTTTCTGATGACTATGGATTGAAACAGAAACTGGCCCCTTGCTCGAGAAGCTGAAGGATGGCTAGGCTTATTGGGAGCTGCTCCAGCTGCCCTTTTCAGAGCATGCTGCTTTGGCCTAAAGGAATGACCAGCATTTGGACGCTTTGTTCATCCCGCTAGCTCAAGGAAAATAGCCTGGATTTAAGTTGCTGCTAGCATAAAGCTTAAGCTCTCAGCCGAGTATTAGAATACAGAAAACCCAAATCTGTCTGCCACAGTGTGATGTGGCAGCTCCCACAGACTTAAGACAATTCTGTGAAGAATTGTTGGCGAATATGGCTTTAAATGCTGTATGATAAAGCATGCCAACATTTGGAGGCTTTGCATAACTTAAGTGATCTGCTCTGTTCCAAATGACCAGCGTCAGGTGATACTGAGCTGTGGCCAGGTAAAGATACACTCAGAGGACAGGGCAAACAGGGCCCTAGGATGCAGGATCTGAGAAGCTCATTGGTAGGGCTACTAGTCCCAGAGGGACCCAGCCTTCAGGGGGTAGACCTACCAAATTTGATGTCACAACAAAGATCTTTGCGGTGACCTGAAAACTTTTGCAGGGACATTTTTGTAGTGCTAGACAGTGTTTTCCTTTCTTTCAGTCAGGCTAACCAACCTGTAGTCGCAGGTCAAGGACAGAAGCAAATGTCTTGCGGTCATCCCTTAAGCCATACCAAATGCGTAGCCTACGTTGTGCTTCCTATTGGCTGTTTGTGTATTTTTAATGTAGTGCTGAGCACTGACCCAGGGCCTTGTGCGTGCTGGGCAGGCAGCACTCAGCCACACCTGCAGCCCTGGTAGTAGTGCTCTAAAGTTAATATTTGTCAAAGGTCTTAGTTTTATGTTTGCCTTCATTTTTTTGGTTGGGACAAAAGTCTCCCTATGTAGCCTTGCTTGGTCTCACACTTGGTACTCTCCTGCTTCAGCTCCCTGAATGTGACTAAGCAAATACAACATAAGCTGTGACATTC
>CM052710.1:11771914-11774414 GCA_028551405.1 Uromys caudimaculatus | reverse complement strand
TATCGGCCAATCCTAGCATGTAGAGTTAAACTGTTAGGGTGAGAATAGTTCTGAAGCCACAGAGAGGAGATTACATAATCATCATGGAGAGAGGAGTGTAAGACTGGCTTTGCTGCATTTTTTGGCCCCTTCTGTGAGCTTAAGGAAAAATCATAGAGCCACATTCACTTCTCTCCAACGAAAGCTATAGAAAGCCTACTCTGTATTGAGCCCTTAGAAAGGCATAAAATGCCGACAGCTTGTAAAGTCCCGGTTTTTGATCCTGCCTTGAGTTTCTGTTTGTTTGTTTGTTTGTTTGTTTGTGTTTTTTTGGTTTTTCGAGACAGGGTTTCTCTGTGTAGCCCTGGCTGTCCTGGAACTCACTCTGTAGACCAGGCTGGCCTCGAACTCAGAAATCCACCTGCCTCTGCCTCCCAAGTGCTGGGATTAAAGGCATGCGCCACCATTGCCTGGCTCTGCCTTGACTTTTAAAATATTCTGACTATGAAGATAAGTCTTAAAACCGCTCCTGTTTGACTTGTGGAAAAGCACTAGCCCGAGAAGGAAGAGCCAGTCAGGGAGTAAGGAGGTGCACTGCTCAGTGCAACTAGCACTTGCCTTTGTTCAAGATCTTACTGTTTCCCTGATCACAAGGTCTGGAAGGCTAGGCATGGTGGCAGGATCTGGGGTCTTAGTAAGGCAGGAGAATTGTCAGTGAGTTCAGGGTCAGCCAGGACAGCATAGTAAAACTTTGCCTTAAACACACACACACTCACTCACTTGTGTGGGAGAGTAAATGTGTAATCCTAGCACCTAAAGGCAAAGACAGGAGGATCGTGACAAGTTCAACACCAGCCTAGTCACTATAGCAGTGGTTACACAGAGTTCAGAAGAGCTAACAGTCTTGACAAGTGTGCTAGGTGTGAGTGTCCTGCAGATGTGCTCAGAGTGTGCTCTTCCTCAGTAAGTGAGAGCTGCCTGAAAACAGACTAGCCTGAGGTCTAGATAAAGTGTTTTCCACGTGGGTGACATCGTGGAGCTTATTCCAAGTTGTGAAGGAGGTGTGTACAATAAAGAAGGTGTAATGATTTAGAGAGTAGATCGGAACCAGGCATGGAAGTGACCCTTCGATCCTTCTGTGTTTAGAGGGCGAGGAACAGCGTGGAGATAGATGCTGGGGCAGTGAGATTACTCTGGCATAACCTCGGAGTGGGGACTGCTTGGTAATGCAGGTGGGTGAGGTCAGCTGGGAGTCCCACATACACGTGGGTAGTGTGTGGGCTACACTGTAGCTCCAGCTGGGGGGCTGAGGAGGTAGGATTCAGCTAGAGGCCAGCCTCGGGTTGCTTGGGTAGTTTTTAATCATTTACTGGGCCAGTTGCTACTTGTGGACTCCTAAGTATAAATCCTTTTCTCTTCCAGGATTACATTCCGTCACAGCAAGATATTCTGCTTGCCAGAAGACCCACCAAAGGCATCCATGAGTACGACTTTGAAATTAAAAATGTTCCTTTCAAAATGGTTGACGTAGGTGGCCAGAGATCAGAACGGAAACGTTGGTTTGAATGCTTTGACAGTGTGACATCAATACTTTTCCTTGTTTCTTCAAGTGAATTTGACCAGGTGCTTATGGAGGATCGCCTGACCAATCGCCTTACAGAATCGCTGAACATTTTTGAAACAATTGTCAATAACCGGGTTTTCAGCAATGTCTCCATAATTCTCTTCTTAAACAAGACAGACTTGCTTGAGGAGAAAGTGCAAATTGTAAGCATCAAAGACTATTTCCTAGAATTTGAGGGGGACCCACACTGCTTAAGAGACGTCCAGAAGTTTCTGGTGGAATGCTTCCGGGGGAAACGCCGGGACCAGCAGCAGAGGCCGTTGTACCACCACTTCACGACCGCCATCAACACGGAGAACATCCGCCTTGTGTTCCGAGACGTGAAAGACACGATCCTTCATGACAACCTCAAGCAGCTTATGCTTCAGTGATGACAAGACTCGCTATTTTAATACCTTGTTGTGATTTTGATTGTTTTCTGTTTGTCTTGTTTTTCTTTTTAAATAGCAGTTTACAACAGCAGTTAGGAAAATCTCAATTCTGTGTCTAACTTCTTGGAAATTCTTAGTCCATCTATGGCCTTTAGTTGTGGCTGACAGCTGCTGAATTAACACATTGCCAATATCTGCTGGAATTCGGGCTTTGATCAGTTTCACCGTGGCTTGCATTCAAGTCCAATGATACCTTCCTGGCCCACCTCACACAATGTGTATTTCAGCCTTTGAATTCTTCTGCTTGCAAACGGAATTCTCCTAACTCTCCTGCAGTGCCAAGAATAGGCAGTATCTTTAAGTACTTGTAGGGATGAGATTATGAAAATTCAGCTCTAAAAAGAGAGTGCCTTACCCAGCAGTGACATGCCTAGCTAGAGTAAGCCCTGCTCTGAAAGGGCAGTTAGAGAAAAGTCTTCAGGAACAGCAGTCTCGGCCCACAGAGCCTTGGGGGGGGGGGGGGGGG
>CM052710.1:11672512-11771814 GCA_028551405.1 Uromys caudimaculatus | reverse complement strand
GTGCCATGCTAGAGACATGTTGGCCATAACACCAACTAGAAAGGGCAAGCGCCTTGGTAACGGAAATCAACATAGTGGCTCCAGAATGCCGCGGGTGTGACTTTGGTCCTGTCTCGTTGGATTCTGTGCCTTGCTGGAGGGAATCACTGTTGGGTCTTCTTTCTTTTGCCCCACTGTCTCAACCTCAGCCACTCAGAACCGCGACGCTCTTGGTTCTCTTGTCACCGAGAGCCTGGTAGGCAGTATTTCCCTATGACCTGTTCAAGAAGGCATCTTTTCAGTCCCCTGTGCATGGCGAGTGTCTCTCTCTGTGATACAGTTTGTGTGTGTTGTGTGTGAGACGGTAGCTTCATTGAGGTACATTTGAATGTCTTAAGAATGCATCTATGGATAAGTCATTTTTTTTGGTAATTTTTTTAAGGAGGTTTGCCTTACACACACACACACACACACACACACACACACAGACCCCACTGCTAAGTTAAAATGTGCCCATGAAGTAGCTTCTGATTAGTGACTGGTGTACTAAACCATCTTTCATGTTCCAGTGGCCTCTGAGTTTGTAGAACCTGGGCTTGTCCCTGCTTTCCTTGGAGAGTACACGAGGGCAGTGAGGCCCTGTTGTTCTGTTGTTTTACTGTGTGACTGTTCTCAGGCAAGAAACTAGACCCTGAAAGATTGGCCAACTTTGAGACGCTCAGGCAGTGGCTTCCCTTTTTCCTTGCTGGAGGGTGTGAGAGCTGGGCCCCTTAGTGTGTACTGAGAGACCTGGAGGGTGTGAGAGCTGTGCCCCTTAGTGTATACTGAGAGACCTGGAGGGTGTGAGAGCTGGGCCCCTTAGTGTGTACTGAGAGACCTGACTTGTCTTGAATTTGAACTTTCATTGTCGTTCTGGTTATAAATTCCAGTGTTTTCTTGCCTTGGTAATACCATGAGCTTGAGACATGTATTCCAGTATTTCAGTGCAGGTGTTGTTAGCATAATTCATGGATATTTGAGTGGTTCTACATCTGGGCCTTTTTTGCCAACAAAGAATATATCATGTAAATTCATGGGGTTAGCATAACTCCAGTACTGATGAGCATTTCAGTGTGCACAGTGACACGTATTCTGTGTTAATTTAGCAAACATTGTGCATTGGCCACAACTAACTGCAGTGAAGGCAGAAGTCAGTCCCTCTAGAAAGCAGTTGTGTCTGGTTACATTTAAGCTCTGTGGTGAGCACAGAAATCCTGCCTAACAGAGCAGGATCTCCAACTTTCTCCATTGTGACCATTACCAAGAAAGGGCAAGAGCTCCCGACTAGAGGCAGCATCCTTCTGGGCACCTGCAGCCCCCCTTCTGAAGCATGCAGCACATCAGAACCCAGTGCAGTCTAGATAATAACATTCTGAAGTGGTGGATTACTTATATGTAATCTGTACAGGACTGTTTAGAATTTAGAGAACTGTGAGGCTCAGCCAAAAAGCTATGGTCCACATTTGCAGAGTCTGACACCTACACCCTGAAAGTCAGGTCCTTTTGTGAAGTGAAATACTGGTGTGTGAAGAGGGAGAGAAAATTTAGCCAACAGAATTGAAAAGGTGCTCAACCCTCAGTGGGCTGACTTCTCCCAGTCCCTGAACCATGCCGTGGAGTTGAGGCTCTGTGGGGCATGGGTCTGTGTATGTCCTGGGGTTTGTGGAGTGACTGTGCCTAATTCCAGACTCCTCCTCCTTCAATCCTGCAGCCTTCCTGCTTAATGACAAAGAGCCACACAAGTGTCTTGGTTGACTTAGAAATGTTTTATATTTTACAGAGTTGCCTTACAAATAAAAGCTCAACCCAGATTTAGACCTTAATTTTCTTTTTAATGGGGAGAGGGCTTTGTTTCATGTTTTCTTATGATCTTAATTCAAGATGTGTAGCTGCCACCCAGATATCCGTAATGGCCTGAGACCTTGCTCTCTGGCCATGCTGTCTGTATTCAATGGAGGCCTCCATATCAGTTTTTCTATCTGGAAAGGGTACTTGATAGCCAGAGGGAAGCTTCAGCCACACAAGACGGGATGTCCTGAAGAGGAGTATGTTGGGTTTTTGTTTGTTTTCCTGTCGTAGTGCATTGGGGGGGGGGGGGACTTCACACCCAGGGAGTCTTCTGGTGAAGTTCTCAAGGTTGCTTTAAAGTAAGAGAAAGTGAGACCACATTAGGGCTGGAAGTGAGACGCATTGTTAGGCCCAGCAAAAAGCACGTGCCCTCTAAGTACCTCTTACCTTCCAGAGTGTGCGCCCAAAGGCTTTGGCGTCTGTCTTGATGGCATGTATTTCTCAGTGTTGGTATTCACATCCGGTTATGCCTCGTTTATATGAAGAATAAAATGGCCAAGTTATGCGGTTATATCCTGAAACTAGAGCTATTTGGAAAGCCCTCAAATTGGTGCTTTCGTTATTTAATGATACATTTAGGCAAAACCCCAAACAAACCATCTGAAACCTGACTCCGGGTTGCAATTTGTAAGCGATGTTGTTTTTCTCATTTGAGAAGACCAAGTGCCAGTGTTAATCTGAATTTCCTGTATGAACCCATGCATCCTACCTGTAAAGCCCAGTCAAACATTTGTAAGAAATCCCCTAATAAACCTAGAGAAAGCCGCTTTTGTTACCCTTTCATTTCTCTTAATTTTATTTGAAAGATGGGAGAATAAAATTTTTCAGGTCCTTTTTATTTAGAAATCAGACTTTGGTTATATTGTCTCTTTCCTGTGATTTCAGCACGTTCAATTCCATGAGTCAAGGGATCTTTGGTTTGTACTGCTTGAATGAAAGTATTTTCTGCTTTCTTTTTTTTTCTTTCTTTCTTTCTTTCTTTTTTTTAAGCTGGGATGTGGTTGGCTTTTCAGCCTAGAAAGCCCGAGGGCATGTGATGCCCATTTTCTTAGGTACGAGTTTAGGGATTAGTCAGTTTACAATAGGATTGAAATTTGTGTCAAAACCTGATAATGGCTTCTCAGATGCCATCAGCTAGATACTTGTACCTAGCATGCCTGGCAGGTAGGTATCAGACTCATCAGAGCAGTGTCCATCCACTAACATTCTAACGCCCTCCCGGATGTGGGTCAGCATTTGAATTTACCTGTTCATCCCTATGTATAGCATTCAGGTCTAACCGTCCAGTTTTGAGTGCCACAGATGGCACACAACATTGTTTTATATTTGTTGGCTTGTATATTTGTGCTTCTGAGGCAGGGTCTCCCTGTGTACCCCAGGCTGGTCTTGAACTTGAGATCCCCCTGGCTCAACTTCCCAGCTACAGAGATTACCACTTGTTTTGTTTTGTTTTTTAAATAAAGCACTAGTCATGTGGTAGTGTTTAGTGGGCTATGATGTGACTTTTGTGACCTTTGCTATGTTGTTAATAGTGATGGAATTGCCAGATGGTTTGAAGCCTGCCTGAATCTATGAGGTATAAGTTTTGGATCTGTGAGGATCACTGATGGTAATAAACCACCTTCTCAGTATGCACTTCTGATTCTATTCACAGATACAACACTGCCAGAGTGAGTGGCAATTTTGACATTAACCGTGCCTCTTTGATGTCACCGGGAATGACAGGAGGAAGGAGGCAGTGTGTGCTTGTTGGGTGCATATGGTAATGAAGCAGACTATATACTGTGTACCTTCTCTTTACCTCTTACTTGAAAGCAGAATCGCAAAATACCCCAAGTGACTTTTCTCGGTTACATGCAAGCTCCCGGGGCACAAGAAGCCTTATCAGAGGCACACAGTGCAGCCCTTATAGATGCTGTCCCTAACAAGACATGGTTTATACTACCCTGTATAAAAGTATTTGTGGCTTAAGGGTCTTTTTTTCCCCATACATCTTTTTAAAACTTAACAGGAACTAAGCACATTATCCGATACTGTTGTAAATTTTGTTTTGCTCAGTGCTTTCGTCAGAGAGTAGCAGTAAATTATTTCTACAGGAGGTATAAGAGTAGAAGGTATGGTTTCATTTCACCAAGCAAATTGCTCTTCATTAAGGCTTTTTACTTTTGTACATATTTTGCAAAAGTTTGTCTCTTTACTATTAATATTTGCTTTGTAAAAATGACTGACATTTAATAAACATTTATAAAAGACTTGGTAGCATGATGTGCTTGAGTGAGGCAGGGGCCGCGCTTTACATTTGAAAGCAGAAGTTTGCACTAAGACCTGCGCTCCACAGACACACACACACACAGAGAATATGGGCTTGCATGCACCCATGTACACACCCATACTCAAAAGTACATACACAGACCATATAAACCACACACCACACAAAAGTACTCAGGAGACATGTCAAGTATATCTAATGCAGACCACTTACCCTTCCACAGGTTTCCTATTTCTGTGACCCTTTTATCCAGTCCCTATTGTGGTGACTCCCCCACACCTTTAAAGTATTTTCATTGCTACTTCCTAATTTTGCTACTGTTAGGAATCAAAAATATCTCTGTTCTAGGCAACTCCTGTGACAGGGCTGTTCACCTCCTAGAGGGATCGAGACCCACAGGTTGAGAACCACTGCCTTATCTTTGATGCGCTAAGTGAGAAGTTGTCAAATTGGTTTGTTTATTTTTGTTATTTTAACTTTTCTTGAAAGACAGTTTCAGCCAGGCAGTGGTGGCGCACACCTTTAATCCCAGCACTTGGGAGGCAGAGGCAGGTGGATTTCTGAGTTCGAGGCCAGCCTGGTCTACAGAGTGAGTTCCAGGACAGCCAGGTTACACAGAGAAACCCTGTCTCGAAAAACCAAAAAAAAAAAAAAAAAAAAAGAAAGTTTCATTCCACAGCCCAAGCTGGTCTTGAACTTTTGATCCTCCTGCCTCAGCCTCCTAGGTGTTGGCTTTACAGCTATGGTCTGCCACCCCCAGCTGTAGGGGTTGGTCTGGTGCTGCTATGTATTCAAATGCCAAATACTAGCTCCCAAGATCTGGTTACCCCCTCCTCCCCCCAACGAGGGGGTCCTCATGTACACCAGTGATACTATGTAACCTTGTTCCCCAAACTAATTGGTCAATAAAAGGCTAAAGCCTGTGATTGGGCAGTAGATAGAGACAGGCAAGTTTTCAGTTACCTGACTGGGAGTCAGGGCTGTAGAGATGGAGAAAAGAAGAAAGGAGATGGAGAGAGGAGGAGGCTGCCATGAGAGGAGATGGGCCATGAACACGTGGCCAGGAGCAACAGCAAGTAATCAGGGCGTGTGACTGGGGTTTGAGTCAGCATAGCCCCCCAAATCTGCCCAATCTAGGCTTACAGCTTGTAAATAAAATACCAAGATTTGTGTTTTTTATATGGACTAGCTAAAATATTTAATTCACTGTACACCCAGCTGTTTATGCCTTTTATTTACATCTGTATGTGCGTGCACAGGTCCAGGGTTAACACCGGGTATATTAGTTAGGGCGCTCCATCTTCTTCAGTGAGGCAGAGTCTCAGCTGAACCTATTGCTCACCGAGGTATTGCTCCCAGTCCCCTTCCCAGGGCTGGAATTACAGGTGGGCCACCATGCTCTATTTACATGGGCTCTAGGGTTCCCAACTCCAGTCCTCCCGCTTGAAAGGCAAGTGCTTTGTCCAAGGAGCATCTCCCTGACCATGAATCTTTTCCTGACTGGCATTTACTGGAAGTATGAACATGGGTCTCCCTCACAGCTGGAACTGCCCAGGTAAGGAGCAATGCTTGACTCCTTAGCCAGTTGCCTCCAGTCTCTGGCAAGTAAAAATTCTTTCCTAGGGCTTCACTTTTCACGTAAATTGAACTCTTGATTCTGAGGGGAAAACCATACAAAAATTTAACTTTATGTAAATATAGAAAATGTATGACTTGGGAGACAGATTCTTTTTTTCTTTTTGTTTTTCGAGACAGGGTTTCTCTGTGTAGCCCTGGCTGTCTTGGAACTCACTCTGTAGACCAGGCTGGCCTCAAACTCAGAAATCCACCTGCCACTGCCGGGGGACAAATTCTTTCTTAAAAGCTTTGTGAGGTTTAAGAGGTTTGGAAATTGAAACTAATGTTAACATTGGAATTCCCCTCAAAACAAAAAGCTTTGAGAAGGAAGGGATGAAGGAAGAGAAAGGACTTTGGTGGGAAAGCAGCTTGTGGGTAAAGTGCTTGTAGCACACACGTGAGGACCTGAGCTGAGATCCCAGAAGCCAGCAGGGGCAGTGGTATACATCTGTCAACCAGCACGGGAGGAGGGGACAAGCAGGTCCAGGGAGCTCACTGCCAGTCTGCCTAGCCAGAACAGCAAGCTCGAGGTTCAATGAGTGATCCTGTCCCCCAAAATAAGGTGAAGAGTGACAGAGGAAGATGTCTACCAATGGCCTACACACACACACACACACACACACACACACACACAAAGGAACACCCCTTCCCACACCCATGAGCCCCCCCCCCACATACATGAGCTCACACACACATGCATGAGCTACATACACACACTCATGCATGGGCACACCCCTTCCCACATGCACGAGTTTCCCCCAAACACACATTTGGCAACCTACACACACACACACACACACACACACACACACACATCAAAAGCTAAAAAAAAATTTCTGCTGTTCAACTGCAGAAAATCACTTCTGGGAAAAGAAACAGCCAAGCCCAAATTTCTGTCTGAGAAACACTTTGGCACCATCACGGTTAACTGACATACATGTGTAAGATGGTGTTAGCTGCCTGTTCGATTTCCCACAGCGTGGGGTGGTGGAAGAGAAAGGAGGCCTTTTAGTCTCAAGGAGATACAAGAAACCCAAGGTTTACAGGTTAAACCAGAGGCTCTGTGGGTGACTTGGGAAATTAGACAGGTCCTACAAAACTGGGGGCAGGGTCCTAAAGTACGTGCTGAGGTCTTTCCTCAGAAACGAGTGGGGCCCTTGAACCCAGTACTCCAGAGAAGTGGGCCTGTGAGCCAGATTTTGCAGGAGCTCTTTCTTTTTAATATGCGAAGGAAAAAGGAGGCTCAAACAAGTTTTCAATCTAAACTACCTGTTCTGCTGTCACCATTGTGTGTCCCTCACAAGAAGGTTGGGAGAAGTTGTGTTTAGAATTCACACTTACCCTAAGGAGTGAGTGGGTTAATCTTTCTTTTCCCCATAAAGGAACACCGAAGCAATAAAGTCTTTTTCAAAGTTGGTAATATGGGGCTGGGCACGGTGGTACAGGCCTTTAACCCTAGCACTCGGAATGCAGAAGCAGGTGGATTTCTGTGAGTTTGAAGCCAGCATGGTCTACATAGTGAGTTCCAGGCTACATAGAGAGACTCTGTCCCCAAGAAGAAGGGGGGGGGGGGGAGCAATGGGCTGAATATGGCTCAATTGCTAGATTGGTTGCCTAGCATGCATGAAGCCTGGGGATCCATCCACAGCAGGGCCTGAGCCCAGAGTGGTTGTGCATGTCTATAATCCCAGGACTCGGGGAACGGAGACATGAGGACCAGTAGTTGAAGGTCATCCTCAACTATATACTGAGTTCAAGGCCAGCCTGTGCTATCTGAGACCTTGTCTAAAACAAAATAAAATGCTCAGTAATTCAGGGCAAGCCCACCTCGGTGATGAAGGACACATGGTGGGATTTGCAGGCTAGCACACGGGGAGAAGGAGGGGGAAGGCTGATTTTTCTTTTTTTGTGATTTTTGTACTTATAGCTTGTAGCGGACTTGTTTTTCTGTCCTTGTCATGTGAAGAAGAGAAGTCAAGTGCAAAAAATGAAACCAAAGGTCAAATGTTGCTGACTAGGAGACAGTCTGGCCGTGTTGGGTCACTTTCCTATTGCTCTCCATGTAACCGACTGTGCTAAGGTCTGTGGATTTAACTAGTGGGCCTCTTTTAACATCAGAGTAAGTTAATCAAAAGTGAGCTATCCTGGGACTGGAGAAACGGCACAGTGCCTCATTGGCTGCTTTTCCAGAGGACCTGGGTTTAGTTCCTAGCACCCATATAATGGCTCACGACTGTCTGTAACTCCAGATCCAGGGGCTCTGACAGCCTGCCAGTGGTGCACAAACATCATGCAGGCCAAACGCCCACACACATAAACTAAGGATAAAAAATTAGTGCATTTGCAGGGAGAGTGTGCGAGACAAGATCTCACTATGTAGCCCAGGCTAGCCTAGAATTCAAAATCCTCCTGCCTCAGCCTCTCAGGTGTTTGAGTGACAGGTAGGCCACTAGATTAAGCTTCACACCATTCTTGTATTCTTCGATTTAGAATTTTCACATTTTGTTGTCTTGGTTTTTGCGTCTCACTATGGTTTGACTTTTTAAAACCATAATATAGAAAACTCTTGAACGTGACTGGAGTGATGACTCCAGTTAAGAGTCCTTGCTGCACCATCATTAGGGTGGTGTTCCAGTTCCAGCACCCACATAACAAGCTGAGTATGCTGTACCTATGCCTGGAACCTTACACCCCAGGAGGTTAGAGACAGTATTGCTGGGACTTGCTGGCTTCCAGCCTAGCCCAGGAAGACACAAGCCACAGGTAGAGAGAGACCCTGCCTGGAAAGGAAAAATTGGGTAGAGGGTGATAGAGGAGCCACCTGAAGCCTGCCTCTGTCCTTGGTGTTTGCAGAGCTGGAAGCACCCGTACAAATACGTAGCTATACACTCACACAGACACACCAATAAAACGCATCTTAAAAGGACATTTAAGAGAGACTAGCTTAATAAGCCCACACACACCACTCAGCTCCAAGAGTAACCACAGCTGAAACTGGGCATTTTAGATGCATCTATAATCCCAGCACCTGAGAGGCTGAAGTAAGAGGAACACCATGCGTTCAAGGCTAGCCTGGGCTGCATAGTGAATTCCAGACCCAGCAGAGCTACAAGCAAGAGCCTGTCTCAGAAAACCAGCCAACCAAACAAAACAACAAAACCTCACTAGTTGATGGTCGTCAACCTTGTTACCTTCATATCTGAAGCTTTCCCTGCTTCTAGCAGAGACGATCTTGAAACAGATCCTAGACTTTAGATCATGTAATTATCACTGACATTTTCTCATATATCTCTAGAAGACGAATACTTCCCTTAGTTTGAAAATTGTTTTGAAAGATGTTTTTGGTCTCTGAAGTTTTAATTTTTTTAATCATTTCATGAACAGTTGTAAATGTAGAATCCAACCAGGTCCTCCATTGTAGACGACGATGCCAGGAATTCAAAGGGAAATGACTGTCACATGTCAGGCTGTAGTTCAGAGGGTACTGGTTCACAAACATTTGCAGATCACAGTGACTGAAGACAACATCTACTTTATTTGTCCTGATCCCATGACTAAATTGAGTGGGTCTTGAATTTGGGCAAGCTGGGCTGCCCCATGATCTCTAGTCAGTTGAGAGCTTGGCTGGGCGCCAGATGACCAAAGTTGGTGTCATGAGAAATGGTGGTTGAGTCCTTGGTTCTCATCTTTGGCAGGCGAGGTTATTTGGATCCTGTCTGTCAGTCTGTCTGTTTGTCTGTCTGTCTGTATGCATGCATTGTGTGTACATATGTGTGTGTATGCATTGTATGTACATATGTATGTGTGTATGCATTGTGTGTACATATGTATGTGTGTACACGTATGTATGTATGTTTATGCGTGTATTGTCACATGTATGTGAAAGGAGATCAGAGACTGAACTCAGAACATCACACTTGGCAGTAGGCGCCTCTGTCTGCTGAGCTGTCTCACCAGCTCTGAAGTTCTTTCTTTTTAAAAAGATATATTTCCATTTTAGTCATGTGTGTACGTGTGTGTCTGTCTGAATGTATGCCACTTGTGGGGGGGTGCCTGTGGAAGGCAGAGGCATTGTGTCTCATGGAGATGGTTATGAGCTGCCTGACATGGATTCCAAGACTCAAACTGCCTAACTGTGGAGCTGTCTCCCCAGCCGAGATGTATTTATTTGCCTTTTGTGTGTATGAGTGTCTGTGTATATATACACCACGTGTGTGCCTGATGTTCTCTGAGGTCAGAAGAGGGCGCCAGATCCTTTGGAACTGAAATAACATATGGTTGTAAGACGTCATGTGGCTGTTGGGAACTGAACCTGAGTCCTCTGCAAGGTCTTTGTCCTGTGGCCTCAGTGAGTGATCTTAGCCCTGAGCCATCCCTCCAGCCCATCTGAGACTTTCAGTGGGAACAACTTTCAGTCTGTGATGATTCTATCATTTTGTATTCTGCCAGTCAACCCAAAGCCAACATTAGGGTTCAATGCTATTTTTATAACCCTACAGTGCCTGAGCCAACGTTAGGGTTCAGCACTATTTTCACAACCCTACAGTGCCTGAGAAGTATGAGCCTTAAAAGGCCAATCAGCTCCCTGGCTCAGATGCTTTGAGCCAAGAAAACAATTTCCCAGTGACATTCTCCGGCAGTGTAGGGCTTATCTCCAAAGATGTCCTCATGATTGTTTATAAAACCGGCTCAAGATCATCAGTGAACGGGGTGTCATGAAGGACACTTGGCCTCCAAAACGCAGTCTTTGTTTCCTGAAAGTTGATCCTTGCTTTAGCATGGTCCTCAGTCCTCAAGCAACGGAGATATTTTTGGTAATGATTCTGTAGAAGCTTTCAGCCGGGGTGGCTCATGCTTTAAATTCTAGCATTTGGAAGGCAGAAGTGGGCAGAACTCTACGAGTTTGAGGACAGCCTGGTCTATATAGCCAACCAAGGCTATGTATGTAGTGAGACCCTGTCTTAAAAAAAAAAAAAAAAAAAAAACCTGAATTTGAACTTTCACATGGATGAGGTGATTCATGTCTATAATCTCAGCATTCAGGAGGCTAAGGCAGGGAGAATTTCCACAAGTTCAAGGCCAGCCTTGGCCACAGAGTGGGCTTGAGGCCAGTCTGAATTATATAATACCAAGATCCTATTTAAAAACAAAAAAACAAAAAGAGAGGCAAGTGAGATGACTCAGTGGGTGGAGGGGTGTACTGTATGAACTGATGGCCTGAGCTTGATCCCTGGAACCCACGCGGTAGAGAGACCTGACTCCCACAGATTGTCCTGTGGTCTCTACATGTGTACTGTGGTACATATGCATGTACGCATGTGTTCGCACACACACACACACACACACACACACACACACACACACACACACACAAATGAAGAGATAAATATAATAACAAAATTAAAGACAAAACAGGGACCCTGAAGACCCAGACGACTCAGCAGGTCAAGGTACTTTTGCACAAGCTTGGGGTTTTGAGTTGAATTTTTGAAGCCCACGTAGTAGGAGAGAACGAGCTTCTGAAAATTGTCCTTTGATCTCCACATGTGTGTGTGCACATACACAAGTAAGATAAGCAAACAAAATGGATGCAAATTAAAAAAAAACAAAGCAAAAAGAATTTGAGCCTTCAGCCAGGTGGTGGTGGCCCAATGCCTCTAATCCCACCACTTGGGTGGAGGAAGCAGGCAGATTTCAGTGACAACACACACACACACACACACACACACACAATGTTTCTATTGAATTCTTTTTTTTTTTTTTTTTTTTTTTTTGGTTTTTTGAGACAGGGTTTCTCTGTGTAGCCCTGGCTGTCCTGGAACTCACTCTGTAGACCAGGCTGGCCTCGAACTCAGAAATCCACCTGCCTCTGCCTCCCAAGTGCTGGGATTAAAGGCCTGCGCCACCACTGCCCGGCATTTCTCTTGAATTCTAATGATGTACAGAGTCTGTCCCAGTATGGTGGTGCCACATCTAAGCAGGTGGTCCTGGGTTCTGTAAGAAATCAGGTGAGCAAGCCACGGGGGGGGGAGCAAGCCAGTAAGCAGCACTCCTCCATGCTCTCTTCCGTTCCTGCCACCAGGTTCCTGCCTTGAGTTCCTGCCCTGACTTCCCACAGAGATAGAAGATGACCTGAGAGTTGTAAGATGACATAAACCCTTTCCTCCCCAAGCTGCTTTTGGTCATGGTGTTTTATCACAACCATGGCATCCATAACCAACCGTTAACCTATGTTGTGGCCATTTTAACCCCAGAGGTAGACCCAAGAGAGACAAGAACATTCACACAAAATTTTGTGCATGCGTTTTCATAACAGTGTAACCTACGACAGTCAAAAAGTACTGGAACCCTCAAGGTTCAATGGCTGATGGGTGGGTAAATAAAACATCATGTAAACTATGCCTTGGACTGCATTCAGGAGTGCTTAGCGTTGTTACAGCACAGCTGAAGTGCAGAAAGACTATGCAAAGTGAAAGAGGCCGGTAACAAAGTGATTCGCCCTGACAATCAGGCCACTGGGTCCTATTAGCAGGGAATGTCCAGAATATGCAAATATGCAGGTGGCAATGGAAAGAGGGTGAGTGGCAGTGGAGTGAGCTTTGTGGTCACAGAGTCACCCCGTCACAGTTGTGCAACTTTGAACTATACAAAAACTACAAAGTACGCAAATTATATCTCAGTAAGGCTACTTAAAAAAAAAAAAAAAAAAAAAAAAAGAATTTGAAGATTGGGCTAACCTCCATAACGGAGTGTTTGCTCGGTCGGCACGTACAAGGTCCTGGGTCTAATTTGTTCTCTAGTGCTGGACTGGGGGAGGGGGGTAGAGGGGTAGGAAGGGAAAGAGAAAGAAATGGAAGAAGGGAGGAAGGAAAGGAGGAGGAAGAAGGTGGAAAGGAAAGAGAGAAAGAGGGGGAGAAAAGGAAAAGAGGAGGAGAGGAGAAAGGAAGGGGGGTATGGTGGGGCGGGGAGGAGAAGAAGAAGTGTAATTCTTTCTTTCCAGACAACTGGCGTTTCAGCTTTCTTTCTTTTTCTTTTTTTGTTCTTCCTTCCTTCCTTTCTTCCTTCCTTCCTTCCTTCCTTCCTTCCTTTCTTTCTTTCTTTCTTTCTTTCTTTCTTTCTTTCTTTCTTTCTTTCTTTCTTTCTTTCTTTCTTTCTTTTGTTTGTTTTTTGAGACAGGGTTTCTCTGTGTAGCCCTGGCTGTCCTGCAACTCACTCTGTAGACCAGGCTGGCCTCGAACTCAGAAATCTGCCTGCCTCTGCCTCCCAAGTGCTGGGATTAAAGGCATGCGCCACCACTACCTGGTGGGGTTTCATCTTTCAAAGGGCAGAGATGCCAAGTCTGCCTCAACCAGCCCCTGAATCCTCAGAATCTTAGAGCTTGCTGGATATGTGTTAAGAGTTCAAAAGCCTGTAGAATGTAACAGAATTTACTGTACCATTCATGTGATGGAGGACATCAGTGATAAAGTGACCCGCATGCCAGGTATGGTGGCACATGCCTTTAATCCCAATACTCTGGAGGCAGAAGTTGGCAGATCTCTGTGACTTCGAGGCCAGCCAACCTGGGCTACATAATGAGACCCTGTCTCAAACAAGCACACAAAACAAAACAAAACAACCACGGAGATCTACCTATGGAATGGAATTTAAGGTGCTCATATCCAGGTTGGAGCATAGAAGCCCACACCATTAAACTAAGGCAGTATTTCTGAGATGCATTTGAAAGGACCAGAAAGCACTTGTTTTCTTTCACCTAGGCGGATCCACGGACATTTGGGTGGAGGAGAAGGCATTGGGGCCAAGGCTTTCAGGATGCTTTTTAAAATACCTGGTCATGCCAGATGTGGCAGATCACGTTGCTGAGACCAGAGATAAAGAAGGTTGCCACAAGTTCAAAGCCAGGCTGGGCTACAGAGCAAAATCCTGTCTCTAAACCTGCAGCAGCATCAAACAACCACAACAGAGGTGCTTGGACATGAGGAACAACGCAGACGGCATGCTGGCTCTATGGGCTAGCACAGGGAGGAGGAAGCTGAGAGCTTACCATGTATGGAGCTTTGCCTAGGCTGGCACCTTGATTGGAGCAAGCTTCTGCAAGGCACCAAGAATATAGAGGATGGCCCCGGCCTCACCAGAGAAGTTCCTTAGGTAGCAGGCAAAAGAAAAATATGGCTGACTGTGATGAGGGAAAAGAGAGACTCAGACAGGGAAGAGAACTCTATGGAGAGGGGTCGGCCTGAGGTACCACAGAGCTTATGAGAGGTCACAGCAAGAATTCTAACTGGCTGGGCAGTGGTGGCACATGCCTTTAATCCCAGCACTTGGGAGGCAGAGGCAGGCGGATTTCTGAGTTCGAGGACAGATAGGACGATACAGAGAAACCCTGTCTCAGAAAGAAAAAAAAAAAAGAACTCTAACTGGTTTTTGGAAAGTAGGAAGGCAGAGTTGAGTTGTTTGTTTGTTTGTTTGTTTGTTTGTTTGTTTGTTTGTTTTTCACAGCTGTGACAAACGCAACTTAAGGAGGATTTGGCTCACAGTTTAAGAAGGGGTACAGTCTGTTGTAGTGGGGAAGGCCTGGTAGCAGGAATATAAAATGACTGGTTACATAGAAGAGAAAGGATCTGGGTTACCAACCTCAAGGCCCCTCCCCAGTGACTCACTTCCCTCAGCGAGGCTCCGCCCCCACCCCACTGGTCTTCAGCCTTCCAAAAGAGTGCTATCAGGTGATTTTGCATGCATGCTAAATCAGTACCACGTGGGTAGGTGACGCTGCCAGCTCAAGAGGTAGCCTGCCCCCATCTACCTCCGCCGCAATGATCTTTGATCCACCATGTACTTAAACACGAGCATTTATGGTGGACATCCCACTTTCACATCATTATAGAAGGTTATGATAGTGTGACAATATGGGGACCTGGGGAAGTGAGCAGGGGGCCTGTCCTTGTTCACCTTGAAATACAAAATGCGTTAGTCTGATCTCTGAGAGTACCCCAAGTATTAGCAGTCCCAATACTGTTCAAAAGTCCAACGTCTCTTCTGAGTCTCAGGCAGCCCCTCCACGGAGAGCCAGCTCATGTATGATGACACAGAGTAGACATTCCATTCCACATGGGAGACACAGGATCACAAAGATCAGACTAGGAACTGGAGCAATGGCTCCGTGCTTAAGAACACTTGCTGTTCTTCTGGAGGACCTACGTTTGGTTTCTAGTACCCATGTCATGGAGTTCATCACCACAATGGAAACCATAAGACACCAAAGCGAGGCCAAATCCAGCAGGGAAAATACCAAATCGATCCATGTCCAGCATCCTGGGTGGACATCCAGCATCTTGGTGGCCTCCTCTGGGCTCCAATGGACTTAGCTATTCATCTAACTTAACTCTAGTAGTCTCTGTCTTAGGCAGGCTCCACTCCGTGTCTGCTGCTTTCTTCCACAGATGTCCCATGGTCCTAGAATCCCCAACGTTGTGGGTCTCTGTTGCATCTTAGAGCTTACCTTCATAGCTTCAGACAGTGGCCTCTCCAGGCCTCCTTGGAGGAAATCCAACACTGCCACACAATGTCATGTTTCAGGGGCTTTCTAGAATCTGGTACAAACTCTATGACCCTATCCATTCTCTCAGTACCATGTGGGTAGTGATGCTGCTAGCTCAGGAGGTAGTCTGTCCTCATTTACTACAGCTGCAGTGATCTCTGAGTGCCTGGTTTGAGGCTGAGAAAATGCTTCCCTAGGAGAATTTTTTTTTTTTTTTTTTTGGAAGCAGGGGATTCTTTAAACCCATTTTCCTTTCAAATGAATTTCCATGCCTTAGAGTCATGAATGCCCTTGCCCCAAGACTCCATTAACATGATTAATATCTACCAGTTCTGGATTAGGATCTGGACATTTTGGGGGGGCGACTGGCCTTTTCTATCTCATCACATTCCGATAGAGAGAGAATGCCCCATTGCCTGTGCTTCTTGAGTTTATTGTCTGTTTGCTGTGAAGACGTGTCCTCATGTCTTTAAAATTCCCTAACATCAAACATGTCCCCTCCCTGTCCTCAGATCGGCAATCCCCACTTCCTTTTTAATATTTCCAGACAGACACATCATTTTCTCCACAGGGCTATCTTTGACCTTTCAGGCTTCTTCCTTTCCCTGACACTACCCACCCACCCACCCTTCACATGAGTCACCAAATCTCAGCCTCGAAGTCCCAGAGCAGAAGGGAAACTTCTCATTTCCCTCCTCACTTTCCATGGATGAGGCTAAGCCCTAGAGAGGCAGCGACGCGCCCTGGCTACCCAGGGCAAGGCAGGACAACAGTCCAGGTCCCTAACATGCTGACCAGGCAGGTGACTGAGGGTGAGGCTTCTCTATCCTTAGCTCCATCCCTGACACCCCTTTCAAAGCTCAGCCTTGAGCACTTCTCAGGAAACTCCAGAGGTCTCCCGGGTGTCTCTGTCTAGTCTTCCTTTTGGTCCAGTCTCCTTCAACACTCTGCCCCCATTGCGGTTTCCGTCCTGACTACCTCTTGGGAGACGGCTTCAGTATCTTCTGGTGACCAAGAGGCAAGGCCACCAGTTTGGCAAACCTTTATTGAACATCTGTTCTGGGCTAACCGTTGAGATGAGGCAGATGCAGGCCATGCCTTCAGGCACAGCCTGTTGCATTCTCTGCTGAGGCCTGGTATTCAGGTCTCTCCCCTGCTTTTCCTGCCACCCACACAAGCCCTCTGCAGTCTCTGTGTCCACCGAAGCTAGACGTCGGCACCTTCGGGGTGCTGTGCTAGGTGGTCAGAGCGCCCTGCCCTTCCAATGCCTCTGAATCCTGTACAGTCTTTAGCCTCTGTGCCCGCCTGTGAGGCCTGCCCTGCCTCCTCCATAAATCCTGTATTGAACTCCTCCCTGTGTGGGTCTTCTGTGGTTCTCCTAGTCTTCTATGTCAAAGTGATGTCTTGTTTTCTGCCCTGGATTGACTGACTGCAGGAAGCCACCCACAGCGGCCTTTGTTTGATTTCTGGTGGTGGTGGTGGTGGTGGTGGTGGTGGTGGTGGTATGTACCTCACACCTGAGGAAGCCAGAAGCATCAGATTCCCTGGATTACAGATGCCTGAGAGCCACCTGTCACGAGTGCTAGGACCTAACCTGGATCCTACGGAAATGCAGCAAGTGCTCTAAACTGCTGAGCCATCTCTCCAGACCCCTGTTCTTCTTAGCTTTAATTATCAACTTGACATGGTTTAGAGTCAGCTGAGAGGAAAGCCCCAGTTGAGTAACTGCCTGTGGGTCCGTCTGTGTGAGACCGTCTTGGTTGTTAACTGATGTAGGAGGGCCAGCCTGCTTAGGCAATGCCGTCTGTAGGCTAGTAGTCCTGGGATGTTTGAGAAAGCCAGCTGAGGCTGAGGGAGTGAGCCAGCGAGCGGTGATGGTCTCTGCCTTCAAGTCCTTGTCCTGACTTACCTCAATGACGGGTTCTGTGACTTGAAAGTATAATCACCTAAGTCCTTTCCTCCCTTAGCTGCTTTTGGCCAGAGTGTTTTATCCTAAGGACAGAGACTCAGCATGTTAGAACTGTCTCTAGGTTACGTGGCATCCATAAAATCACTGCCACCTCTGAGGATTTGGAAAAAGGAAATCAGACTTCCCTGGGAAATAAGGCTGTCATACTGAACAAATAAAAACACAGGATGTTGGATTGAGACCTAGCCTTATAGTACACATCAGCTTAGCATGCACAGAGCTGTGGGTTCCTTCACTAGCACCAAAAATAAGGGGGAAACACATAAAGTTTATCCACTTAGGATTTCAGGTGAACAAAAATATTTTTTTTAATTTATTTATTTATTTTATGTATATGAGTACACTGTAGCTGTCTTCAGAAGAGGGCATCAGATCCCATGACAGATGGTTATGAGCCACCATGTGGTTGCTGGGAATTGAACTCAGGACCTCTGGAAGAGCAGCCAGTGCTCTTAACTGCTGAGCCATCTCTCCAGTCCTCAAAACCAAATTTTTAATGTAAATATATCTATCTTATGAAATATTTGGAACATGTTTATACCAAGAAACCATGAACTATTTATGTAGAATTTAGATGTTGTAGGGAACCCTGTGTTGTCTGGAAATCCTTAGAAAATCAAACTTTAAAAATTTTAACACGCATGGGTCAGAACTAGGAAGTCGAAATTACCTCAGTCCAGAGTAGGTCCTTCAGCAAGCTTTCACTGTAACTGGAGTGTAAGAAAAACATATTTGCAAAAACTCTTCCAATTTTCTTTTGTATCATAAGAATGTGCCAATCAGGGTTTGGTCCCCAACAGAAATGGAGGGTCAAAGAGACAAACTGATCCCAGAACCATGGATTCCAGGGCTGCCTCAGCTCTTACCAGAGCCTTCAGGTCTTTGGGTTGCTACACAGATTTCCTTTGGTGGTACACCCACCAAGCTTTTGTGACTCACTGTAGAGGCTAAGGGTCTGAGACTGGAGTGCCAGTTAGGTTGTGCTCTGGTGAAGGCCCTCTTCCCTAATGCCAGCTTCTTGCTATGCTCCCACACAGCGAGGAAAGAGAAAGAAAGAGCCAAGTTTGAATGTTGGGGCTATAAGGATTATCCAGCTAAGGCTGTATTCACAGCGTGCTTGCTGCAGTTTCCTTCCCATCAAAGGGAATGACCTATGAACATATTGTTCAGTCCTGGTGTGTGTGTGTGTGTGTGTGTGTGTGTGTGGTGTGTGAGAGAGAGATAGAGACACAGAGACAGAGACAGAGACAAAGAGGACAGAGAGACAGAGACATACACACAGAAAGAGAGAGGAGAGAGAGAGAGGGGAGAAAGAGAGAGAGAGAGAGAGAGAGAGAGAGAGAGAGAGAGAGAGAGAGAGGCACAGATGACATTACGGTCTCTTTAACACCATTTTCTTTACAGTAATTAAGACGAGACTAGTCCATTCTTGCTGGGTCAGGTCACTGATGGTTACACTCCGAGTCAGCAAGTCAGTTTTATTCCAACCAATACATTTTGAACCATCCCTGCTGGTGCACACCTTTAGTCCCAGCACTTGGGAAGCAGAAAGCAGACAGATCTCCGTGAGTTTGAGGCCAGCCTGGTCTACTTGGCAAGTTTGACACTAGTCAGAGCTACCCAGTGATACCCTGTCTCAAAAGAAAAAAGAAAAAAAAAAGTTACATCGAGCCACAGCCAGCTAGTACACTTTGCATTTCTGCTCCAACAAATGGCATAATGCACTTCTGTGGGGTGTAAGTGTACAGTACAAATTTTATATAGCACTTCTTGGGGCTTCCTCTACCTAATATAACGCCTGCAGCAGCACTGCATCCTAGCTCCAGAGGCAAAGACACAGACTTATGGTTCTTGATCCCTCCTTATCCCAGTCACACAGTCAGGAGGGGATTGAGACTCTGCTCTCCCAAACACCAGGCCTTGGAGACAGACTTCAAATGTCAACAAATACTTTGACAGTCAATAAGCTTGAGGATACTCCAGATAAGAAATCCAAATATTGCGGAGGAGGATCGTGACGCCATCAGCCTTCTCCCACCTGGGTCCTTGTATAGAGAAACCTAATGAAGGCCAAAGCCACTTTACAGCCATGGCTGCCCACGTGAAACAGTTTGCATTTCGTGGGACCTGAAGTTATCTGAATTGCCATCTAAAACATCCCCCCCGCCCCCCAAGGCTACAGGCCAGAGCCTGAAACTGTCAGAGATATAAGTGTGAGATGAGGTCTAAACTGGAGCAGAGTGATTTTTATCACCTGCTGTCAGAGCAGCAAGAGTCTGTGGACTCTGAAAACTCCCTGTTGTTTCATAGAAGTGTATGCATTTCAGCTCCTTCTCAGGAACACCCCAGGCCCGAGGGTTAACCATCCAGGTGACTCACACCAACAGGCCGTTTGTTCTCAAATAGTACTTCTGTAATTAAACTTTGTGACCAATGTGTCCAGCCACGAGACTATGTCACAAGCGCTTTGTGGCCACTGCTGGCTTCTTAGCTAACAAGGACCATCAGATGGTACACAGGTGTGATATGCTGTTTTCCGGTCTTATTTTTCTCCATCTTTGTTCTGCAGAGCTTCTTTTTTTTTTTTTTTTTTTTTTTTTTGGTTTTTCGAGACAGGGTTTCTCTGTGTAGCCCTGGCTGTCCTGGAACTCTGTAGACCAGGCTGGCCTCGAACTCAGAAATCCACCTGTCTCTGCCTCCCAAGTGCTGGGATTAAAGGCGTGCGCCACCACTGCCCGGCTCTGCAGAGCTTCTTATTGTCCCCATTTGGGAACAAAGACACCAAGAGGACCCATGTAAGTAGCTCATTTGAGATGAGCCATCAAGGACCTGGAAGGGCCCCAGCTTGAACACAAGCCCATCTCTCACAGATCCTGTGGTCTCTCTGTGCAGAGGCCTGAGTCTCAGGAACACAGGGAAATAGGCTGGCTTACTCCTTACAGAGCTCCACTCAACAAAACCACAGGGAACCTGCACCTCACTCCCTCAGGGTCCCTGTAGGTTCCTGGTTGGCTGGCTGGGAGCCTAGGGACAACAGTGACCTAGAAAACCCAAAGGTGTAGTGTCACATGGCAGAGCAAATCATGCCAGCAAAGGATCCAAGCTGTACTGTGACTTCGTGTGTTGGGCACCCGCTGTTCCCTCAGTTGCTGCTGCCATAGACCAGTCTGTACTCCTCCTCAATGCAGCTCCAAAAATTGTTTTTCTCACCAACATGGAAGTATATTTATTGCTTAAAATGTAACAAATAACCAGTGTTTTAAAAAAATACACACACACACACACACACACACATATACATATATACACATACAAAATTTATGTGTAGAAATTATATTGCAAATTAATGTTCTTATTTACCAATTTAAATCAAGCTATGTAGTTTCATTTGTATTGACAGTGCTGAAGATCAAACCCAGCAAGGAGGTAATTGGACCATGGCAGTAGGACCTGTATGTATAGAATCAGTGCCACTATAAGGGACCCTAGAGGGGCTAGAGAGATGCCTGGAGGGTGGAAACATGTACTATTTTTTTTTCCTGGTGTTTTCGAGACAGGGTTTCTCTGTGTAGCCCTGGCTGTCCTGGCACTCACTCTGTAGACCAGGCTGGTCTCGAACTCAGAAATCCGCCTGCCTCTGCCTCCCAAGTGCTGGGATTAAAGGCGTGCACCACCAGTGCCTGGCCAAAAGCATGTACTATTATAGAACACCCAAGTTCAGTTTCCAGCCGCCCATGTCAGATGGCTTACAATTACCTGTAACTCTAGCTCCACGGGGTACCACATCTCTAGCTGCATCTGTGCTCACACACATACCCCCCCATATACATAGCTAAAAATAGAGATCTTAAAAATAAATAAATAAATAAATAAATAAATAAATAAATAAATAAATAACCCTAGACCAGGTAGGCATTACCTACAAACCAGAAAGTGAGACCTGACCAGGTGCCAGGCAAGCTGTCTACAACTGAGCTACAGTCTCAGCCCCCAAATATGTTTGTTTATTTATTTAGAAAAATATAAAATAGGAAAATAGTGTCATAACACATATGTATTTTGTGGCTGTCCCTAATACTCATTATACGATGGATAGACTTCATATCAGCAAGCAGAGATGACAATAATTTTTCAAAGTGAATAGGTTTTTAAAAAATATAAAACCAAGACTGCGAACTGCAGAAATATAAAATAATAATAATAAAAATATGGGTGAATAGCACAGAAAGTCCACCTTTCAGTCAGATGTTTTAGCATTATGCATGTACACCCATGTTTTTATATACATAGTATCAAAGTTATATATTGTTTTGAGATTTTAAAAGTCTTTCATAGTGGTGAATACTTGTAACCCCATCATTCAGGTTGACTAAAGTCAGAGGGTCCCCAGCTTTATACCAGCCAGGGCTACACAACAAGATGCTGTCTCCAAATGTCAAATCAGAACAAACAAAAACTGGAGACCTTAGGGGCATCTCTCTCTGTTACTGCAGCACGACATTAATCTTTCTAATGATGACAGAGTCTTTTAGGAGATTATGACTTTAGTTCTCAGAATTATAAAACAGGGCAGCAGTGAGCATCCTTAAATTCAAGAGCCCTGTTCTTGCTGGAGTAAGAAGTAAGTTGGAATACTAAATGTATTATTTGCAAAGTCCCCCATTGTCCCAATTGAAACAAAGAAACGGACCCAAAAAAAAAAAAAAAAAAAAAAAAAAAAGAAAGAAAGAAAGAAAAAGAAAAAAAGAAAAAAAAAAAACCCTAAAACAAAAAAAACGCAAACCAGAAGGAAGTTATACACTCAGCCAACGTTCACGAGGGTTATTTCTGGGCAGAACAGCCAGGTGTGATTTTGTTTGTTCTTCAGCCTGCTCTTCTGTCCTTTTCTAGGGTGTCTTACCGGCTTCCTTCATTTTGTTGACTGAAGTGAATTTTCTACGTTGCACAAGGAGTGCTTTTAAACGATGCTAATGTCAAACCTGGTGGAACACCTGCTGGTTTCCTTTTCATCACGTGAATTTCCATCCCCTGCCCCAGGGTGCTCAAGACCTGCAGCCCGGGGTCAGGATTTAGTAAAAGATCCCCCACAGTCACTCCTTGAGGACGCAGAAGACTGCCTGGAGAGTGAGCTTGAGGCAGGGTGTGGTGGCTCTAGGCCTCCTCAGTACAACAAGCAAGACAGTCCCTGGTACCACGTCATTGGGGCTACGTGGTTTTCAGCTCGTGCAGGGGAAGCTTTGAGACATGCTCCGGGTTAGCAAGCGTAGAAGCCCTGTCTTCCGTTTCCAGGCAGGGGCTCTGTCTGTCTGGATTGGCTTTACCCTGACCCGGCCAATAGTAAGCTGTCTGCTGCTAGGTAGCAAGCTGCACCCGCCCCAAGAAAGTCCAAAAGGACACGGAGTCGGACGTGTGCAGTGTTTCCATAGAGGTCACAGACAAGAGTGGGTGACCGCTTTGCGCTAGCTGAGTGCTAAGACACTTCCTCTTTCATTTGTGCGTCTCCTTCAGGACGACACCTTCCCACGTCACCTTAGAGACTGAAAAAAGGGGAACCCAAATAAAAACTAAAAAAACTGAACCTTTTCGGAAGGAGCTGTATAGCACGGGTCTGAGCCACGGCTGGGGAAGTCGTTGGGGGAATCTATGGGCATCCTCCAGTGGTCACAGGGGCCACTGCCCTGAAGCTTGTTCCCCTCACCCATTCATACACTAAACTGCTAACTTTTTCTTGCAGATGATATTCTTAAAGTGAAAACTAAATGCTGACCTCCTTTTCAATTTGGGCTTACTGTATTCATATGCAGTTTATATGTATGTTTCAGAATTTGTATATAAATTGCAGACACCTACGTGGATCTGTGTGTCTCTCTGTACTATCAGATTGTGACAGGTTTTAAGAACCGTCAGAGGCACAGAAAACAACTTGCCTCATATGACATCAAAGGACAACCAGAGGCCACAGGACCAAAGGGCTCCCTGCCGATTTAGCAATCTGTAGCTTGCCTGCCCGCTGATAAGCATCTATTTTGCTCCAGTAAACAGTAGAACCATAACACTTGTTCCGGGAAACAGTAACTGAAGACACAAGTCATAAATAATAAAGGAGAGAAAAAAAAATCCTCTTTTAACTTAATGGACTAAAAGATACCTTGCTTTTCATTTTTGCTAATGGCTCTTCTCCCTGGGCACTCCCAAAGCGAGCCCATTATGGAAGAATCTGGCCTCGGTTTGCAAGCAGCACATGGTCCAAGACATTAGCTGTAAGTTAGCTGTTTGGAACAAAAACTGTTGTTCTGGATTCTATGGCTGCTCTGCATGATACTGTTTGGTTCTCATGGGCTCTGAGTTCTAGGCCTTAGTGGGCGGGTTCTCTGCAGTGGAGGGAGAAGATGGTCAACTTCTCCTTTACATGCAGCCTTTGCTTTGAGCATAACTGAAATATAGGTTAAAATTATTTTTTTTTAAAGATTTTATTTATTTTGTGTATATGTGTATACTGTAGCTGTCTTCAGACACACCAGAAGAGGGCATCGGATCCCATTACAGATGGTTGTGAGTCACCATGTGGTTGCTGGGATTTGAACTCAGGACCTCTGGAAGAGCAGTCGGTGCTCTTAACCGCTGAGCCATCTCTCCAGCCCGGTTAAAATTATTTTTATCACATAATTATTTTCTATCTTCTTGCCTCCTTATTGGTATATGGTGCCAGGGTCTTATTTCTTGCATTACAACATTCTCCCCCATGTGCTGTCCCTACCTCTAGGCTGTTACTCTGTTTGGCTTGTCTGTAACCCTAAATTACCCTCCTGTTCCTGCTCCCTGACCAAGCAAAGTTTCATTTCCTCAGGGCAGTGCTAAGGGCTGGAGAAAAGGAGGATAGTAGATGTTGTGTTTATAAAAAAAGAAAAAGAAGCCAGGGGTATGTTTGGTGGAGGTGCGGTATGGTGTAAAGGAAGGGGGTGCCCCTGAGGGTCCATATTGAGGCATCCCTTCCCCCTGATGGGCCAGCCGCATGATAGCGTAGAATAGAGATTATTTAGGGCATGTGGAGGGGATTTGAGGGGGTAGGAGAGAGAGAGAGAGAAGAGGAGGAGGAGGAGGAGGAGGAGGAGGAGGAGGAGGAGGAGGAGGAGGAGGAGGAGGAGGAGGAGGAGGAGGAAGAGAGGCCGGCCATGAACACATGGAGGAGGGGGGGGAATGGGGAGAGACAGGACAGAGAGGGAAGAGAGAAGAGCAATACAAGAGAGAAAAGAAGAGAACAATAGAGTGAGGGACAGGGCAAGCAGCCCCTTTTATAGTGAATCAGGCACAGTTGGCTGTTGCCAGGTAACTGTGGGCGGAGCTTAGAAATGCTAACAGTGGATATCAGCTAAGGGCTGGAGAAAAAGAAAAACATAGCAGGCATGAATTCATACTATGAATTCATACCATTCATTTACTGGTATGAACCTCTTAACCTTTTTAGTGTATTCTCATGTTAAAAATGGTTAGCCAGCTGGGTGTGGTGATTCATGCCTATAACCCCAATACCAGGATGGGACAGGCAGGAGAACTCTCTTGAGTTCAAGGCCCACCTGGGTTGGCTTTCTAGTAAGTTCCAAGCCAGTCTGAACTACAGAATAAGAGCTTAGCTCAGAGAATAACAAAAATTAAATAAAAATAAAAAGCATAAAATATACTGGTTGTGAGACTTGAAAGCTGTGTCGCAGAACGAAGATGAAGGCACAGAGGCAGGAGTATGGAGAGATGGCACAGCAGCTCAGTGTGTACTGGTTCACAACTTCCTGAATGGGATTGGAGCCCTCTTCTGGTCACCACAGGCACCTTCATGCACATGCAGGTATTTACCCACAGACATACACATACACATAATTTTAAAAAAAAAATGATAATTTCAGACTCAGCTTTTGAAGAGAGGTCAGCTCAGAAATTTTGGAAAATTCCACCGGGGCCCCAGCACATGGGCACCCCTCCCCTCCTGGAAGAGACAGGTTAGAGAGCACGTAGGCTGGAAGGGAAGGGTTGATTAAGCCCCTACCTACTACCTCATTCCCTAAAGACCAATCAGTTTAAAAGTCACACTGTTCTGCCAGTCACATTGTGCCTAATGGCTGCTACTCTAAAAGCTATAAAAGCTCACTGAACGGGCTGCACGGGGTTGTTCTCTCCCACCTTGGTGTGCATGGCGACCCAAGCATGCTGGAACAATAAATTCCTCTTGCATTTTCATCGATCCCCGACTCCGTGGTGTTCACTTGGTGTGTGTGTGGGGGTGTCTCCAGGAAGTTAAGGCTCCCCAGAGTCTTACACCTTTTAGGTCAGTGTGCATACCTGAAGACTTGAGTTTGATTCCTGGAAGCCACCATGGAAGGAGAGAATCACCCCTTTTAGCCACTACACATGTGTCAGTGCATAAACACCTACGCACATGCAGCAATAGTAACAATTTTTAAACAAAATTGAAAAAAAGATTTAGATTTGGTAATTCACACCTGCAATTCATGTGTGTGAGAATGTTCAAGCTCATCTCTCTCTCTCTTTCTCTCTCTCTCTCTCTCAGACGCACACACACACACACACTCACACACACACACACACACACACACACAAATATTTTAAAATTTAAAAACAGAAAGAAAAGTCAGACTTTGTCCACATTTATGGAACTCTCAGGCTGTTGACTGCCTGCAGTTTTTAGAGCACAGTCAGTTGGGAAATTATCCTTTCCTGGGAAACCCAAGATAGACTCAGGGAAGCGATTCCCACGTTCACACTCTGAGGCCTCCTCTCAGGGGCTGAGCTGGCTCTCTGCCAGCTTGCCTCTGAGAACCAGGGCTTAGTCCATAACTCTGTACACAGAGTCCTTCACTAGCCTTTCTACCTCCATATGACATCTTAAGAGACTGACAGACCTCTCCACATGCCTATAAGATGCTTTAAAAGAAAAGAAAAAGACATAAATAGCACCTGGCAGAACAAAATCTGAAAGGCATATTCCTATTCAAGGAGAGATAACACCTTTAGTCTGAAACGAGACAGGGTTGTGTCTGTGTGTTTGAGCTACTGTAACAAAATACCATAAGTTGGATGGCTTAGTGACAACAGAAATTTATTTCGCACAGTTCTGGAAGTTGGGGAACCCAAGATCAGAGTGCTGGTAGGTGCTGTCTGTCAACTCCACGTTTTGGCTCTTAGGTACTATGCTGCAGTCTGAAGTCTCTCTCATGCTGCCACCAATCCAATTCTCGGGAGCCCCACCTGATGTCACCTAGTCCCCTCCTGTGCTAGTCACCTCTCTCACTGCTGTGAGCAAATGCCTGAAGAGTGGAAGCTTAAGGAGAAACCCATTTTAGTTTATAGCTTCAGAGGACCCTATCTATACTACCTTGAGTGCCGCATGGCAGTTTAAGTTAGAGGCAGCTAGTTACATTGTGTCCATGTCTGGAAGCAGAGAGCTCTGGATACTGTGTTTGCCTTCAGTCCAGGCCCCCTGACCACGTGATGGTGCCACACACATTTAAGTTCGGTCTTTCTGCCTCACTTAACCTAATCCAGAAACTCCCTCATAGGCATGTTTCAAAGGAGATTCTCAAGCCTATCTGACTCTGGCTGCCATGGTGCTGGGTTTAAAAGTATGAACCACCACACCCGATCAGAGGCACATTTTAAATAGCTGCTTTGCACTGTTATGTGATTTAAAAAAAAGAAAAAAGAGTAACACATTTAACAATGGGTGTGAGGATACACACTTGTGATCCTACCACCCCAGAAGCTGAGACAGGAAATTGCTGTGAATCTGCAGCCTGTCTAGGCTACATAGTGAGTTTTAGGTCAGATGTGGCAGAATAAGGAAGAGTTCGCCATCACTAGATAACGTAAACTGCATAGTATACTACGCATCCTCTGGCTATAAGGGACCATGAATAATTTCTGTTTATTGGCAGGACTATTTGTCTGCAATGATATGGATTAGTTATTCTGAAATTCCTCTCAGTACATATCGTACCACAGAGCAGTTAAATGCAGAAGTAAATTATGAATAGCGGGAGATAGACTTTTCATTAATATGGAAGGGAGTAAGTAGTACATACAGAAAAAGTGGAGAGCAGGGACCCTGTGGTGTTAGACTGTAATCAGAGTGATTGGTAGGAATTCCCAGGGTAGGTGTCCTGTGACTACTTAGGAAAATTTGCTTTCGTAGAAGTATGCTCTGGAGTATTTAGACCAAAGGAGCAACATGTCTACAGCTGATTCAAAATTTCTCAAGAGAAAAAAATAATCATGTTGTTGGGGAGTGATCTCATGGGAGGGGAAAGAGGATTAGAGGGGGTCCTGGGGAAATATAACTGAAGTACATTATATACGTATGAAATTTGAAAAATATATATGTATGTGTATATATGTGTAGAATATATATTATACACACACACATATTATGTTGAAGGAGATAGAGACACAACGAAAATGTTCACAGTTGGGGCTCTAGGGGTTAAGATTATATAAAGGTTGTTTTTTTGTTTTGTTTTGTTTTGGTTTTTTGTTTTTTGGATGCAGATGGCCTGGTACTTGCTGTATAGACCAGATTGACCTCCAATTTAAAGCTCATCCTACTTTTGCTTTACAGGAGTTGGGATAGCAGATGTGTACCACTAAACCCGGCCTTAAGCTATTTAGAAATAAAGTTTTGGATGGATCTGATTGTTCATACTGCAATTCCAGTGCTCGGAAGTCGGACACAGGAGCCTATGGCCATCGCAGGAGACCCTCCCAAAATAAACCCTTTTTGTCAACTTGGTAAGGGCGGTAAGGACAACACATATGATCCTTGTTATAATAGCTGGGTAATTAGAGCAGTGTGCACAAGGCAAGAAGAGAACTAAAAGTTTGGGGGTTGGGTAGGAGGAAGGGTACAGAATGTGGGCTGTGAGGTCCTTAACTTCCAAGGATGAGAGGATGTTGATAAAATAGTGGCATCATCCCCTGGTTTGACCGTCCAGGGGCCTGAAGCGCCTGAAGGATTGAATAGGTATATGCTGGGGGCGGAGATCAGGAGATTGCGCCCTGGGGTTTCCCCTTCCAGGGCCGAAGGCTCCTTGGGGTCGAAGCTCTAAGCTCTTAGTTCCCCAGGGACCAAAGGATACCCTAGACCCTATGCCCTAGGGTGCAGCCCTGCTTCCTGACAGCAGTGAGGTCGCGACAATCACGCAAACCAAGAAGGGAAAGTCCAGCGGGTGATGTGTCAAGCCGCGGACACGGCTGACTTATTTGCCACCAGTGGTTAAATTACTCAGGCTCAGCCCACGGCAGGTGGTTCCGTGACCCTGCCCCGCCCGCGAGGAGCGGGTCGTGGCGCCCCCCCCCCCCCCCCGAGGGCCGGCGTGAAACAGCGACGACTGGGGACTGTCTGGCACTACATCGCCCTCTTGCTACAGTAGGCAGCCACACACAACATGAGCGCTGTGAAATGGACAGGAGCCACGCCTTCCGGGAGGAGTTACAGGAGATGGGCGGGGCATTTCGGAGGAGTGGGGCGGGCTCAGTGTTTGGAGGAGGAACTTTAGGAGGGAAGAGTACAGATAGGGGGCGGGGCGATGATTGAGGGAGGGGGAGACGCGTCCTCTGTGCGGTGTGGGCGGGGCATGCGTGACAGGGCGAGGTGCGTCAGCGCGAGGCGCATGCGCACTAGGACCACCGTAGGAGCTTGAGGGCGGCCTAGAGGCCTATCCCGGTGAGGGTGGTATGAGGAACCGTCAGGCCCGGGCAGGGGAGGAGGTGGAGGAAGGTCTTGATCGTTGGGGAGGGGCGGATGTGGGAGGGGTGGCTGCGGCGGAAGCAGAGGGGACCTAGGGGGCAGGATGTCTCCTGGGAACGACGCAGGCCTTTCCGGTTGCTCCCCGGGTAAAAGAGGCAAACTCTGAGTTCCGGGGAGGCCCCCACTGTTCACTCAAGCAGAGACTGGGTGGCGTCTGCACCGGCCGTGCCCCAAGTGCAAGTTGCTATGGGCAACCAGCTAGCAGGTCTGGCGAGACCCACTTCTAACTTTCCACTCTGTCTTTTATATTAGGGTGAAGGCGCCCGCTCTCCACTCCCTTTTGCCAGACATGCATATCCTTAGACAAACTTAAATGGAAAAACAGCATCTGAAGGTTTCTCCTTTATAAAGGTATGTAGACTAAAGGGGGCCATGGTGATTTTTTTTTTTTTTTGCTGTTTTTTTGTTTTGTTTTAATTTCATCCTGTAAAACTAAAATCTCAGCCCATGTGTGCAGTACTGAGGATGATCTACACTCACAACGTAGTCTCTAGCATCCCTTTTAGAATGTGCCACCCTCTTGAGCTCCAGAACTCAGAAGTTCACTGAGCACAGGAATTAGCTTAAATTTCGAAATCAGTTGTTAATAAACTGAGAAATACAGAGAAACCCTATCCCCCAAAAAACCAAAGCAAAAAGAAAAAAAACAACAAAAAACAGTCAACCAATCGAAAACTGAAAAGGCCCTTAATTAGAAAACAAACTGACTGGACAGAAATCTTCATCTTTTTTCTTTTCTAACTCAAAAAGCCTCGTGGTGGAACTTCTGCTTGATGTAAAGGATGGATGAGCGATGTAGGGACTCGGTATGGATGAGAAAAGGCCCGTCACCATGAGCCTGGCATCTCATTGGTCATCTTAGATCTCCTCCAGTGTTTTATGAATGACACGGTAAGCTTAAGGAGCTGAGATGTGTCTTGCCAGCCTGCAGTTAAATAACAGAAATTACATTACTTCTCTTCATTATTGAATATCCTTGAGTAACAGTGGAAGGAATGTGTTGTTTGTGTGGCCCAAGTGAGTCAGCTCGACATGTTACGATTATTGTCAAGTGACAGAGGATGTTGGACATCAGTAGGCCTTAAGAGGCCCCGCTAGTTTTTTCTTTGATTTTGTTGGGGCTGTTAGTTACTGTCATTGAGACAATGTTGCTATAGAATTCAGGCTGAGTGTCAACTTTCAATGTCCTGCCTCTGTCTCCTGAGTACTGGGTTTACAGGTGTCCTCACTCTGCCCAACTTACCAACAGCTATTAGGGTGGAAGCAGGTTTGGTAGGAGATGCAAGAATGGATTTCATGGTTTTCCCTTTAACTCTTTAGGTACTTTCTCCCAGTAAACTGATTGGATGTGGGGAAACCACTCTTAAGTGTGGCCTTTGAAGACATTAGCAACAGGTCATTTGTTCTTGAGGGAAGCTAGAGATGAGATGGAAGACAGGTAGACCTTGGTGTAGATGGATGGCGTCTGTATCTATCTTCTTGTGTTTTTCTTTTCCTCTTTCCTTCATTCTTGGCAGATGCAGGTACTACGGCACTCCGAACACACACTGAAAACAGCTCTCCTCTCAAAGAACCCGGTGCTTGTGTCACAGTATGAGAAGTTAGACAGTGGGGAGCAACGGCTAATGAATGAAGCCTTCCAGCCACGCAGTAATCTGTTTGAACCCATTACGGTGCACTCGCAGTCAGACTGGATCACCTCCCACCCCGAGGCTCCCCAAGACTTTGAACAGTTCTTCTCTGACCGATACAGAAAGGCACCCTGTCCAAAGAAACACATTATCTACATTCAATCCATCGGTATGAGCTGGGAATGTGAGGGTTTCGGTTTGGCTTTCTATAGTGACATCACTGGGGGTACTTTTGGGAATTGGGCTGGTGACCTAATTCAAGTGAGCAATTTTTTTTTTTTTTTTTTTTTTGGTTTTTCGAGACAGGTTTTCTCTGTGTAGCCCTGCCTGTCCTGGAACTCACTCTGTAGACCAGGCTGGCCTTGAACTCAGAAATCCGCCTGCCTCTGCCTCCCGAGTGCTGGGATTAAAGGCATGTACCACCACTGCCCAGCTAAATGAGCAATTTTTAATGGCTTCTCTTTTTGTTGTTGTGTTGGGAATTGAACCCAGGGCTCTAAGTATGTTAGATATTATATGTGATAATTAAAAGTATTATTATTGTGTGTGTGGTATGGGAGGGACATACATGTACTAAATCAAGCATGTAACAAAGGACAGCTTTTGTAGAGCTGGCTCTGCTTCTGGTGAGAGTGTCAGGTTTGTACGGCAAGCTCCTTTCCCCGCTGAGCCATCTTGTTGGCCCTGCGTATGATCGCTATTGATAGTTACTTCAATGTAGGAATTTTGTAGCCAAATTGACTTAGCAGTGAAATTGTTACCTATTGACTTCTGTTGTCATCAATGACTGATTAAGATGTGTTTAGATTTTATAGTGAATTCTGTTTCTAGTGCCAGACAGCTAACTCTGTCTTCGTTTCCTCCCCCTGCCTCCCCCACACCATAGGCTCTCTAGGCAACACCAGAGTCATCAGTGAAGAATATATTAAGTGGCTCAAGGGCTACTGTGAAGCATTTTTCTATGGTTTGAAGGTGAAGTTCTTAGAACCAGTTTCAGTCTCTGCAACCAAGTGTTCCTTTAGAGTGAATGAGCACACACAGAACCTGCAGATCCACACAGGCAAGTGACGCACCTTCGCAATCGGAGAGTAGTGGAAAGGACATCTGTATATAATATATTTTACGCACACATTTCTTTTGAAATAGGGCATATCCTGGCATTCTTGAAAAAGAATAAACCGGAAGATGCCTTCTGCGTCGTGGGGATAACAATGATCGATCTCTACCCTCGGGACTCATGGAACTTCGTATTTGGACAGGCCTCCTTGTCAAGTGGTATTCCCTTTTGATACTGTTTGGATGTTGATTTAAAGATATTCAAAGAGCAGGAAAAGACATCCCCCAGTAATATTTTCAATCATTAGGACTGGTATTCTCTGTGGGTGCCAGCATGCTGTGGTGGGAAGCGTGCTCTGAAAGACGGATGCTAGGGCTCCTCTTGAGGAGGCCACGTACTCCCTACCTGACCGTGATGAAATACTGCTTAGCTCAGAGTCATCTGGAGATAGTTTGCAGAACAGTTCCTGTCCATAAACAGGCTTGAGAGGCCTGGTACCTTTACAGGCTCTCAGCTCAACAGCGTGGGAGGTTAAGTTATGTATCGGCAAGACAATTAAACAGTTTAAGGAGATTTGAGCTATTGTTAATATATGTAAAACTCTTGCTAATTCTAAGGTGTGTGTGTGCATGATCACACATGCACAGTACAAGTCATTGAACACTGGTTCAAGGCAAAGACTCTACTGCTGAATTGCATGCGTCCCTAGCCCTTGCTGGCTGGTTTTGCACTTCTGACATAGCACAGATGAAATAGCCATACACCAATATATACGTACATACTTTCTTTTTCAACCTACACATGGCTTCTCTATTTACTTATTTTCCTTAAGATTTGGGATGTAACTCAGTGGTAGAGTACTTGCTTAGAAAACCATCTTTGGGTTACATGTGGTAATGTGGCCCTGTAATTGCAGCACTTGGGAGGTGGAGGCAAGAGGTTGACAAGTTCAAGGGTAGCCTCAGTTACCTGGTGAGTTTAAGGTCTGCCTGAG
Source organism: Uromys caudimaculatus (assembly GCA_028551405.1). NCBI lineage: Eukaryota > Metazoa > Chordata > Mammalia > Rodentia > Muridae > Uromys > Uromys caudimaculatus. The sequence continues at coordinate 11,739,061 of CM052710.1, read as the reverse complement.
CTAAAATACCCTGTTCCAAACAGCCCAACCAAACATAAACAGCAACGGAAAGAAACCAAAGTTTTTCCTGGCATTGGGGCACATGCCTGTGATTTCAGCACTGGGGAAGCAGAGGAGGATCGTAAGTTTGAGGCTAGCCTGAGCTATACAACATCATTACCCATCAGAAAGAAAAAAAAAAAGATGAGAATAAAGGGAAGAAAAGCAACCTAGACCTTGTCTGGGGACACAATAAACTGTAACTCTTTAGAAACTGCCTTGCAGTACTAGAGGGTCTGGGGGTGAGTCAGTTTCTTCTTTTTTCTTTCTTTTCCCCCCATTTCTTTACTTGTTCTCTTTCCCCTAGTTTTTGCTCTCCTCTGTCTAACTTCATGCACACATGTGCACACACAACACACACACACACACACACACACACACACACACACACACACACACACACACACGATCTAAGGCAGGCTGGAAGGGAAAAGACCAGTAAACTGAGGGGAGTGGGTTTGAGCATCCTGGGAGTGGGGCAGTGAGCACAAGGCCTGGAGAGAGCTGATGGGCTGTCTGGGTGTATGCCAGGCTGAGGCTTTGGGGCAGGGGCTTCCCTGACAGATGCTTATGTTAGAGGTGGGCGGGGCTGGCTCTTCTTTCATCACTTCATGCGCAGTGCCCCATCTCTCGAGGTCCTTCATCACATCCTGGATTCTCCCAGCATGCCCCTTTTGAAGTCTTGGGTTGCTCTCCTGCTGTGTGTTTTTATTGGATGTCCCCTTTTATTAACACGATAGAAATGAAACATTAAAAATAAATGCAGAACAATTTATTCATTGACCTAAATACCTCTAGTGAATTTTTTATATGCATTTTGAGGGGAGTGGGTCAGGAAACATTACCCAAACTGTTCTATTTTAATTATTTTTTTTCCTGGGGGGGAGTAAGTTTTAAAAATATTATATGACATAAAACAAGATAAATCAGGGTAGCAGTTGATCTGACATGAAGTGAGTGTATTTTACTACAAGTCATCTGGTTTTCTTCAAGAGTAGAGACATTTTTAAACAGAGAAACATTTAAAGTGTTCTGGCTGAAGGGGTCACGTGAAGTGGCTTACAGAGGTTAGATCAAAGCAGATCACTTGTGATCCATGATTAGATTTGCTTTTTCTTTTAGAATACTCTTTCCCTAAATTTCAAACATCAGTCTGCAGTCCCTGAAGGTGATAAAGTTAAATTGCACAGAATCACTAAGTGTTTACTTACTTAGAAATAAAAATTTCATGAGCTCAGTGGAAGGAGACTTGCTTGGCGTGCTTAGAGCCCTGGCCTTGCTCCCTAGCACACAAACACAAACATCCATAAAGTGGGAACGCTGCTCTGTGTGCTTGAGTCTCTGGCCTTGAACCCTAGTAGCTAACACATACCAAGTCATTACAGTAACAATTGAAAGACCTCAGTACATCTCTGTGGTCTCACACAGGAAATCAGCCACAAGGGTGTTTAATTCTGGTCACCAGTTACCCACCTCCTGAGCGTTTAAAAAGGGAGCAGAGGAGGGGAAGAGGCTCTTCTCTCTATGATAGAGAGGCGGGAGGGGCAGCAGGTGCTCCTGTAGGGAAAGCCAGGAACTCACTGATGTGTGAGGCACAGGTCTGCCCTTGTGCTCCTAAAGGAAAATCGTGACTGTTTTACCTTGGCTCTTTTGGAGTACCTGACTTGGACTATCTGAGTGAAGACTGTTTTTTGGGTGTTTTTTTTTTTTTGGTTTTTGAGGAGAAACTCTGTGAAACTTCTAGTTTCTCTAGAATTCAACCATCCTTTGATGCATGTATGTAGATATAGAGATATAGATATGTTTTTATTAGTGTGTCTTAATTATATGTAATAGTGGGATTCATTATGACATTTTACACATGTATATAATGTACTTAGATCATATTCACCTCTCCATCCCTGTTCTCTCTCAGGTGCCCCTCCCACTCCTGCTGATTCCTTTCCTCTTCTCAAACAGTCTCCTTCTACTCTCTCCACCCATGTGTGTGAGTGTGTGTGAGTGTGTGAGAGTGTGTGTGTGAGTGTGTGTGAGTGTCAGTGTGTGTGAGTGTGTGAGTGTGTGTATGAGTGTGAGTGTGTGAGTGTGTATGAGTGTGTGAGAGTGTGAGTGTGTGTGAGTGTGAGTGAGTGTGAGTGTGTGTGAGTGTGTGAGTGTGAGTGTGTGTGAGTGTGTGTGAGGGTGTGGTGTGGTGGAAATCAGTGAATCTGAGTGTGTTTATGTATAGGAGCAGGAATGAGGGGCTATTAAAGAGCACAAACACCTCAGCTCTGGCCACAGCAGGGAGGAAAATGTCTCTTTCCCCCTCTAGCCCATCCTCCGGGAGGAGCCTGGACCTGGTGAACCCCTTCCCCTGCAGTGAATTTTCTAGGGCAGGGGAAGTGAGTTGGCAGGTAAAGATCTTGATAGGGAAGCCTGGGACAAGAGTTCTTCATGTCAGCAAATCTCAGAAGTGTTTTCAGGGGTGTGCAGACAATCCAGATGTGCATTTCCTGGCCAGATGTCTAAGCAGACTTTCTTGGTCTTTCCTTCGTGTATCTTACCTACTGTTTGCCTGTACTCTCTCTGTAGGTGTGGGCATATTCAGCTTTGCCAGGTATGGCAAGGATTTCTACACCTCAAAATATGAAGGCAGTGTGAAGACTCCACAGCTAACATCTCCCAGTGACTATTCCATTTTTGATAACTATTATATCCCTGAAATCACTAGTATTTTGCTGTTGCGATCCTGTAAGGTAAGTTGCTTAGAAAATCTTCCTTTTTTTTTTTTCTTTAGTAGATAGAAGTTCTGCTTTCCCCAGGATTATTTGTAGGTGCTTGCAAGTTGCTCCTCCTAGAAATGTGTATTGAGAGTATGTTCACAGGGCCCCTGTGTGCCCACTAGCATGCAAATCAAGTCCCTTCTCCAAGAGCTACTGAATCTCTCTGGGAGTGGAGGAGCCCAGAATCTGAACTGTTAGGACCCTACTGACCTAAAGGAAACTTACTATCTTTCTGCCTCAGTCTCCCGAGTACAGGGATGACAGTCACGTGCCACCACATTTTGACAGTCACAAATACAGTCATTATATTGTCATCTAGTGGGTAGAACCCACTTGTGAGGGTTCCCACACATGGAATCCACCAGCCAACACATCAGCTGCACCAAAGGGGAAACCCCGGTCCAGGGAAGGTAAAGAAATGACCATTATTAAGTGTACATGGTCTGGGCACAAGTTTTGGTGATGATGCTAATGGTGTTGATTCCTATAAATTTGTTTCTTGTGGCTGGGGGGGGACCTGTTGTGTAATTGCTGATGGTAGTGTCACAGAGCAGTGACATAAATGTCTTGCAGACTTTAACCCATGAGATCGGGCACATACTTGGACTGCGACACTGCCAGTGGCTTGCGTGCTTAATGCAAGGCTCCAATCACTTGGAGGAATCTGACCGGCGTCCTCTGAATGTTTGCCCTATCTGCTTACGAAAGCTGCAGAGTGCCATTGGCTTCAATATTATGGAGAGATACAAAGTAAGTGGGAAGGGGCACAGAGATGGGGGAGTGGCGGGCTAAGTCACAAAGGGCGTTTCCTCTTCGGTCCTTTAGAGCTATGATTTATCAGAGGAAATTAGGTAAAGATCAGCAGGAAACTGTGGTTTTAAAAAGTATAAAGAGAGCAGGCAAGATGGCTCAATGGGTAGATCCTCTGCTGACTTGCCACGAAAGCATGAGGACCAGAATGTGGGTCCCTAGAAGCCACATAAGTGCCCCTCTGTAATCCTGGTGATGGGATGTGGGAACAATCCAGCAGCAGACTGGCTAGACTTGCAGACTAGCAAGCTTTGGGTTCATGGAGAGAAACTGCTTCAATGTATAAGAAACAACCTGAGACAACCCTGGGCCTACACATGTACACACGGAACACACTTACTATGTAAAAAAACATGCAGAGAAGAACCCTTTTAAAACCCTCAATTAGGGTGGAAGAGACGGCTCCCTCAGTAAAGGTGCCTGGTCCCCAAACCCCACAGTCCCCACAGTCTGAAGATGGAAGTCACATCCCTGAGCCCTTGGTGGAAGGAGAAAATTGACTTCTGCAAGTTGTCGTCTGACCTCTGTACTTGTGCCATGACACGCATCCCTCCCTCTCAGCAATGTAAACAAATCTGAAAAAGTCAAAAAGCTCTCTCATGGTGGCTTGCACCTGTAACCCCAATGCTCAGGAATCTGAGGAAGAAAGATTACCCTTAATTTGAAGCCACCTTGGGTTGCATGAGTTGTAGGCCAGCCTGGGCTATAGGTTGAGACCACTTCAAAAGGAACAAAAAAGAAACTTCAATTGGGGGATGAAGCATTGGGGCTTGTCTGATTCCTTGGAGTTACAAGCATTTGTGAACCGCCTGATGTGGGTGCTGGGACCCACACTCAGGTCCTCTGATGGAGCAGTGAGTGTTCCCAGCACTGAGCTGTCTCTCCGTCCTGGATAATGACTGTCTTATGGTTCAGTGAAGAACAATAAAGGAAGTCTCTCAGTCTCTTGTCCAGTTAGGTCAAGAGGGTTGACTCTCCAGAGCAGAATGCATACTGATTTATGTGGTGGAGTTCACTGTGTCAGCACAGAACTGTGTGGCTGTAATTTTCCGTCCTCAGCAGACACACAGGTCTGTTAGGAAGGAACGGTGTCTTCACGAAGGGAGAGAAGGGCTCATGCACACGTTAGCACACGTCCCCGTGGTTGCTTGTGGTGCACATGCAGGGACAGTACTTGCACCCCTCTGGCCATGGCCTTATACACGTCTGCCCTTGCCTTAGGGCGTGCTCATGGTTGTGCACATGGACCAACAGCACATAATAAAGGCCGTAATGGTGCCTCGGGGAATTAAGCAAATTGGAAGCAAAAGTATGATTATCTTGTCATCCAAAAGTAGTGTAAGAATTAGTATAGTTTATTTTCCTTTGCTTTTTTTTTTTTGAAGTAGGGTGGGGTTTTATGCTGTAGCCCAGGCTAGACTGGAATTCACTATGGTAACTGTGAACTTGTAGCAGTCCTGGCTCAGCCTTTTCTGAGCGTTGAGATTTTAGACGTGAGAAACCCAGCTCTCTAACCATCGTCTGGGCTATGTTCTCTGTAGTTTTGGTCCGAGCTGGGTGTAATTCCTGTCTTGAACTCATAACCCACTCCATCGGACACAAACCTGACTCCCATGCCAGTTATGGAGCCTGAGATTGTTTTACCCTTTCTTGCTTTTTTGCTTTGTTTTGCTTTTTGTCTTTTGAGACAAGATTTCTCCATGCAGCCCCGTTATTTGTTAAAACGAGTTGTCTGTGTTTTTTAGGCACTGGTGAAGTGGATTGATGATGAATCCTGCAGTGAATCAGGAGCAACTCCAAAAAATAGTTCTGAGCGCGTGCACTTGCCCAAACCTGTGGAAGCCTTTAAGGAATGGAGAGAGTGGATAATCAGATGCATTGCTGTTCTTGAAAACTGAGGACTTTGACACGGGGGTGACTGAAACCCTGGCGTACTAGGTGTTTGTGAGTGGAGTTCTTCATGGAGTAAACCATCTGCTGAGTCTGCGCTGAGGCCGATGACCAACCAGAACTCGTCTGAAGTCCCTGGACTGGAACAGGGCTCACTAAGAACGACAAAGCCCTCTCTGCCTTTCTCTCCGTATCACTGGCTGGTCTGGGACAGTAACCCCGTCATTTCCACCCTTCAGATAGGATTAGGCGAAGCTAGACAGTAAACCAATAAATACTTTAAAAATCACTCTGTGTGGCCCTAGGAATGAATCAGCACTTTCCAGGTTGCTTTTGCTTTGAAGAGAGATGCTGCCCCTTGTGAGGCACAGCCGAGTCACCAGGGCTTTGACCTTGCACCGGCTGGCATCCTTCTGGCCCGTGGGTGCCCTTCATTCTTTCTGGCCATTTCTGAGCCTGTCCCTGCAGGAAGAAACAGCTTAATTACGTCTCAGCAGTGAGAACAGCAGTGGTCCTGTCCCACAGCAGCTGCTGGGGGTGGGGGTGGGGCTGGGGGTGGGAGTGGGGGTGGGGTGGGGGTTAGCTCGCCTTTCTCAGCTGTAACTGATGGCCACGTCTGAGGCCTTTAGATGACTCTAATGGTGCTTTTGTCTGTGTGGATCGCACTCATTTATAGGGCTAGGTAGAACTGGAGTTTGTTCTTACATTGTTTTGTCTACTTCGTTGCACTGTGACGTGTTTGAATCAGGAAGGGAGTGGATGATTACTTACCTGTCAGGATGCCAAGAACACCTGCGTGGTCTATCAGTCTGGACATCAGTGAGTTGTGGTAAGCTGGTTGACAACCTCCGGCTCAACCAATCTGTAAGATCAGTGTATCATGGAAAACAGAAAGGAACGTTATCTGTGCCCGTGGTCTGGTAGCATGCCCTGCTTCATTCCTTATTTGTAGTACTGGGTTTTGTTTGGTTTGTTGTTGTTCTTTGAGACAGGGTCTCTTTAAGTAGCCCCTGCCTCTGCCTCGAAAGAGCTGGGCCTGAAGGTGTGCGCCACCACGCCTGCTGTGCTGGGGTCTGACACAGGGCCTTGTGCGAGCTCAGCACTCTACAGTTGAGCAGCATCTCTGCCCCCAGCTTCCCACTTTTCCATTTTATCTTTAAGGTAAGACTTCCTCTCTCTCTCATTTTTTATTTTAATACTGGGGCAGGGTGGGGAGGTGGGGGCGAGGCTGAAGGACAGCCTCAGGTATCACTCCAAGCAATTGGGCCAGCCTGGCCATCCAGTGAACCTCAGGGGTCCACCTGCCTGCTCACCTCGCCCCCACCTGAGGGTGCTGGGTATCATGGGTGTCTCACGTGGGCCTCTGCTTACACGGCAAGCCCTTCACTGGCTGAGCTATTTCCAGCTCTCTTTTTCCATTTGAAATCTAAATGAAATCATTGTTGTAATTTACGTGGTGTAATTAAAAGCATGTTGACAACTGAAGCAGTGTCATTTCACTTTCTTGGTTAAATGTCTAAGTCTGTTTTGAAAATGGCAGCTTGTCACTGGCATCCGTTGGTGACTGTTCCTGGTCCTTCTAATGTCGAGAAGAAGCAGGCGGGCTTCACAGATTTTGTTTATGAAATGCAATCCCTCCTTGAATAATTACTCTTAATCATTCCCCCTTCTACATTTTCTTCAATGTTCCCACCAAATTAAATCAATTCTCTTGTGGGTCAACATTAATCATAAACCTAGAACAGAGAGATTTGCCTAGGTTAAAACTTGGGAATTATAATTATTCGAACAAGATAAGTCCATTTGAAGCTGGGCAGTAGTGGCGCACGCCTTAAATCCCAGCACTGGGGAGGCAGAGGCAGGAGGATTTCTGTGAGTCTGAGGCCAGCCTGGTCTACGAAGTGAGTTACAGGACAATCAGGGCTACTCAGAGAAACCATGCCTCAAAAAACGGGAAAAAATAAAAAGTCCATTTGAACCTACTCTGCAAAGGAGCCAGGAATAAGATTTTTTGAAAGAAATTACTCATGATGAAAATGGGACAGAGCAGCTAAATTTTTGTACAAGCATTTATTAAACAATTAGTTAAATGATACTTTAACAAATTAGGTTGTATACACTTTTGGAGGGTTTTTTAGGATTAACTTTAAAACATAGAATTTAGGGACTGGTGAGATGGCTCAGCAGGTGAGGGCGTCTGCCATCAAATGCCATCAAGCCTGAAGACTTGAGTGTGATCCTAGGGACCCACAAGGAGCTAGCTCTCTCACGGTATCTTTAATGTATGCGGTAGCATGAGCCCACACAATCAAAATGGAGGGGGAGGGAAGAGAAAGACCTTGAGGAATATGTGTAATGTACTGTAACTGGGACTCAGAGGTAAAGTGTTTCCCCAGCAAGCAGGAGAGCCTAGGCTCAAAGCTCAGCCATGCATACACTCTGCGGTAGCCAGGAACCAAGCAGGTTTTGCTCTGCACATGGATTTAACCTACTTGATGAGAATAATTTCCCAATGCCTAAATACTGTCTTAAATAAGTGAGTGTGAAATACCGTTTGTTTATGTCACAAGTCCTATGCTTTGGCTTCAATAGTTATACCCCTCAAGGGACAACCCCCCCACCCCCCGCCACCGCCACCCCCACATACACTGGATCAAGCGAAGGATCAAATGTTGACATCTCAGTCCACGAAAACTTAATAGAGATGGCCGAACAGAAGCAATGGCAAAGATTTTTGTTCAGTTTGTACTTAACCCTACATTATCTCATCCCTACTAGTTCTTTGGGACCAGTTCTCGCTATGTGGTTCAGACTGGCCTTGATCTGGCATCCCGCCTCCTGGGCGCCTCTCCTGGGCTCGGGATCACAAGCGCTTGCTTTTCGAAGCATGTATTTCCCTGACATGGGGCGATGACTCATCCCAAACCCCTCGAGGAACAGAGGGCCCGGGTTGTTGGTTGTTTCCTCTCAAAGTCCCAGTGATAAAGATCCAAGCAGGCAGCCGCGGGACTGCTATTGCCCGCGACCGGGCCCTTCCCCGGCAGGAAGCGCGTAGCTGTCCCCAGCTGCGCCCCGGGAGTCCATCTTTCGCGCGGATCCGCCTCTGCCGGTGACGGGCGACTCCTGTGGCCGCCCCTGGGAGGAGAGCAGAGTTGGCAGCTTGGCCTGGGGGCGTCGGGAACCCAGGTAAACCACCTTAGCCTGATGCACCCCACTGCGGGGAGGTCCCGGCCACCCCACTCCCACAGCCCGGCCTTGGTCGGTCTGGATAGCAGGGCACCTAAGCCGGGAGTGGAATCAGTTCTACTTTAGAGATGGCGCAAAGCTCTTCTGCCAAAAACTCGAATATTGTGTTGGGGGTGTAGCCCAGTGGTAGTCCTCTTGCATACAAATTCGTGGGCGCACGCACGCGCGCGCACACACACACACACACACACACACACACACACACACACACACACACACACCTCGCCCCCAAACTAACCTGCATTCTTTTATCTGAAACAACTCTGTCCAATAGAAAAGTACCGCAAGTCATACGGATAATTTTTGGTTTTTCGAGGCAGGGTTTCTGTGTATCCCTGGCTGTCCTGGAACTCACTCTGTAGACCAGGCTGGCCCTCGAACTCAGAAATCCTCCTGAGTGCTGGGATTAAAGGCGTGCGCCACAACTGCCTGGCCATACACATAATTTTAACTGTCCGGTAGCCCCTCTGACAAGTGGAAAAAGAAGCAGCTGGAATTCATTTCAGTATCATTTATTCCAAACGCCATCTCAACACGTAATCACAGTACGAGTTGAGTTTTATTAGGGTTTTTTTTTTTTTTTTTTCCCCTTCAAGTCTTCAAAAACATCATATTATCTGCTATCTCATCTCTAGCTGGCTGCCCCGTGTGACCACGGTACTGTGATGGACAGCACAGCTCGGGATTCATACTGTCCTAGAGTCCACCTGGGAAGATGGACCCTTTAGACCGAGGCAGCAGTAGAGAAAGGCTGAACTGGGGGTGTGTGTCACACAGGCCTTCTGGATGTGCAAGCTGAATGTAGCACAGGAGGGCCTCTGTCTCAGAGTCCAGTGGGTGCTCATGGGGGTTCTTCTCTCCCTCCCTCTCTCCCTGCCTGCCTGCCTTCCTTCCTGTTTTTATTTGAGAGAGGGTCTCACTATGTAGCCTAGACTGTCCTTAAACTCACTATGTGGCTCTAAGCTGGTCTCGAACTTATGCCAATCCTCTTGCCTTAGCCTCCCCAGAGCTGGGATCACGGGCGTTCACACCCATTTCTGATTCGTAGGGTGTTTGCTTGTTTGTTTTGGTTTTTTGGACCCGCCATTTCCTTGGGGTGTATTTCAGCTTGGGAAAGCCGAGTTGGGAGGTTACAAATGTAGAGACTGTCTAGTCTTAATCTGTCGGTGGTACCAAAAATAAAAGCAACCGTGAAAGGCTTCTAGATGTGCAATTGAGGCTGGAGAGGTGGCTCAGTGGTTAGGAACCTTGGCTACTCTTTCAGAGGACCTGGGTTTAATTTCCAGCACCTACACGGTGGCCCACAACCACCTGTAACTCCAGTTCCAGGGGATCCAGCGCCCTCTTCTGTCCTCTGTGAGCACTGCATGCATTTGGTGTACACACATAAATGTGTGCAGGCAAACTACTCATACTCTTAAAAAGATCTTTAAAAGTAAAAGTGCAATGACCAAAAATGAATTCCAAATAAAATGTGTAATGAACTGAGGTGTTTCTGGCAGGCCACTTCTGTGTCACACTACACCCCCGAGTCTGAACACACAGGGACATCCCTATCCCACATCTCCAGTGAAAACTCCCCCTAAGGCCTCAGCTGTGATTCCAGACTGCCCTGGGTAAATTCTGCTTATGCAAAGTCTTCTGCTTCGTTGGAACACCATGGTTTAACTGTAGGAAGCAGTTAATATTTTTCTATAGTCTTTCCTCAGCGCGTATCAAGTTTGTGTATTTTAGATTTTATTATGTTAAAATGCTTTCTTTTAGTGGTTTCCATTTGAACGGCTGACTTCAGTTTCGTTAAAAAAAAAAAAATCGTGTGATGAAGTTTGGCTTGAGATTAGGACAGAATTTCTGACAGCCTCTCAAATGGCCCTAATTAGACTTCTGCCACTTTGTAGGTTCTTCTGAGAAGGGAGGGGCTTTTCAGCACTGAAGATTTGAAAAAGTCTGATCTGTGAGCTGTGGAAAATGTTGGAGACGCTGTAAGCCTTGCATTAGCAGATGCTCAGCCATGATTTTACCCCCCACTCATGGTGTGTGTGTGTGTGTGTGGGGCGCGGGGGTGTGGGGCTCGGGGATCAAATCCATGACTTAATGCACAGTAAGTGCTCTGCCACAGCTTAATCCCAGTCAAAATTTAATTCTTCGTGTGAAAAAGAAATGACTGCATTCAGTCTATTAGTATGCAAGTTTGCTTTCATCTTTAATAAATGGTAAAATCATATATATATGATTATATATATATATATATATATATATGAGCGCAAATTTCAAGCAAAGAAAAGGGGTCAGCGTGGAAAAGTTGAAGATGTCTTGATTTAGTGCATGTGGACATAAGCCTGCAACAGCTGAGTAAACGCTGGCATTTAAGCCAGTGGCAACAACCAGCCCCAATTCGGGTTGTTCTAATATCAAGTTCCGTGTTGCTTTCAGATGTGACCGACCTGTGGAAGTAAAATACTGACAGCCAGAAACCAAATCACTGCATTTCCAGATTGTTTATGCAGGGGCTTATGAGATTAAACTTTCTTTCAACTTCTTTTCTAATCGAGAAGGGGCCATCTGGGGTTAGTTAAAAAAAAAAAAAAAATCAGAGGAATCAGTCTGTGGGCTTCTCACGTTGCAGAGGTTGGAGGCGGGGATGTGGTGTCAGGAAAGTGCCTGCTACCCACTGAGGCGGTTTAGAAAGGAAACTGGGCTGACAAGATGGCTTAGTGGGTGAGGGGGTTTGCCACCAAGCCTGAGGTCGAGTGTTTGATCCCTGGGTTATCCTCTGGTTTTCATCCATGCGTCATGCGCAGTAATTCAATACATGCACACACATATGTATGTATGTATGTAATATATGTACATTATATATGTTAATGTGTGAGTGTGTATGTATATGTATATATGTACACACACACACACACACATATATGAACCATCACATACATGAAGTGAATTATGGGCTGTGGATATCCCTCAGTGATAAGAGTACATGTCTAACATATGTGGAACCCTTGGGTTTCATCCCCAGCACCATAAAAATGAAAGAGAGAGAGAGAGAGAGAGAGAGAGAGAGAGAGAGAGAGAGAGAATAAAAAAGCCAAGGTGTTATTCCATTTGTCCCTGTGCAGTGCTGGAGCTTGAACACAGGTCTCTCTGTGTGCTGGGCGTGTTCTACTGCTGAGCCACATACCCAGCTCAGTTGTGCCTTGCAAATCAGCTCGTGGAAAGGGCTTGGAAGGTTATCAACACAAAGACATGAGAAGTCTGCGATGGTAGATCTGCCAAATACTTTGATTTGACCTCACTACTCAGTGTATGCATGTACTGAAATGTCACCCTGAGTCCCATAACTATGTACAGTTCCCATGTGTTGATAAATATCGGTCGGGCTCCAAGCATGGGTCTATACACCCACCACTCCAGGATCTATGAAGCTCTAGCAGAAGAATCGTGAATATAAGAATAGGTGGGACTCTTATATAGAAAGCTCTGGGCCTGTTTGGGCTACCTGGCTGTGGGGCCAAGGTGGGTGGAGGCACACACAAACAGGAAACAGGCTAAGACTAAAACTAAATCTGCATGGGTAGGATAGTAATCTCGGTCCTCCATTTGCATACCTACTTAGCATTCAGCATTCATTTCTTACATCTTCTATCTTTAGTCTCTGCTCATTGATCAGTGCTTGGTACTTTCAGTCAATAGGCCATTATGGATATTTGGAACCCCATCTTCTGGTCTTGGAATAACAGTGGTTTCTGTGCATGATGTTCTCAGCCTCCTGTGGCTCACCAAGCACCAAGCACTTCATGGTAGCACCAGGCTCCCAAGTTATCATTGTAAATAGATGCCATTTTATTTGTTTATTTATTTTAAAAACCGTTTGAGATTTATTTATGTATGAGTGCTCTATCTGCACGTATACCCGCAGGCCAGAAGAGGGCACCAGATCCCCATTACAGATGGTCGTGAGCCACCTTGTGGTTGCTGGGGATTGAACTCAAGACCTCTGGAAGAGTAAACAGTGCCCTTAACCACTGAGCCATCCTTCCAGCCCCTAGACACCATTTTCAAAAACTCATGTAACATGGAATACTACTCAGCTATTAAAAACAATGACTTCATGAAATTCGCAGGCAAATGGATGGAATTCAAAAATATCATCCTGAGTGAGGTAACTCAGTCACAAAAGAACAAACACGGCATGAACTCACTGATAAGTGGATATTAACCCAAAAGTTCAGAACGCCCATGATTCAATTCACAGCAACTGTTGGACTGAGCGTGGGGTCCCAGATGGAGGAGTTGGAGAAGGGACTGAAGGAGCTGAGGGAGTTTGCAGCCCCATGGGGAGGGAGCAACAGTGTCAACTGGTCAGGCCCCCCGGTGTTCCCAGAGACTGGACCACCAACCAAAGAATGCATATGGAGGGACCCATGGTGCTGGCCACATATGTGACAGAGGAGGGCCTTGTTGGCCATCAGGGGGAGGAGAGGCCCTTGGGCCTGAGGGTGTTAGATGCTCCAGTATAGGGGAATGCCAGGAAGGGAAGAGGGGAGTGGGTGGGTGGGTGGGGGAGCACCCTCATAGAGGCAGGGGGAGGGGGAGGGGATAGGGGGTTTCCAAAGGGGAGACCTGGAAAGGGGAAAACATTTGAAATGTAAATAAAGTATTAAAAAAACCAACTCATGTAACAAAGGGGTGTGTCAATCAGTGAAAGATAATAAACCTCATTCATTCACATGGTTAGTCTCAATATTTTAATTCCAGGTGCTATGTGCTAGGGTCTTGTCAAACCCTTCAGGATATAACAGTGACGGAAACAAAAATCTTCCCCAATTTTCTCAAGGAAGAGACAAGGAGTCGAGGAAGAAACCAATGCTTTTATGGCATAGAGTCAGAATTAAAGAACAGAAGCAAATTCTTTTGGGGTTGGGGGTTGAGACGTGTTGTCCAGGAAGCCTTGAACTTGCTGTAGTCAAGAACCTTGACCTCCTTGTCCTACACGTATGTGCCACCACATTTGGTTTTATGCAGTGCTGGGGATTGAACCCTGGGTTTCTTGCATGTAGGTGAGCCCTATACCAACTGAGCCATGCCCCCCCCCCCCCGCCCCAAATATTCTTTTGGACAGAGCAGTTAGGAATGCCTCCACATGGCTGGAATTTGGAATCAAGCAAATTAAAAGGATATACCATATTCACACTGAAGGGAGAAATGGCTCCGTGGACATGTGGTCGCTCCCAACCCTCTGTAACTCCAGAACCAGAGAATCCGACGCCCTCTTCTGGCCTCTTTGGGCACTGCATGCTTGTGGTGCACAAGGCCTACAGGAAGGTTAAAACACTCATAGAAATAAGGGGTGGGGGTGGAGGAATCGATCAGTGGTCAGCATAGTTGAACCAAAGAGGAAAGTAATAGCATCACGTGGGTTATCTAGGGTTCATCCCTGATGAGTTGTGGTTCGTGTGCACTTTAAAAGAATCACTATGGCTGCTGGGTGGGAGTTGAAGGTGTCAGAATGTAGCTGGAAGATTATGGTTGTAATGCAGTTAAGATGATATTAGCTTGGACCAAAGGGAGAAGAAGAGATGGCAGTTCAAGTCAGGCCCTGGATATATTTAGAAAGAAGAGCCAGGTGTCGGCGGTGCACAAGCCTGTAATCCCGGTGCTTAGGAGCTGGGAGCAGGAGGACCAATCAGTTCAAGGTCATCCTTGCTTCGTAGCAAGTTGGAGGTAACCCTGAGCTACACGGACCCTGTCTCAATAACACCTCCCATAGAAATGTTTGTCTTCCTGAGTGGCAAAAAGGTGAATATAGATGACATACCTGCACAGCCCAGGTTGTGTTCACTCTCAATACCCTTTGGGGACGAGTTCTGGGGCGTCAGAGTTGCTGTCTAAATTCCTCTGGAAGGAATCCAGAAGCACTGAAGTAGTTTTAATTTGGCTTTTAACGCTCAGTGGTTTTTTGCATGAAAACCCAAACTGACAGTCCCCGGCCACTGTTTCTGTCTTGTGTCTTTAGAAGCATTATAAAAATGAACACCAGGGGGACCTAGTGTGCCTCGGTGGCCGGCCCATCTGTTGATGTGGTGGACCTGTGTTAGAAACACATCTGTACACACGGACGGTCACCCTTTCCTCCGTGTTCTGTATATCTCTAGGAGTGATGCAGCCTGTAATGGGTTAGGATTGCCTTCGTACGGGCTGGTTTTAATGACTGTTTAAGACTTCAAAGCAGTGGCTTCTAAACACTAGATTGCTTATCAGTGAATTCCAGAATGTGGGAGCTTTTGAAAGTAAGAATCAAGCCAGACATGGTAGTACTAGTCTGTAATCCTGGCACTTGAGAGGTGGAGACAGGAGGATCAGAAGTTCAAGGTTGTCCTTGGCTGGATAGTGGTTCAAGGCCATCCCAGACAAGTCAGAGAGAGGGAGGAACAGAGAAACTGAATTCTGATGATTTTGATTTTTAGTTTATTTTGGACAGAGAACAGACATCTTTGTGTAATAAATACCTGGAAGTGACTTGAATTTAGTCTATTGAAACTCAGACTTAGGATGTATTTTCTATTCTATCACCAGATATAAATAAATGCCCTGAAGCTATGTACTGCTGGAGAGTAAAACCGATGACTGTGTGCTGGGAATGTGGCCCAGTTGGTAGAGTACTTGCCTGGCATACACCAGGCCCTGGGTTTGATCCCCAATGCTCCATAAAACTGGGCACAGTAGGGGGCTGGAGAGATGGCTCAGCAGTTAAGAGCACTGACTGCTCTTCCGAAGGTCCTGAGTTCAAATCCCAGCAACCACATGGTGGCTCACAACCATCTGTAATGAGTTCTGATGCCCTCTTCTGGTGTGTCTGAAGACAGCTACAGTGTACTTACATATAATAAATAAATAAATAAATAAATAAATAAATAAATCTTTAAAAAAAATAAAAAAACAAAACAAAACTAGGCACAGTAACCATGCCTATAATCCTACAACTGATGTGGTAGCTGGAGGATCAAAAGTTCAAGGTTATCCTTTGCTACATAGGCAGTTGAAGGCTAGCCTGGGCTACATAAGACCCCGCTTTCAAAAAAAAAAAAAGATGAATTGGTAAAAGGTTTGGAAACACAGTATGAAGACATATATTTGTCTCAAAAGGGCACATAACCTTAGCAACTAGACAGAGGCACACTTCCTACTTTTGTACAGAAGGGACATCATCTAAATATAAGAACAGAAAGTAATGAGCCGAAAAGGGTCATCATGGAAAATTTTTTAAAAAAATCAGTTGAATGCATTGGCAATTGTCCGATCCTGCCTGACTTTGACACCTATGATCTGAAAATTACTTCTGTGATGGTCTAGAGAGACTGCTCAGTGGTTAAGAGCACTGGCTGCTCTCCCAGAGGACCCAGGTTCCATCCTGAGCACCGACATAGAAGCTCACAATGTCTACAATACCAGTTTTGGGGGCATCTGATAGACCTTCTACAAGATCTTCTGGCTTCTGCAGGCACTGTACACAAGCAATGCACAGACATACATTCAGACACAGCACTCATACGCATAAAATACAATGAAAACGTAATATTTTAATGTGTGTAGGTATTTTGCCTGTATGTATGTCTGTGCACCGCATCTATGCCTGTTGCCTTCAGAGGATGGAAGAGGACATTGGATGCCCTGGGACTGCAGTTACTGATTGTTGTAAGGTGCTGTGTGGGTGGTGGGGCTTGAACCCGGGTCCTCTGGAAAAGCAGCCAGTGCTTTTATTTGCTGAGCCATCTCTCTAGTACCAAAATAATAAACATTTAGAAAAGGGACGTTGACAATCCCGTGTGTGTATGCGGGGGTGCACATTTGTAAAGGTGGGCTCTCCTGAACTTGGTTATGTGGATGTCAGAGGTCACGATTGGGTACCTGGCTCTATGTTCTGTTATTCTTTTGAGGCAGGGTCTGTCATTGAGCCTGGGGCTTGCTCCTTCAGCTAGATTGTCTAGCAGTTGAGCCCCACACCCCCACCCAAAGGCCGAGGTTACAGCTGGCTTCTGTGGTTAAACCAGGGGTTAAACTCAGGCTGGGCAGCAAGCGCTTTGCTTTTCGCTGTCTTTTTAGCCCTTATAATGACTCTTGGAGTGTTTTCATTTTATTATGTTTTCTTTTTGAAGACTGACCTGGAACTTGTGGACAGCCTTGCCTCTGCCTCCCATGTGCTGGCGTGACAGGTGGTGAGCCACCACCAGGAAGGAACTCTGTGTTCAGAACTGGGGTGCTCTGACCTGTCGCCATGTTGTAGACACGTGGAGCGGGGATAAGAAACTATGGTCTGCGGGCCAAATCCAGTCCACTACGTATTCATTTTTACTCTTGTAGGTGACAGGACCCAGAGGGCTCCCCAATGAACTTACTCCCCGGTGCTACCTCCACTTTGTAATTCACTGTGCAGGACAGGCTGTCCTTGAATTCAAAATCTCGAATTTGTCTCCTGGGTTCTGGAATTACAAGTGCATGCTACCAAGTCTGGCACCAAATTTTGTTTGCTTGCTCGCTTGCCTGCCTCCCTCCCTCCTGCCCTCTTCTTTGTTTCTTTGTTTCTTTCTGGGTTTATTTTGCATTCAGTTATATGTATTTGTTTATATGCGTGTGTGTATTTGTGGATGAATGCTGGTACCCAAAAGGTTCAGAAGAGGATGTCAGATCCCTCAGAGCCATAGTTTACTGGCAGTTGTGAGCTGCCCCACTTGGGTGCTGGGAATTGAACTTGGGTCCTCTGCAAGAGTGGTATCAAACCATCTCTCCAGTCCCTCCAGATTTTATTTTAATAGATTGTGTGCTAAAAATGCCTTACCATCCCCCCCCCCTAAATATTTCACATATGGTCATTTTTATGAAATCTCTGGATCCATGATAAAATATTGTTGATGGCAGCTATGCCCTTTCATTTATAGTCTGTGCCTGCTTCGGACCTTATAATGGCAACTGAATAGTTTTTCCAGAATCCTGTGATAAGAAAAACCGCAAGAGTTTACTATTTGGACCTTTATAGTTAAGGCTTGCCAGCCCTTGGCATTGGGTATCTGTGATGTTTACTTAGAGATTTAGCGTTCTGAGAAGTCATGAGCTTCAGTTGATACAGCGCCTGGCTAACACGCTCAAAACCCAGGGTTCAACCCCCAGCCCCACATAAATCAAGCAGGGTGGCACATACCTGTATTCCCAGCACTTGGGAGGTGGAGACAGTAGGATCAGAAGTTTAAGGCTTGACTAAATATTAAGTTTAAGGTGAGTCTGGGCTACAGGAGACCCTGTCTCAAAAACAAGCAAGCAAACAAACCCACAGAACAAAACAAGAGGCTTGAAAAGTTCTTGGGGCTTTCTGTAACTGCATTTAGATAGTTATATCAGCTTCCGATCACAGAGGCAAAATAGCAGAGGCAAACAGCACCCTCTAGTGCATGCTGTCCATAGGCTGGCTCCTTTCACTAGCTCCACCTTCCAATAAGGGCGTGGCCTTTGACGTACCTTTAACATCACAGCTTTAAACTTTATTGCTCTCTTTAAAAGCAGGTCTTAAGATGTAGCCCTGGCTAGGCCGAGCTCGAACTAGCAGCCATTCTCCTGCCCCCATCTTTCAGAGGCTGGGATTACAGGCACGCACCCCAGTGCCCAGATGTGACTATATCTTAAAAATACAAGTTGGTCTAACTTGTGGCATGGTGGTGGAAGAGCACATATACTATGGCCTATGTGTGTGCGCCTCAGAGGACTGTTTGTACAAGTCGGTTCTCTCTTTCATTATGTGGGTTCTGGAATCAGACTCAGGTTGTTAAGCTTAGCTGAGCAATCTTGCTGGTGTACATGTGGATACGTGGACGAGCACACCTAAATAGCCGTGCTCCACCCAGGCTCAGGAGCCATCTCCGAAGAGGGTGTGAAAAGGCTGTAAGACCCGGGGATCAGGGAGGCCCAGAGCAGAGGCCGTGTCCACTGACTTGCCAGGATGGAGAACTCGAGAGCTCACAGAGCTGTGGCTGCCTGCACAAGATCAAGCCGGGCACCCTTTGAGCACAGATGGGAGGGGCCCATGAGCCCCCAGCTTAGCTGAGGAGCTTCTGTATTTTAAAAAGTTTCTAATCATTTTTCTGTTTCCTGACGATGGATTAAAAAAAAAAAAAAAAAAAAAAAGAGAGAGAGAGAGATAGCTGCATTACCCACATCTTGAGAATCATTATGTATCCTGGGGTACAAGATTTTACAGCTTCTGAGATCAGTAAAAAGCACTTCAATACAGAAGAACATCAGACTCTTTAAATAAAAAGCCATAAATTTATTGTAAATCTAGAAGTACCAGAATGTCACTCATACAGAACAGGATTTTTTTTCTTCCCAACATTTGCACCCCTGATTGCTGACATACTGAAATGGGCATACATTTTCTTGTCTCATGCAGTACACGGATTGAACTTAAGAGTAGATCCCTCAGAAATCAGTTATAAATCTTAAATCGTCTCCAACATTCGTAGTACAAAATAGCTTGTAAAGTGCGGAAGTCACATACACCTGCCAACCCGCCCACGAGCCTAGAGCACTTCTTGGGGGCAGCCCCACAGAGCTTTGCTACATCCATCTCATTTCACGTGCGTCTGCTTTTCTGCACAGACACGAGGTCTTTCAGTCACTCACCCTCCCCAGTGTTTTACAGATTGTCCTATTTCTATGGCTGATAAGATGCTGCATTCAATGTGGCATGTCACTTTCGTCTCAGTGCAAAGATTCAAGCTTGTGTGTACCTGTTACCAGACCAGGCTTGTTCTACGTTCCCCCTGAGTTGTCCTTAATAGCAAAGATGAGGAAAGGTTGAGCAGCAAGCATCGGCCACCCTGTCGGGGAGATGCCGTCAAGCAGGTGAGGAAGTAGCCCCTCATCCTCACACTGCCCCCTTTTTACAGAGAACTGCTAGAATGCAGAACGCTATACACACATGTAGTGTAACTCGCCGACAGCAGTGACCAGGTACCCGGTACCCATGGCAACTTAGGGCAATCAAGTTCTACAGAAGATGTAAATTGCAACTTGTAACTCGGGATGGTGACGTCTGCGTTTCTCCCATTTCAGATGAAATGAAGAAGTGTTTCAACAGTTACTGACTGAGTAACAACAACAACAATAACAACAACAACAACGACAAATCACTGGAAGTGTTCCAACAATTCAATGAGATATAATTCTGATCGAAGAAGATCCTCAAGTATTCTTAGCTGATAATGTAAAAGTCGAGGCGACCTTTCTGTATTCCCCGCCCCCTTTAAATAGCACAATGTTGCCTTTAACAACACCCGAAGAACCGTTACAACCTGGGCTGTGGAAACTGATATTATGAGACCAGAAAAGCTCTCTGAAACATTTATGGAGCTGCAGAACAGAGGTAAAAAAATCACCTTTTATTTATTTTGATTATTAGATTTTTTTTTTACATTGAAATATTTTTTTGTGTCTATCTGTGTGTAGGTGCATGCATCTCATAGCATGTGTGTGGAGGTCGGAGGACAACTCACAAAAGTTGGTTCTCTCCTACCGTGTGGGTCCTAGGAGTTGAACTCAGGTCATCAGACTTGGTGGCAAGCACCTTTACCTACCGAGCCACCTCGCTGGCCCTTTCTTTTGATTGTTTTAATCATCTTAGAATAACTTAATAATAAATAGTGGTTTAAATTAAAGACACAACAGTCATTTGTTTTTTTGCATTATGAAGAATAGGAAACATGAGTGCAATTTAACGTTTCTATTAAAATACTTGGGGTGATGACTGGCCATGAAAAATAGCAATAATCTTCATGTTTATGAAGCTGAGGAAGTTATATGTGTTTAATTTTTTTGCAGATTAATCAAATGCTCGGCTTTAAAGCGTTGCTTCCTTTTCATGGGTACTTAGAAAACCCAGAAGCCACAATTCGTCAATGTAAACTTTAGTAATTTTTTTTTTCAAATCGTTAAAAAATAATTCACCTGTATTTCTGAAAATTAGCAACGTCTTTAAAGGTTCAAGATTGTGTGGTTTTGTTTGTTTGTTTGGCTTTGTTTTTTTGTTGTTCTGGAATGGCCAATTCATTTCTGTGACTTAGGCTGGATGTCACTTTATAAAATAGTAGTTTGTCACAGGAGCGAGTGCTTTTAACAGCAGTCTGTCAGTCCACGGCATGCTTTCATGCCTGAATGTCCACTGGGTCCCTCTTATCTTTTGTATTGCTACGGAATAGGGCAGGATTCCTGTATGCAAAGTGTTTGGTTGTTTTGGTTTTGGCTTAAAGAAACAAGCAAAAGGGACAGGAGGGGAAGAGACAGCCACTGGCCCTGCTGCCAACAGGCATTCCCTTCATGTGGGTTTGAAGGGGGAGTCTAGTGGTTGACACCTACCCCTCCCTGTATCCCCAGGGGCTCTGTTCCCAGGCGACATAGAAGCTATGACATGGAAATGTGTCACACGGGATCCATTTTCATATGAGCCTTGTGTTCGCATTTCCCAAGATCCATTTCCAGAAAGTCTTCAGGTATGTCCTGTAATGTCTTCCCATGATGCCTGTCTGTCTGGTTTTCACCTGAATGAGAATTCTGGCACAGGCCCTTTTTACAGGGTCTTACCAGGGCGAGGCACACTGCAGCCAGTGACATGCCTACGGCGCAGGAGTAGAAGGCCCTGTTGTATATCTTGCTCTGGTCAACCAGCAGGCCTGGAAGAAAGCATCGGCACCGTTAGTGACATCACCACCACGCACACCCTCACACCAGGGCTCCCATCCTATCCAAAAACTTCTCCATCTCTTAGGCTGACCTACTATCTTTTAATTAATTAATTAATTAATTTTTTGAGGCAGGGTCTTACACAGTAGCCCAGGCTGCCCTGAATCTCACTATGTTGCTCAACCTGACCTCACACTCAAAGCAGTTTGCCAGCCTCCACCTCCCTGGTGCTGGGATTACAAGCACAGACCACCACACCAAGCTAGCTTCCTTCTTTGATTTTAATTTTCTAAAGGAAACATACTCAAAGGCAGAAACCTGCCGGGCTGGAGAAAGAAATGAAGCACACAACATACTTAGCACCTGGCAAAAGTGAGTTTTAAGTACTGACTAGTTCTTCACGGGCTAAGTTCATCCTGTTGAGAATCAAAAAGGCAGGACTATTAGGTGCCTCTTACTCTAACATGCTAGTCTTCTTATTAATTTATTGTGTTTTTCTCTGTTTTGTTTTTGCTTTTGAGACAGAGTTTCTCTGTGTAGCTCTGGCTGTCCTAGAACTCGTTCTGTAGACCAGGCTGGCCTCAAACTTACAGAGAACCCTGTCTCTGCCTCCTGAGTGCTGGGATTGAAGTCATGTGGCACTATCGCCAGCTCGACAAGCTTGTATTCTTAACAAAAAGAAGGGGTGTGTTGTTTTTACTTCAGGAATCTTTTAATGAGCACAGTTTCTAATCATGGGAGTTGATTTTTTGAGACAGAGTCTCACTATGTAGTTCTGGCTTGGCTGGGTCTTACTATATTAGGCCAGGCTTGCCTTGAACTCACAGGGATCTGCTTGCCTCTGCCTCTGTCGTGCAGCAGGCATTACAGGTGTGTGCCACCACGCCTGGCTTTAATCACAGGAAGTGTAAGGACACAGCACAGCTAGGATGTGAAACATGATTTGCCCCTACAACAAAGAAGCATTCTGTACTAACCAGTGAGCCACCGGTGGCCCAGTGGGTAGGGGCGTTTCCTGCCGAGCCTGATGCTCTGAGTTCAAACCCTGAAACCCACATGGTGGGAGGAGAAAACCGACTCCCTTCAAGTTGTCCTCTCACCTCTACATGCATACTGTGGCACATGCCCACCTGCTAATAAACAAGGGGAAAAAGCAGTTTAATCACCTGCCAGGGGCGGTCCCGCAAGCCCGGAAATGCTCTGAATGAAGACATAGACTCCAGCTGCAGATGACATCTTCTCGATCCCAACGACGTCATCCTCGGCCAACATGGGGATGTGAGTCCCTCCTATGGTCCCAACCATACTGCCGAAAAACACGCTACACAACATGAGGCCCCAGAATTCTGTAGCGAACGTGAAGGCGAACAGAGACACCGTCAGTAAAATGACGAATATGAGTTCGATGTAGATCTTGCGAATGGGCTCTCGGTTGAGGACAAACCCAGCCCCGATCCTTCCGAACACCTCTGCAATGGCCATTGTAGACAGCAGGAACGCAGCACGGTCCGAGTCGATGCCTAGACTGATACCCAAGGGAATGATGTACAGGGACGGGGCAAAGAAGCCCAGGGTGGCGAAGAGGCCAAACAATGCGTAACAGATGAAGCTTTTCTCTTTCAGGATGGAGAAGTCTAACAGAGGAACTTTCTTCTGGCTGTGCTTAGGGCTAGTCACCAGGGTCTGCTGTTGCTCAGTCCTGGCTTCCTGCTCCGTCTTAGTTTCGCTAGGCACATTTTTTGGTGAGGTAGTTAGCTCTACTCCTGAGTCGATGGAGTCTATGGAGGTCCGTGTTTTCTCATTTTCAAGCATACACTGAACTTCTCTTCGGGGCTCCAGGGTGATTGCTTTCGGTGACCCTGGCCCTTTGATAATAATTGGTCTTAGCAAGGCGCCACAGACCATGATGTTCAGCTGCAGAAGGCCCACGAAGAGGAGGCTGTATCTCCAGCCGATATGCTCCTTCAGAGCTGTGATGGCTTGAAGGGACAGAAGCAAAGAAAAAAAAAAATCCAAGGTCAAATAACAGACTCCAGATCCAGCAGGCAAGAGTCAGGAGAGATGTGGATAAAGTTTTAGTAATAAATTCTGCTTAAAGTTAGGGCGAATGCAGACTTTCTCGACTGTATTTTGGGTGGGGCACGGGGAGGGGGTGAATAAATGTGAACTTGCATGTAGAGGTCAGAGGTCAATGCCGGGTCTTTCTTGACTGTTCTGTCTTGTTTTGAATGGCGTGATGGGGGTTAAATTTAAAGCTTTTCTACCACAGAGCTACAACCCCAAGCCTCTTTACCCTTGAATCTGGAATTGGCAAGACTGGTTGGTCCCAGGGGCCCACCTGTCTCCATCTCCCTAGTACTGGGAATACAGGCGTGTCCCAGCATACCAGCTTCTTCCACTGCTGCTGGGGATCCAAACTCGGGGCCTCAGGCTTGCACCGCATGGAGATGTCTCCCCACCCCGTGCATGCTCCTTTATTCTAGGTTCTGGTGCATTTTAAGAATGAATAAAAAATGTGCACACCTATGTTTATATGCTATAAACAACTGTCAGCCCAGCTTTCCAAGAGAGCTTAGGGCAGTGGGTTTCCAGGTAGAGGCCTAAGAAGGAAGATTCGTCTGTCACCCATGTTAAGGCTCAACAAACAACAGCCCACAGGCCAAATCTGACCCACTGAATAAAACTGGACTGGAATTGAACCATGTTTGTGTGCTCACATAGTCTGTGGATGCTTTTGTGCTGAGAATTGAGTAGTTCTAACACACACATGTAATTCCCAAAGCTGAAAGTATTCCCAGGACTGAGGACATATTAGTGGTAGAGCACCTGCATGCAGGAGGCCCTGGATAGAGGCTCAGATGCCATGAAAGTACAATAAATATTTTTTATTACTATTTGACCTCTTATAAAAAATAATTTACCCAACTCTGAACTGTATCACCATACATCCTACACATCTGATCTTTGTAATGAAAAGTAACTTAAAACGCAAATAAGAGGCAGTTGCTTAAGATCCTCACCATGAAGCCTGCCTGCTTTTCTGAGTTCTAATGTGTAACGTTTCCGTTTGCCTGCCTGGACACCAACCAAAGTCCTAAGCATGTCTGATCTGACACCCTGAGCTTTCTCACTGTGTCCCAAGGACTGTCCACCCTTTCTACAGATGCTTGCAGGTCTCCATTGTGAATCCTAACTCCAAAGACACGTGTTTCTCGCTTGTCCTAGCATTAAAGGATACAGCACTTCGGTTTCTACCTGAGTAGGTCCTTAGCAGCCTGGGATCTTGCCTCTTTCACTGTGAACCCAGGGCAGAGGCTGCTGACTAGAAGCAGCTCAGAGAGAGATGGTCAAAGAGAGCAGCGTCTCCATCACTAACAGTAAAACTATATATCCCACCTCCTTAAAAAAAAAACACCTTATTTTGAGATCTTACTAATTTTTATTTTATGTGTACGAGAGGGTTGCCTGAATGTGTATCTATGTAACCACAGGTATGCGGCACCCTCAGAGGCTATAAGAGAATACCAGCTCCCTCAGGACCGGAGATGCACTTGGTTGTGAGCCAGCATGTGGATTTGTGGGTGTTGGGAATTGAATGCAGGAGCAGTCAGCACTCTGAACCATGGCCATGTGTCCAGCTCCTCACGTAACACTTCTTCAGTATGATCCAAGTGCCAGGAATGTGCCCAGTGCCAGCTCAGTACTTCACAGTTTCTACGCTCAGGGCACTTATGGTTCACTGACTCCTTCTCTTGTCAAGATTTTATTTTATTTTTTAAGAAATGGAGACATGGCTCAGTGGTCCAGAGGTCCTGAGTTCAATTCCCAGCAACCACATGGTGGCTCACAACCATCTGCAGTAGGATCTGATGCCCTCTTCTGGTGTGTCTGAAGACAGCGATAGCATACTCACATACGTGAGTGTGTGTGTGTTTATATGTGTGTGAACACACAATCATCTGAACCACCTGAAAGCCTTGGATATTATAATACTTAACTCCTAATCCCTTCTATTTGCAACCTTGCAACCCACAGATACATTCGTCAGGAAAGAGCACCGGGCTGGGATGCAGCTCAGTGGTAGAATTCCCCAGCATGCAAAAGGAGAGGGTGGGGCAGGGGCCCCGGGAAGAAAGGAATGAGTCTGGAAGGTTATCGACACACTACTTTACTCTTCTTGTATCTCGTGTATTAACATTAAGTTGGGGAAATAAACCAGGGGCGAAGTGTTGCTGTGAGATTTCTCATACGCACACAGGATCTTACGCTGATGTCGTCAGCATAACTTACGTCTACACTTAATGCAGCTCTTTTGGAAAGGGAGCAATATTAATATGAACAGTCCATATTATTAAGAGCTTTAGGGATTATTTTTTTTCACCTTTCAAGAAAGCCTTACCGCTGAACACGTACTCGTGTATGTAAACTTGGACTAAGAATAAAGTGGTGTGGATTCTTAAAACAGGGGAGAAGGAGGATACCCTAAAAATGGGCTGAGAGAGAGTCTGGGACATCTCATTACAAGTCACCCATGCTGTTGGCCCGAGTTAGTACAGCAATAGCAGCAGAATGGCTTCCCTGTCCCCAGCCACTGTCACTCACGTACCTGGTGCGAAAGCAAACACCGCGAAGCACTCTCCCGTAGAAGCAACCGCAGTGACTACTGAACGCCTTTTGTCAAAGTACTGTGACAGAATGGTCACAGTTGGGAGGAAACTAAAGCAGTACCCCAAACCTGTGGGCGGAAAATCAGAAGGGCCAGTGAGAACCAGACACGGTCTGAGACCGGAGGGCGTGGTTAGAGAGCAGGGGGCTTTGTAGAAGTCATAAGTTTCGGAGCCAAGCTAATCATTCTGCAGAAAAAGGATGGCAAAGAAAACGGATTTCACGTTCGAGCTGGAGGGCTGTGGGGTAGCTCAGTTGTGAGTGTGTGTGTCTAGCATGCACAAAGTCCTGAGTTCAGTCCCCAGGTACCACGTGGAATTGGGTATGGTAGTGCATACCTATAACCCCAGCACTCAGGAAGGTCAGGAGTACAAGGCTACCTTTGGCTACTGCATAGTCCTTTGGAGGCTAGCCTGGGATACATGAGATTGTTGCAACCATAAATAAATAAACAAATAAAGAAACGCAGCTACAGTCATGAAGGAAGCTGAGACATAAGAACTGAGAACTGTTCTCCAGAACTCCCCAAATGTATACAATTCACAGTGGAATAAGTTATCCAAAGTAGTTTTTATGTAATATTTGTATATGGAAATAAGTCTTTCTCTTTTATTTTTTTGAGACACATAACTCAGGCTGACCTCATACTCATGATCTCCCTGCCCAAGCCTAATCCTCACGTACTGAGATTATAGGCGTGTGTTACCCACTCTGGCTGACTAAGGCTTCTGATGTGTGCAGCACTCTGTACAAAATTTAAAGTATGCAAACTGGGCACGCATAGTATCGCCTAGGATCGCTGTCTTCTCAGACTCCCCCAAGACCAAGTCCAGCATACCACTTATCGCTTTCCCCTGACAGCACCCAAGGTGCTCAGCACCTGACCTGGGAAATGCTGGCGTAAGAACTTAATTAAGTCTAATGCTGTGCAAATGATGCATCCCAGCTTCAAACCAGAGTGGAAGAAAAGTTCTGAGTAATTTTTTTTCTCCCTAACAAAACAAAAGCTCTTGGACACTTGAGAATGTATTTTCACATGGGGACGGTATCCGTCCGAATCACTCAGTTCAAAATCACTTCTCAGACATCATTAACTTTAAAGAAAAAAAGAGAGAGAGAACCCAATATGATCTGGGTTCGGCTTCATCCCTCCCTTCTTCAAGTGGCGCATGCACGCACGGAGCTCTTGAGCCAGAGAGGCACTCACCTGAGATGACCCCTATGGAGACGTACATGTGATAGACCCTCTGAGAGAAGGCGGCAGCAACCATTCCCGTGCTGATGAGCAGTCCCCCTGCCATCACCACCAGCCGATGTCCGAAGTGGTTGCTCAGAACTGTGGAGAGGGGAGCTGTGAGGGAATGAACAGAAAAAGACCTTTGACCTTGGGCTTCTGTGCTGTTTCACTGATTCCTTCCCACATGCTGTGAACTTGACTGATGTCACCGGGTGATGTAAGAACCTGGGGTGTTTCCCCCGCAATGGCTATTGGTCGGGCCAGAGGTTATTTTATTTTAGCGTTTGTTCAGGTTCAAAATGCAAAGAGCCAGTCCTGGTGGCTCAAGGGTACAATCTCAGCTACTTGAGAAGCTGAGGACGGAGGATTGCAAGTTCAAGGCCGTCCTGGGCAAAAACTTAAAAAGAAGGCTGGAGTTGCAGTTCATGGGATGAGCAGTTGTTACCACCAGCGAGACCCTAGGCTCAACTCCCCAGTACTTTAATGACAAAATAGCAAGAGCAAAGTAAGGCCTGGGGTGTGGCTGGGGGCAGAGCTTGCCCAGCGTGAGTGAGACCCTGGACTCCAGCAGCTGTGAGGGTGGGGACACGAAATACATTTTTTGGTGAATTATCCTTGCTCAGCAGTGTTTCGTATGCATTTATTTTGTTCCCCAGTGTACACCGGCTCTCCTTAGGATCATTGTCCTAATAACTGTTTTTATTTTCTGTCTTCACTGCTTCGGATTCTTTTAAAAGAATCCTGTCTGTGGTTAAAGTCTACTTAGTTTCATTGGACTGTCCAGAAAATGATACAGGATGAAAATAAGACGCATTCTCAGGCGGGTTCACCTAAAAGACAAGAGCACGGGACAGCTGATTCGGGGCAGCGAGGAATCTTGGTCTGTTTGGCGCCTAAACACTGTGTCCCCGAGGACACTGAAATCTAGCAAACTCTTTCCTATTACAGTCGACTCAACACTGGCTGGAGTACACTAAGATAAGCGAACCACTCAGAGCTGGGTCAAAGAGGAACACACTAGACGGAAGGGAAAAGGAGGGGGAAGGAGGCGGGGAGGGATTCTGTTGGCATCAATAGGCACTTTGCTGTTAGTTTTCACAATGTAAACTTATGTATCTTTTAACTTCTAAAATTGCATGTATGGCCAGGCAGTGGTGGCACACACCTTTACTCCCAGCACTCAGGAGGGGCAGGGGCAGGGGCAGGGGCAGGGGCAGTTCGTCTACAGATTGAGTTTCAGGACATCCAGACCTACCTACACAGAGAAACCCTGTCTCAAAAAATCCAAAAAACAAAAAACCTAAACACACATGCATGTGTGTATGTATGTGCGTACACATATGCATATGTGTGTATGTCTGTATACACGTGTGTATGTATGCATGTGTCTGTGTCTGTGCGTACACATATGCATATGTGTGTATGTCTGTGTATGTGTGCATATATGTGTATGTTTGTGTGTATACATATGCATATATGTGTATGTATGTGTATATGTGTGTATGTGTCTGTGTGTGTGTATACATATGCATATATGTGTATGTATGTGTATATGTGTGTATGTGTCTGTGTATGTGTGTGTATACATATGCATATATGTGTATGTATGTGTATATGTGTGTATGTGTCTGTGTTGTATGTGTGTGTATACATATGCATATATGTGTATGTGTATATGTATGCATGTGTCTGTGTCTGTGTGTGTACATGTGTGTTTATGTATGTGGGCGCACCAGTGGAGCTGGAGGACAAACCTTTGGGAGTTGTTTCTCTGTTTCTACCACGTGGGTCTCAGAGATCAAACGCAGACCATCAGCTTGGCCACAAGCGTCTGCAAGCTTGTATTGACTGAAGCTGCTGATGGGACCATTTCTACACAATGAGATCCTGTCTCAAAACCCAGCAGGAGGGAGCGGCCGTTTAGGATGCTCTGTGGCTAACATGAGCTACACCTAGAGGGTAGCGCTAAGTCACAGGTGATGTTGTATGGCTTCTTGAGGGGAGCGCAGTATCCTGTCAGGAAAGCCTTGGTGTCGCCCCTCACAGATACGGTATCACGCATGCTCAAGTCAGACCCGAGTGAAAGTAAATGTGTGAATGTGTGAAAAGTGTCGTGGGCCCCCACCCCGTCTTATTTTATACACTGGGTCTGGGAGTACTGTACCAGTACTGCTATGAATCAGTAAAGTGTTTGGGGAATCGGGCGATGGGACTCAGTGTCTCCTCAGGACAATATTTATAATCTTACAAGTGGGAATAGCTCAGTGGTACAGCATGTTCCATGCGTCCATGCCCAGCATGCACGAAGTTTGAGGTTTAGTTTCCGGTATCACAAAAACAAGGAAAAAAAATATACCTGAATTATAATCTTATGGGGAATGTTTCTGGGACTCCCTGCCTGATAAGGAGACCCAAACCCATGGGTGCTCAGGTTCCTTATGCTGACACGGTGTTTGCATAGAACCTGTACACATCCTCTACATACTTACATCATCTCCAGGCCGTTTACAGTCCCTCAGTGAACCAATAGCATGCAAACAGTTGTTACGCTAGGCTTAGGGTGGAACAATGAACATCCCAAGGAAGACGTTTGGATGTGTTAACCACGGCAGACCCAGCGATGGACAATGGCCCTGGAACATTTTCAGCCTGGCTGGGTGAATCTGTAAGTGAAGAGCCCTGAGATACAGAGCTGACTGTCCACTCTTACAGGCCCATCTTTCCTGTCCACACTGCTTCTATTCTGTTTCTTCAGCATGTCTCTTTGAGCCCAGAGCCTTAGCATGCTAAATGAGTTTCATTTTTAAAAATACAGCCGGGCAGTGGTGGTGCACGCCTTTAATCCCAGCACTTGGGAGGCAGAGGCAGGTGGATTTCTGAGTTCGAGGCCAGCCTGGTCTACAGAGTGAGTTCCAGGACAGCCAGGGCTACATAGAGAAATTCCTGTCTCGAAAACCCAAAAAAACCCCCACCAAAAACCAAAAAACCCAAAAAACAAAAAACAAACAAACAAAAGAAACCCCGAGGAGTCGGAGGAGTCGGAGGAGTGGCTCAGCAGTTAAGAGAGCTTGGCTGCCCTTCCTTAGGACCCGGTTCAACTCCCAGCACCTACTCAGCAAATCGAAACCATCTCCTCTATAACTCCAGTTGCAGGGAATTCTATATCATCATCTGGCCTCCATTTGCCCCACGCACACCAGTGGTGCACAGACACACATGCAGGCAAAACATTCATGAATTTGCATGTTATCCTTGCTCAGGAGCCATGCGGACTCGGTGTGGCTCCATTTTTGGTGCATGTCCAGTCAAAGCTAGTAGCTAGGGACCTATGGAGGTTCTTTTTTAGCCAGTGGCTAGGTCCTTGGAGGACTGGGGTTTACTACTGTCTTCAAAATGCTCTACAGACTAAAGCACCATGCACACTCTGTGTATCTTGCTTCCTCCTTCTTTGTGGTGCTGGGAATCAAACCTGGGGCCTTACGGGTGCCAGGCAAGCATTCTCCCGCTGAACTACCTCCCAAGCCACAGACATGCGTGTTTAAAATGTGTGTTGGACTATAGATACTACATTTGGCAACCATGGCTTTTTCTTCACTGTCTCCTAATTCTTGCTGGTCCCCACCCCCCTACAAACCACATTCCTTAATTGATGCTTGTCAGTCCAACAGGACATAGAGAGGACATATCACAGATCCACTGACAACTGTCAGGTAGGTGGGCAGATTAAAAGGACCAGATGCGCAGGCTAAGCTTGTATCGACAGATATACTGGCATGTAAATGTTAACACAGACAGACATATGGATATCACCCATGTACTCACCTGTAAATGTTAATACAAATACACAGATCGAAATTATCCATGAGATCTTGCTGTTGGATTCATCAAAACTGTCCATTAAGTCATTAAAGAAGACGCCAAATGACTTAATGATGCCATAGGTAAAGACTT
The DNA here is from genome assembly GCA_028551405.1 of Uromys caudimaculatus. Taxonomy (NCBI): domain Eukaryota; kingdom Metazoa; phylum Chordata; class Mammalia; order Rodentia; family Muridae; genus Uromys; species Uromys caudimaculatus. The sequence goes on along the minus strand of CM052710.1, from coordinate 11,707,735 downwards.
CAACGAAGAAAAAGGAAACAGCCACTGCCCAGCCCCACCCTCCGTCAGGCACTTGGGTATACACATTGGCTCTGCAACAAAGCTTCGAGTTCTTTTGGTTCATTCTTGATCTGCAAAAAACACGAGAAAGAGAATTCAGACTAGTAATTTAAGGGTTGGTCATTTTCTTGTCTTCTCTTCGTCTCTGTCTCTTTTGTGAGGTGGGGTTTCATGTAGCCCAGGCTGGCCTTGAATTTGAACTCATGTATGCAAGAATGACCACTGCTGATTATTGGTGCTGTCTCTCCTGAATGCTGGGATTAAAGGTCCATGCCACCACAGCCAGCTGATTATCATCTTTAGCAAACGTACCTGACAAGAACTACTTATTAAGTATTTAAATTGTGCAGAATTAGTACAGTCTTATACAATTTTATATCTGTACAGTATTTTATATTATATATGGAATCTGCAAAGAATCTGAACATGAGACTTTTCTGTCATAATTAAAAGTGAGAAACCATAAAAACACAAGGAGCTTGAGTAGAATACTTGAAGGCCCTCCGAAGGACGCAGAACGCCCACCAGAGCAAGCATTGGCGTTCATGTCAAAGATAAATTAGGTAAAGAAAATGAACTGGGACTGGGTGCCGTGGTACAGACCTTTGATCACAGCACTCGGAAGGCAGAGGCAAGTGCTTCTCTGAGTTTGAGACCAGCCTGGTCTACAGAGCTAGTTCCAGAAATAGCCAGGGCTACACGGAGAAATCCCGTATCGAAAACAAAACAAAATAAACAGAAAGAAAGAAAGAAAGAAAGAAAGAAAGAAAGAAAGAAAGAAAGAAAGAAAGAAAGAAAGAAAGAAAGCGAATTTGCCATGAGGCATGCTTATAGGAAGAGAAGCCCAACATGGGGAGAATTGTCCAGCGTCTTCCACGTAACAGGCACTTGAGACTTCCCACTCATGTCTACTTAGTACCAAGTCATCCACTCAACCCTTTTAGCTCCCATTCCCCCTCAGTAAACAGCATCCTGATTACTATTTGGTGTCCTACACAGAGGTATCTTCACGGACAGAAGGTAATTCTCCGTGAAAACACAGAGTTTCTGAATGTCGATTCTGCTCCTCCAAGTTGGTCACCAGGAGCAAATTAATTTGAGAAGGCATGACAAATACTTACTAACATGGGCTAAATGGGGCATCACAGGCCTGCAAGGGCCTGAGCATGTCAATCTAACAGAGTTACTCCTGGTTTCATTATGCTTTTCTCTTCAGACTTCAACAGGGTGAGCGGCGCTGAACCTCAACACAGCTAACTAAAAGACTCTAATAGCCTCGTTAGTTAGAGACTTTTAAAATGGGTGCAGACATCTTTAACCCAACGAATAGTAGTGGTACCTCTCACGATAAGTTAATCCACAGTTCCAGACCTCCTATTGGCAATGATTCTTGCTGGGGCACATATATGACAAGTTCAAGGCCAGTCTGAGCTATAGGAGACCCTGTCTCAAAAAAAAGAACACCAAAACCAAAACTAACCCTCTCCCCCAAAACAAACCAGCAAACAACGAAGGACTGATGACATCATCTCACACCATGGAATTTTCAGGCATTTACACAGTCCTCCTGATCTTTGGTGGCTACATTCACACAACCGAGGCATAAGGCGAAGATGTGTCTTTGCTTTGCTTTTACAGTACTGAGCTTGGCAGGGCCTTGCACACATTAAGGCAGGGAATCTAAGCAGGCAGGCCTTAAACTTGAGATTCTCTTGCCTCACCTTCCCAACTGACTGGGATTATATTATATATGTTCTAAAAAATAACAACAATGACAGCAACAATGACCCCCCCCCCCCCAAAGTTAGTGTGGGGCAGTGATCTGTGACAGGCAATCTGGTACCCGGTTGAGCACAGGTGTAAAATCTGGGTGGAAAACGTTATGCCAACACTCCTGGGAGGATTTTGGCTCCAGTCACGGTCACATACTACCCTTCCTCAGGTAGAGGCGTGGCCACACAGCTCCAAGCCACCCCCATGTTAATGAGACATTTAGAGGCTTAGCCACGCCCCTTCCCAGTTACTATATCTGCCTCGTCTCTCCCGGAAAGGCTGGAGTACAATTCTATCCACGCCACTCCACACAATGAAAATAAACATCTTAGAATTATGGACTGTGTCTTCATCTGGACCTGCCGTGGGAAGTGAGGGATCCAGCCCTCGATTAAGCTGCGTCTAATCTCTCGCTGAGGGCTTCCCAGAGCTCCCAGATGGTATCCATTCATCCAAGCCTAAGCAGAAACCCAGTCTCGGCGGGAACCCCAGCTGCGCTCCCGAAAGTCCGTCTGCAGCACCCTGCAGCGACTGCAGTGCCCCAGGCTAGAGAACCCATGGAGACGGCTGCTGCACGCGTTCCCCGAGAATGGCCCCCTCCCCCACTCACGGGCAGGGCCCGCAAAGGCTTCCCACAGCCCCCATCTGCCCATCTGACCGTGTGGGAAGACCCGCGGCCACTTCCCACGTGTCTCCTGTCCCACCCAGAGTCGCAGCACCTGGACAGACATGTGGGGCTTCTTTCCACAGCGCCAGGCTTGTTCCCACAACTTAGTATGTATACAGCAGACTTGTGAGGTTTTTAAAAAAAAAAATTAAAAATGAATTTAAAAATTAGTTCTGTGGCCGAGTAGTGGTGCACAGCTTTAATCCCAGCACTTGGGAGGCAGAGGCAGGTGGATCTCTGAGTTTGAGGTGAGCCTGGTCTACAGAGAGAGCTCCAGGACAGCCCTAGGGCTACACTGAGAAACCCTGTCCCAAAAAGCAAGGCAAAACAAACAAACAAAAATAATTCTGTGGGGCTGGAGAGACTGCTCAGTGGTTAAGAGCACTGGCTGCTCTTCTAGAGGATCTGGGATCAATTCCCAGCAACCACAAGGCAGCTAACAATTGTCTGTAGCTCCTGTTTCAGGAGATCTGACATACACATAGGCAAACTACCAATGTACGTAAAAAATAGAAATAAATTATAAATAAAATAATTCTGTGGATGTGTGAGCGCCCACGTGTCATTGCATGTGTGAGGAAATCAGAGGACAGCTTTCAAGAGTCAGTTCTCTCCTTCTACATGTAAGTCCTGTGGATCGAATGCAGGTTGACAAGCTCGGCAGAGTGTAAGCACCTCTTTGGCTCCTAGTTCACAAATCTTAAACGATGACAAATCTAACCTATACCCGTTCATCCTGTTGCTATTTCCCACAGTAGTCTGGGATTCGAAGGGGCTATACCCTCATTTTTTCATACTCTGGTCCTGTCAAATATTTGGCCAAGTGAAACAGAGCATGGGATGCTTTAAGAGGCTTGTGCCCTTTGCAGCCAAAGTCTTTTTCTGTTGTGTATCACACCTGAGAATGAAGGAGAAGGCAGCAAAGGCTGGGAAAGAGCTCCAGGGTGTGGTCCGGGCAGCTTCAGCACAGTGATTAGTGTCCCTGACATGGAAAGCATCTATGACGGGAGTCGGGAGTTGGCCAGCAAGGGAGGGCTCCACAACCCTTCTCCTTCATCAATCTTTCCAAAGCCGTCCTGAAGACAGGCAGCTGGGGCAGAGGAGTGCAAACAGCAGCCAGCTGTGGCTTAAAAGTACTCCCTGGTGTTGGCTTTGGCACAGTGGTTTTCCCTGGGGAAGGATGCTGGTGGGGGGGGGCATAGAGGTGGTGAGCCTGCAGCTGTCACGGCTTTGTCCTTCCTGTGAATCTGTCTATGGGACCTTCTCCTTGTGACGCTCACAGGTCCCTCCTGGCTAAAAAATGAATCTATTGGCAACACTGCATTGTTGAGTGTGTGTGTGTGTGTTTCAATCACTCTTCTCTCTCTGAAGGAAGCAATCTAATGAGCCTGACTTTCTGTGTGCTTCATTATCAGACCCCGACCTACCCACGGAGTCTTTTTTCTTCTGGTTCTAAAGCTTGGCTCACCTGCCATAGTCAAAAAAGGCTCCTGGTGACTCTGTGGTCTCCAGCTATCCTGCCTGTCACTGTGTCATTTCTCCAAGCTGCACGCAGTCTCTACACTGTGGCAGCCTCCAGAGCCCTGCTCCTTGTGGTCCTGGTCCTCCTTTCCCATCAGGGCTTCCTCTGATAAACTCAACGAACATGGCCTCATCTTCATGTGAAATGAACCCCTTAATGGGTAATTGTTTACACAAATTTGTCTTCTTTGCTCAATTAGATTATAAAGTCACAAAAATCTGATTTTTATGTCTTGAATATCACCTCACACCTAATTTGTCTTCCTTCCTTCCTTCCTTCCTTCCTTCCTTCCTTCCTTCCTTCCTTCCTTCCTTCCTTCCTTCCTTCCTTCCTTCCTTGTGAGACAGGGTCTTACTAGCTCTGGCTGTTCTATCCTGGAACTCACTATGTAGACCAGGCTGGCCTCTAACTCACAGAGATCCCCCTGCCTCTGCCTCCTGAGTGCTAGAATTAGAGGTGTGTGCCACCACACTGGGCAAGTACTTAGCCTCTGTCCTGATTAAAGTTCTGTGTTTTATTTGGATGGGTGGGTCCAAACTGCAACTGTGGTTTGCGCTGAACTGAAGTCCCCACCATCACCAGAAGGCTGTGTCTAGACAACCTCCAAGTTCTGCTTGCAGCTTCTTACACTACTCTTGAAACAGCCGGGTAGTTCTAGGATCAACCTATTGCCTTCAAATGAAATTAAAACTACAGGAGGTTTAGGCTGCTAGGGAGTCCAAAGTCAGCTTGTTCTCACTGGCAAAGCAGGGGAACATGTCCAGGGAGGCAAAGGGTTTTGGCCCAAACAGTCCCAAATCAGACTGTCCAAGCCAACTAAAGGCCGAGGAGGGAGGTAGTGCTTTCTATGTTTACTGTGAGGATGTCTTTTTTGTCAAAGCATGTTTGTTTTTTGTGACAGTCTCACACAGCTACTATGGAATGGAGGATGACCTGAAACTTCTGACTCTCCTGCTTCTCCAAGACCTCCCAAGTGCTGAGACTGTAGGTATGGGTCACCGCACATAGCTCACGTGACTAGGGACCCAGGGCTACATGCATGTGAGGCACGTGCTCTTAACAACATCCCCGACCTGACAAAGCACTCTGTGAAAAAAATGTTTTTTAAAAACTTTACGTTAACTTACTACTCTTGACCTTGTATAGAGGTCTTAGACTGTTCAGCCACACAACTGTGTGACTTGAGGTAGTCATTTCCCATCTCTGAGCCAGCACTCCTCTTTGGAAGGGACTGGGGCAATCTTTGCTATTCTTTATTGAGACACCATCTTGCTATGTAGAGCTGGCTGTCCTGGAACTTGATATAGACGTAGACCAGGCTGGCCTTGGACTTGTAGCCATCCGCCTGCCTCTACCTCCCAAGGGCTAGGATGAAAGGCACTCGTTACCTCAGCCAGCAGACTGGAGACTCTCTAAGGCATCCCCTCACCCCCGCTTTAACAGCTGATAGTTTTGATTTTAGCATTACACTCTATTCATCAGCTGATATGACTGCAGGCTGAACCTAGTGGGTGGCCCAAGGAAACTGAGCTAAGGGCAAATTGCTAACTCTGGAAGGGTCTTGAGCGAGTGGGTATGAAGCAGCTGGACAGTAGATCCGGTCTATGACAGCTGCCCAGAAGACACTGAACTTCTGGCTTCTGTTTCTTTTCTGAGCCCCTTTTAGGTAATCAGCTGGCTCGCTTAAGCTTTAAAGTCTCGTTTTATGCCTGCTCCTCTCTGTTCTGGCTACAACCAAATACAGCTTTCACCTACATTCATGCTATAGCCCCGGCTCGATACATACAAAATTGCAGCAATCCTCCTGTCTGGGATTAAAGGCACAAGCCAGCCATGTCCAACCAATCGAAGCTGAAGGGAAATAAAACTTTCTATCTTCTTTCTGGGATCATCATAAAGGTAAGATGGCCTTGCCAAGCCAACTCTAACGAGCCTGAAGCATCCTATGTCCTACCATGGGTGGCTTTGAGATAAGACCACTGTGTGGCACAATAACAGAGTACAAGCCTTCCTAGGAGATAATACTGGCATGTTATAGCTAAGATCACATGTAAAAGCTTGGGCACGGTAGCATGCTACCTAACAAGTATGTAGGCGTGAGGATCAGGAATTCATTCAAGGCCACCCATGGCTATAAGCAAGTTTGAGCTAGCTTGGGCTGCGTGAGACAGTATTTCAAACCCCCCCCCCCCCCCCAGTGGAAAAGATTGCATGAGACTCAGTGCCTGCGTAACATTTTGGGTATCACATATGCTTGCTGAAAGTTTACTGAACAATCTGGGCATTGTGGCCAACTCAGAGGACTGAGGCAGGAGGATTGCCAGCTTTTGGTTACAGAACAAGACTCTGTCTAAAAAAAAAAAAAGCTAAAGTCCAGCCTGGGCTATAGTCCTATCTACCTTCTCCTCCACCTCAAAAAGCAATTAAAAAAAATTGCCCCAAACAAACAAAGGAAATAAACACTAACAAGCAACAGAAACAAAACCAGTCCCATTCAAAGTTTACTAAACAAAATAAAGTCTTGGGGCAACCCCAAAGCACTACACACAGCTCATGCCTTTTAAAAAGGAATTGTAAATGAGGAAGTGTCTGGCTGCAGTATAAGCAGCTTGCTCAGTTCTTCTCTTCCTTCTGCCATTTAGCCAGCAGGCCATCGGGCTCTACAAACCTTCACACTGCGCACAAGGCAACTGAGGCTTCACCTTTCAACTTGGCTACTCAAACACCTCTACAAGTTACAGAGTTGGAAAACTACCTGCCCGTTTGGTTTTGTATCTGATGGGAAAGACCTTGTGGGGCTCTAAATAGCAAGGTTGGCTAAGCAACCTGACGGTCTCCAGTCATCACTTTACTTCTGATGAACTTAACTAGGTTCTGATTCCAGAGCTTGTCTCGTAAGAAGAGGCAAATACAAGGATGACCTTTGACCCCGACGGACTCTGAGTTACCGCCTACAGAGAAGCCCAGTGGGTTTATCTTCTGGAAACCCCTGGGCAGCAGTTCCAGACTGACAGAAATCTCCAGATGGCTATATTGCATCTGTGAAGGCGGTCCCTAGGGTATTTTCCTACTAGACAGCTCTGTTATTCTGAGTGAGCTTCCGCTGGCTTTTTCCCAAGACCCCCAATGTCTTTTGGGGGGGGTTAGGCTGAGCAGTTTAGAGTATTTTTCTAGTAGCTTTTGGTTACCCCTGTGTCTCCTTCAAGAAGGAAAAAGGAGAGAATATAAAATAAAACTAACTGGCATGAGGTTCTTTGGTGGTAGACCTATAGACGGCTGCACTCAGGAAGCCAAGACAGGAAGTGGGCTATGTGTTGAATGAAGCCAGGTTTCTTTACACAGTGAGTTTCAAGACAGTTTGGGCTACAGGATGAGACTGTCTTACCGAAGGGGGTGAAGGAAGCATGCCTTAAATAAATAGGTATCCTACAGGACTTGGAGAATCGTATTACCTGGGATATTCATCGTGATTTAATTTGTTGTAAGGATTTGGCAAAAAGATACTGGATTATCATACAGCCTCTGGGGTTAGTCTAGGGTCAGTTCTGGGCACAGTTCAAAAGGCAAGCTTAGAAGGCAATGAGCTGGCTGCTGGCATCAGCAGAACAGATGCCCTGGGAAGCTCCTTCAAGGTGCAGACGGGAGAACACAGCTTCTGACAAGTTGTCTCTAGCCTCAGTTGTCTGGACCAGTCTGTGTGTGTGGCAAGTTCGGTTGAATTCTCTATTTAAAAAACAAAAATCCCAACTCTAACCTGCTAAACTGCCCCAGCCACGTTGAATGAATCAGTGGCTACAACCAATTCACCCGTTTTTTGCAAGACCATCGAGTTGAAACCCAAGCCCCTAATTTAAGTGTCTTCCTCTTAAGTTCCACTGAGGAAAAACCCTGTTTCTGGAAACCGCAGAAGGAAAACTCAGGGCCAGTGGTACTCATTAAGACCAGTTTTCCACTTGACTGCATTGTTTATTTACATACTGTCAGTTTCTATCTTAGAGAGGTTCCCTTAATTACCAGAAAAGGTGTTTCATGACTGTATTCTCCCCAACCCCCAGAGCCACATTAACAGTGCTTGGTACACGGGGAGACGTTAGCATAGGAGTTGGCATTTTCTTGTGGCTAGACACTCATCAGTACGGTTTGTAAAAACAGTCAGATCACCGGAGGCTGAAATCTCAATCCAAGGTAAAAATCTCCTTCCGTGAAAGCAGCCGGCACAGTGTCTGTCTAGCTGTACAAACCACGGGCTTCCAGGTTAAGAAGTTGTAATGGTTTCCCCAGTTTCTACGATCTTCCCCCTACCCTCTTGTTCGATGACGTTTGTACACGCCATCTAACAAACTTCTGTCACTTGTCCGAGGGGCAGGGACTGAAAACAACCCAGAAGGAAATGAACCTATTTCCTCCGTAAAATCATTCTCCCCCCGCCTGGAGTCGCTCAGCTGCACGACACTTTGCTGCCGCTGGTAGCCCGGCGAACCTTGTAAGTTGTGCGGGACCAGCAGGCAGCGGTGACCGTGCAGACCGTCAAGGTGTGGGATCCACTCTCCGAAGGGAAATCTGTCTCCCTTTAGGACCGTTCTGGGGTGGGGGGGTGGGGGTAACAGGGATGGAGACCCGGAGTCCCACTTTCCCCTCGTGCTGCCTCAGTGGCCGCCTTGGGTGCGCGCGCGAGCCTGGGGAAGGAAGGTACCTCTCTGACATTTCGCTCTGGTGACGCGCAGGCAACTTCAGGAGGAAAATCCACAGAGGGTCTGAGACGGTCGCCGGACTCGCCTCACAGCCTGGCTCCTTTCACCCCGGGCTGGGGGACGATCAAATGCCGGGGCACCCTTTAAGGTATTTCCCAGAACCCATCTATACTAGGGTCATGGACTTTCAACTCTCAGCTGCTCACAACTGCCCAAGAGCGCGTCAACCCGGTGGCCCCGAGCACTCCCAACTGTCAGAATATTTTTCGGATTAACCTCTTCAAAATGTTAAAATGTTATGTGCTTTCCTCCTCCTCCCCGCCCTAAAAAAAAAGAAAAAAAGAAAAAAATAGAAAAAAAAAGCTCAACACAAATTAAAAAATAAAAGCAAACAAACAAACAAAAAACCCCTCATACCCCACAATCAAACTTTTAAGCATGTAAAATTATAAAACCAACTCACCAAGTTAGAAGGGAAGAGAATAAACCCCAAAAGGCTCCCAATAAGGCGGAGGCTGGGCCTCCGGAGCCTTCTTATAAACCGCTCCGTAACATGAGAAAAAGGTTTAACCCCTTAGGGCGTGGGCCAGAGTCTCTATCAAGTTGCCTCCGGCCGGGGAGCCTGGAGTACCCTGGCCTCCAACACGCGCTAGCCTCGGTCACCCGAGCCACACCCTCCCCCCGCCCCCCAACCCTGTCGCCTCCTCCAGGGCCGTTCGGGCCGCCGCCCGCGCCCCGGCCCCGCTTCTCTCAGCCTATCTCTTATCCTATACCGGCTGCAGCCGGTCTCCGCCGGCCTCGGGGGCGCGCCGCCGACCACGTGCTGGGAGCGCCGAGTGCCTGGAAGGAGGGGGCCGGCCTGGTGCGCGCTCGCGGGCCCACGAGGATCGGGGCCGCGCAAGGCACGCGCCCCGCCTGCCGCCTGCCGGGGCTGGGGGTCACGGAAGGTAACCGCGCTGCCATCGCGGGTCGCCCATCCCCGCCGACGCCTCTGGGGTCCTTGGCCCAACGCCCTCATCCCCTCATCCGCGCGTGCCCGTGTGATCCCGGCCAGATAGGACCCCGGCCCTTAGCTGCAGTGCGAGCGGAAGCGCGATCGAGCCCGGGGCGACCGAGTGCGCCCCTGCACCCCCTCTCCGAGCTCAGCTCCCGGGTCCGCCCGCGCCCTGAGGATCTGGGGAGCCAGTGAGAGGCTGGGGGGGGGGGGGCAAGGGAGGCGCGCGTTTGAGCTGGTTCCGCGCGTCGCTGGTCCCGCGCGTCGCTGGTCCCGGACTGAACAGGTTCCTTCCAGTTTGGGTGTGAGCGGAGCACGCGCGGGATCCCGAGTTCCTCTTCTAGAGACCACTTCCCCCCAAAATTTCGTCAACTCGCGCGCCCCGCCAGTTCCCCTTCCGGGCATGGGGGGGGGGGGAGGGAATGCCGCAATGGGTCCCAAGGAGCCCGCGGCCGGGTTGCTGCGGATGCATTGTGCCCCCCCTTCAAGATCTCCTCCCCCCCGTGCCGCCTTGTTTGCAGCCGCAGCAGCCACCAGCCGCCAGCATCCGCGCTGCGCGAAAGGGATGGGAGAAGCCTGGCTGAGTCAGCATCTCCGCTTCTCCGTGCGCGTGCACCCGCCTAGGCGGGAGGCGGCGTGAGCACAGGTGCACAGCAGCCTTACCCCCCGGGAGGCCTCTGTCGGGGATCGGGAGCCCCACACCTTCAAGCCCCTTGACCCCAAGGTCACTATGAACTAAATGGATGCTTTCCGGGAAGCCCGAGTTATTCCCGAGGACAACACGTGTCTGAGGATTAGGGACTGTTCAGAGCCAGAGGGGGCTCAAAGTTGGTTTCCTGGACTGCATCTCACACTTCTGGAGAAAAATTGGGAATTGCCTCGCAGCAAAGGCCGCGTCCTCTGCATTTCCCCGCAGACTTTAGCAACCCATTTGCTTGGTTGTGGTTCAGGGATTGTCTTTCTGGTGTTAGAAACTCCAGAAAACCTACTTTGGGAGTGTACCTGAAGGGTCGCCACAAGGAGGAGCCCCCCCCCCCCGTTCCAAATTTTAATAAAACTCTTTTTTGCTCTATGATTTACCCCACGATTTGGGGATGTAGTCATCCAGTGCTGTTAATAGGCTCTGGTGTAGGCTAAGTGGGGAAGCAGGTGTATTGGTACATAGTGTTATTATGGTCACTGCAGTCCAGCCAGGCTACCACCGAATAATAGCTGGCAAATTTGTAGGAATAGTTAAACCTCTCCCCGATCCCAGACAGGTGTGGTCCATGCTGGCTTCAAACTTATGTTTGAACCCCCATCCTGGTTGGTTGGTTGGTTTGTTTTTAAGATTTATTTATTTATTTTATGTATATGAGTACCCTGTAGCTATCTTCAGACACACCAGAAGAGGGTATCAGATCCCATTATGGATGGTTGTGAGCCACCATGCGGGTACTGGGAATTGAACTCAGGACCTCTGGAAGAGCAGTCGGTGCTCTTAACCGCTGAGCCTCTCTCCAGTCCTGTTTGTTTGTTTGTTTTCTAAAGACACGATCTTAATAGCCAAGCCAAGACGAGCCTAAAACTGGAAGATCCTCCTGTCTCGGCCTCCAAATCGATGGGATCACAGGCTTTTTATAACTATGTTTGTTTGTAATTGGTCTTTACCTCCAAGGCTCAACCCATGCTCCAGCCTCATCCTGCACAGTAGCTGTGACTACAGGCACAATACACTCTACTCTGCCTAGCTGGAAATGGCTTGTTTTTAAGACACGTTTTAAAGATGGAGCTCAGACTGATCTTGGGCTTGCAGTCTTGCTGCTTGTGCTTCCCAAGCACTGAAAATGCTGGCATATGCCGTGATGCCTGCCTTTGCAACCTCTTGAGTTTAAAAATTAGATAGTGCCCGAAGTCCTAGACAGCAATGAATGATTGATTGGATAAAACTAATTATTTTATATTTGTGTTGGTTTGGATACTGAATTAAGTGCCACCCATGTGATTTTATGTGTTTGCTTGTTTTGTTTTTTGCAGATAGGGTTTCTCTGGAACAGCTCTGGCTATCCTGGAACTCTATTTGTAAACCAAGCAGCCCTCAAACTCACAGAGACCCGCCAAAGGCATAGACCGCTATGCCTGGCTTGTTTAGGTTTTTGAGATACATTCTCATGAGGGTGACCTTAGATTCCTGATCCTCAGAATTTAGCCCCCAAATGCTGGGATTACAGGTCTGCCCCATCATGTTTGTCTTGTCCTAGTGTGGTTTGGTCCCATCAGTAGCCCTCTGCAAGAATAGGCATGATTCCCATTTTAGAGATGAGGCAGATTGAGGTGAGAGCATGGGGCACACGACATTTGTAGATAAGATACCCCCAAGCCCAGTTTGCAGCTAGTGATCCAAAGTTGACTTGGACCACTGGTGTTTGGATAAGGAGAGGTGGCTGGAATCCAGCCTTGCTGGCCATAGGCTGATGACTTTTGCTAATGCTGGTTAGAGCCGGGCCTCACCTTTTTTTCCCTTGAAGCCTAGTGACCCAGGGAAAAGATGAAAATTCCTGTTTTTCTCACTTCTTCAGTACTGCATTACCATGCTAATCAAAGCCCCCGAACAGAACTAACTTTGTTTAGTCCTAAATAAGAACAAAGAGACCTTTGCAGTCTGGACTACAGGACCAGAAAAATCAGGAAATTAAGCTAAGGGCCGGGCTGTACGGTTGTCCTCTTCAGTAGGTCAGTGGGAGTCTGTGGCGCAGGCAGAGCCCCCTCTGGCTCTTCCTCTGCAGCAGGCAAGGCAAAAAGTTTGTTATGAGAGTCCCTCAGCCTCTCCTTCAGTGTGTGTGTTTGGGGGGCAGCTTCTTCAGAGCTGCCCCAGTCTCTCCTTTTTTTTTTTTCCTCTAGCCCTCTTGCTTAGAGTCATTTGCATGAGAACAGATTCCTTTGTGTAAAGTTGGCCTGCCTGTTCCCTGTCCACACTTATAGTCTTTGGGTTGGGTTGCTAGGCAGATATGACCCTGGCTTGCAAATAAGCTCATCGCTTTTACCAGCCTGTGAGAACTTCATCTTGGAAAGCAGACTGAAAGGAGTCTCCCCTGGAGCTCAGAGGGAGGGTCCTGCAAGCCTGCTTTGGGCTGCTGGGTCTTCAGGATCGCCTCTGAAGAGGAGAGTATGTGAGAGGATGTTAGAGAAGGCCTCAGCCCCTCAGGGTTCCACTTCCTGTCTTCCTGTCTCCATTCCACCTACTGGGTGCCTACCTAAGGGCTTCTGTTCTGCTTGAGTGGCTTAGATCCTATTAGAGTTGATTCTTGCTTTAAACACTAATATCAGTTTCTCTAGTTGACAGAGAAGCTCACATCTGTAGCATCTAGTACTCTTCAGTGAATGGAAGTATCCAGGTAGGGAGCTGCCTGTTTATCTTGTGGTCTTGACTCCCACCTGATAGGCTGTAGAAAGGAGAGAGGAGATACTGCTCTGAGGGACTGTGGTATTTGGAGAGGAACAGCTAGAGATGGTGTTACAGAACTTGGGGGTCACAGACTGTACCCCAAAAAGCCAAGAACAGCCACCTGTCCTTAAGAAGCCAATTACAGCAGCTGAATAAATAGAAACAGGAGAAAGGGGCAATTTATTCAATACAGTCACGTTGGAAATTGGAATAAAGAGATCTAGTGAGCCCCTGTGCTGACTTAAGTCCATCTGCAGGGTCCTAAAGTCAGAGTAAAGCATAAATCAGGGGCCAGAGACATCTAAGAACTCCTATCAAGGTGTGATCCTGCCCACCATTGTCCAGCCTTCTCTGAAACTTCATCCCCACACTGTAAGGTGGTCTGATAAGTTGTTACATCTGGGAGACAAGCTCCCCCCTTCTGGGCGGTGCCTTTTCCTTCCCCAGCATGAGGTCCCAGGGGAGGGGCATCTCCCAGTTTGGGGAGTGCTCCGTTGTTTCAATAGTCTGATAGTCAGATGGAGAGACACAAGCGTCTTTTTCGAGTGGCTCCTTTTCTGCTGGGTTCATTGTAAAGGATGAGGACAGGACAGTATTCCCCACAGTGTCCCAGGCTCAAGGAATAAAAGTTTATAAGGGCTTGCTGCTGTGCTGGCCTCCCAGGGAGCGTCCTTCCACAGTGTCACGCTACTGGGAAGTTGAGTAGAGTGGAGCTCTCGTAGAACCAGCCTCGAGGATCTTGGGAAGTTTGGTGCGTGTGTGTAGGGAGTGTGAGCCAAAGGAGGGTTGCACGGAATGACAGAAAGGCAGGAGTGGGTGAGAGCGTGCTGTATTTGGGGACAGTGAGGTCACTCAGCGGTGGAGGCCACTTTGGATGCTCATCCCATCACACCCGGTTATCATCCAGTGTCCTATTGACGACTTGCCCATGGCTGTATCTCATTAACTCTGGAGCAACTTGGATTTCGACACCACCACTTTTCTCCCCCAGCCTTCTCGGTCTTCCTAGCTTACGGCTCCTGTCCTGTGTCATCCCCTCTGTGCTTTAAAAAAAAAACAAAAACCAACCTCAGGAAAGGGAACCTAGCCTTGGGCCTGTTTGCAAACGTCCTAAAAAACAAACCCAAATTATCAGAACAAAGTGTTAAAGGCATTGCATTTCGGAATGAATCCTTGCGATAGCTCTATAATGTGGCTTTGGGTCGTGAAAACGAATCTGAGATGTTGGAAGGCTATGCATTAGAAACACCGACCTTTGCTCCCGTGAAATCTAGCTTCCCCCTGGACAATTGCTGAGGTGGCTCAACCTGAAAGCCTGCTCTTCTATTATCTGTTCCTCAAAGAGAGTCCCTGGCTGCCTCTGACTTGTCTAAACAGACGCTCATGGGTCCCCTGGAAGACAGCCTTAGCCTGGTTTGGTTTTGTTGTTGTTGTTGTTTTTAACTCTTTAGGAGCTGTTTGCTTCCTGGTGACTAAGAAGTACAGTTATCATGTGATTCCAGGACTGTCTGTGGAGAAGAGGCCAGGAGAGGCCCTGCCTGGCTGGAACTCTGCTGTGCTCTGCAGAGAGCTCTGCTGTTAGGCGGGCTTGGAAGAGATGACCAGGAGCTCTGATGAACGCTGTTGTCTCCACAGAAACCATGCCTGGGTTGTGCTCCTATCTCTGAATTATCTACTTGTATTTTTAAATAACTTATTCATTTTGATTTTATGTGCATTGATTTTTGCCTGCATGTGTGTCAGTGTGAGGGCGTCAGATCCCCTGGAACTATGTTAGAGACAGTTGTGAGCCACCCTGTGGGTGCTGGGAATTGAACCCTGGTCCTCTGGAAGAGCAGTCAGTGCTCTTAACCGCTGAGCCATCTCTCCAGCCCCTCTGAATTATTTATTATCTAGTTCAGATGATGGGAAATATGTCTTACTGGAGGTAGGCTTTTTCTCTTTTTCTTTGGAGTGTGAGTGTGTGTATGTGTGTGTGGTGTGTGTGTGTGTGTGTGTACATACACATCAGAGGCCAGGCATCTTCTTTGATTGCTCTCCACCTTACTTTTTTTTTTTTTTTTTTTTTTTTTTCCGAGATACGGTCTCTGGTTAAACCAGAAGCTTATCTTCTCATCGAGGCTGAGTTGCCAGCCTCCCCAGGGATTCCTCTTGTCTCCATGTCCCTGACACCGGGATTACACCACACACACTGCCTTTCCTAGCCTTTACATCTGCGCTGGGGATCTGAACTCAGGTCCTCATCTTTGTGCGGCAGTCACCTTACTGAGTTCGCCATCTCTTGAGCCCCTGCTTTCTTTTTCTTTTCCTTTGGAGCTGGGGATGGAACCAAAGACCTGACATGTGTTAGGCACGACTCAACCACCGAACTCAACCACACCTCCAGCCCTCTAAGACATCTTTTCAAAGATAACGTTTTTTACGACTGAGTATCTGGAAGGAGACGTTAGAAAGGGTCATCTGAGGTGAGGGGAAAGTGAGGTGATGAAGCTGAGTTTTCAGGGCAGGGCCGATCAGGCCGGGACTTCATTGTTCGGCGCTGAATGCCCTCATTCAGAAAATACTATTGAACACTCTCTGGCCAAGGTGCTGGGATTGGGCAGTGCGTGAAACATACTGAAGTTCCTGCCATTGCTGAGTGGCTGGCATGCTCAGACAAGTGTCTCGGATGAGTCCTATAGATCCTACATTCAGCTAGCACCAGCGAAAGGGAAATCCTCCTTCCACCCCCCACCCACCAGTCATTTAGACCTCATAGCTTTAGTGCCCCAAACCAGATTTGCTGGAAGAGAGCTTTTACCAACAATGGCAGCTGTCAACAGGCTCTGCCCAGCAGAGGGACCTAGCTCACGGTTAGCAGAGATGGCACAGTGGTGGGATCCTGTGACGTTTGGGAGCTGGAAAGAGCAAACCAGAATGACCTTTCACACTCCTTTCCGCATTGCACAGGCCCCAGGTATCTGTGACTTCTCCCTTTGTTCGGAGGCCACCCCACCGGAACTCGCTGACATACGGCTCCAGTAAAGACACACACACCAATAGCTGCAGGAAGTCTGGATTTCACCACCTGAGCTTCGAGTGCTTTTGTTCAGTAGCAGTTTCAGTAAGGCGCTGGGCTTTTCGTCAGCCTCTTTCCTGATGTCTCTAGTGCTCAAAGCTATGGAGAGACAGAGACACAATACAGGCCTTTCCAAATACAGCTACATGTTATACATGCATACAGAAATACATGTGCACGTGTGTGCACGCGTGCATACACGCGCGCGCACACACGCGCGCGCACACACAACTAAAAAGCAAATAGAAACAATCTTGTACATCTTAAGAGGGGAGGGGCAAAGGGACATGGAGGGGAGACGTCTTTCTTGATCAGACTGGCTATGAGTTGATACTTGTTGGGTTTACATGCAGGGTAAGTAGGTGTGCGTTTCTCAAAGTTGGTATGTCTTGCCACATCCACAATGAAATATTTAGCAAATAATAAACAAATATGGCTTATAAAAATGTCTTTAAAATTAACTTCACTGTTCTGGGGGGGGGGTGAGGTTCAGGTATGTGACCCAGAGCCCTTTCCCTTGGTGGTTTGTTTTCTCCGGTGGGGGAGAGAGGTTTAAAGATGAGATGAGGTTCAGAGGACCATCTACGCCCACTGGTCTTTTGTGCTTCAAGAACCAGGTATAATTTCTGAAGGGCTCCTGGGCTTTCAGATGCATGGCGTGGAGCCACTTTGGCACTCCCAGATTGGCTTCTGCCACATGGTTTCCCTCTATGACAATCTCCACAGGTGGTATTGGCCTAAACCTGGACAGGATGTCCTTTCCCTCCTGGTGATGGCTTTCCTGGCAGCAATGGCTCCCAGAAGGGAAAAACAGGATCTGGCTTGAGCTGCATAATGCATAAATAAATATGTAAATAAAGGTCTTAGTGAATTCAGTGGAATTGCTTCCTGACCTCACTGAAGAGATTCTTTTTTTTGTTTTTCAAGACAGTGTTTCTTTGTGTAGTCCTGGCTGTCCTGGAACTCTCTCTGTAGACCAGGCTAGCCTCGAACGGAGATCCACTTGCCTCTGCCTCCCGAGTGCTGGGATCAAAGGCGTGCACCACCATTGCCGGGCTTCAGTGAAGGCATTTTAGCAAAGATGTATCAGTTACTTTTCTCCCTTGCTGTGACAAAATACCTGGTGAAAGGAACTGTGAAGGAGAGGAGGAAGGGTTTGTTTGGCCTGCTAGAAGGCGTAGTCAATCTTTTGAGAGTGACAGCATTGTCGTCTATGAAGTTCAGGCTTGAGAACCACAAAACTGAGTTAGACCCCCCCCCAAAACCCAACAAGGGGCAAAGCAAAATTTAAGGAGTCACCACACTTAGGCTCTGTGAGTGCAGGTTGTCCCCTGATCATGGGCTGCCTCTGTCTCCCTCAGCCTGAACTCTCCTCACCCAGACGTTCCGAATGTCTCCGCTTCTTCCCTTACTGACGTGTCACAGATAGATACATTTTTGGTCTGCATTGCTCTCTGATTCCACTATTCACTAGGGTCATCTCAGAAGAGAGAACCTCAGCTGAGAAAATGCCTCCAACCACTTGGCCTGTAAGCAAGTCCATGAGGGTATTTTCTTGATGAATGATTGCTACGTGAGGCCAGGCCAGCGGATAATGCTGTCCCTAAGCAGGCCGTCCTGGGTGGCATAAGAAAGCAAGCTGAGCAAGCCTCGGAGAGCAAACCTGCAAGCAGTGTTCCTCCATGACATTTGCTTCAGTGTCTTCTTCTGGGTGCCTGCCCTCACTTCCCTTGGTAGCAATCTGAGCTATAAGATGAACTAAACCCTTTCTTCCCTAAGTTGCTTTTGGTCATGGCCTTTATCCAGCAATAGGAAGCAAGCTTGCATTCATAATTACCTCTTTGTGGCTTGCCACTTGCTCTAGATCTCAGCCTTCTCTGATCGCTCTGCAAGGCACGCTTGGCTTATTACATACCCTTGTCTCCTAAGACTCTTTGGTTGCCTTTTGGATGGTGAGTACCCTGAACCCCTTTTGACTGTGCACCCACCCACTCCACACATCTGACACCTTTTTGCTTCAGTCTCCATAGCTCTCCTGTTTTACTTTCTCCATGTTCCTCCCCCCTAGAAAGAACCAAAGTGGTTCGGGGGGGGGGATTTTGTCTGTTTCATTCATGGCAGCGTGCACAGTTCCTAGATTAAAGTGCTAGCACACATGTGGTGCACCAATGGTCGAGTGCCTGGGAGAACCACCCTTGACCTCGTGTAGACAGCTGGTGCCCAAGGCCCCTCCTGGTAAGTCCCCATGTGACTCCTGGCCCCTTGCCAGTGTATAGGCCATGCCCTGAGCTGGCCGGCGAAACAAACAACAGGACTCTGCAATCAGACACTGACTTCTCCTTTCTCCTTTGTCTTTGTTGGCCTCAGTTCATCCAAAAGCTTCGTTTCTGGAAAACCAACAGAGCCAGAAAGGTCTGTCTAACCTCCTTGTTGTTTCAGCTGTTTTCAAGGTTCTCTAGGAGGATGCTTGGCCACAGGGAGGTCTGTGGGAAGCCAGGGTCAGGTGATGGAGTGGCCGTCCAGCCCAAGGTTACTCAGACACTGTTCAGCACATCTGCAGATTGCCTTAGAGAATGCATGCCTCTCGGCTGCGAGCGTTTGTGGGTCCTTCCTCTACCTTCAACCCATAATCGAGCCTCGAAACTAAAGGGAAGCTAACCTTTAACATACCTCACAGCCTTGCCTTATAGCTAGGCTCAGGGGCTGGGGGGTGGGGGTGGGATAGGTGATGGAATAGCATTCGTGAAGGGCCTGGGTCTAACCTCTAGAATCCCAACCAACCAACCAAATCCAGGGGTAGGGGGATGGAGAGAGAACTGAGTTGTTGGGGGAAGTTGATTGGCAGCTGAGGTTTGCGCTTCTGCCTGGGAGGTAGAGTAGATGATGCCTGGCAGGGGTCTATCACAGTCGGCTGGAGTGGGTGGCCTTCACTTGTGACATGTAGAGATAAGTGGCCCAGTACATTCCACTGAAGTGGAAAGAAGAGCGAATGCTTAGTTTGTTAAAGACTCCTCCTTTGCTGCCACTGTCAGGAGAGTTTCTTGCCCGTGCCTGCCCTCTTTCTCTTTCCTGTGTATACATTTATGTGACATACCTGTCTGTAGGTGATGTGTGTCTGTCCGTGGCTGCACACGTGTGTCAAGAGCAGAGGTTAACCTCAGATGTCTTTCCTCAGGACGTTTCCCATCTTGTTTTATTAGACAAGGTCTTTCACCGGCCTGGAACTTGCTAATTTAGTTAAGTTGGCTGAGCAGAAAGCCTCAGGGGTCTGTGTGCTGGGAGGAGCAGCCCTCAGCACCACACTGGTCTTTTTGTGGGTTCTGGATTTGAACTCACGGTCCTCACACTTTCATGGTAAGTACTTTACCAACAGAGCTATCTCAATCACTTCTACAGTCTCTCTAGCCCCCTCTTTCCTGAAAGAGATTCATTCATAAAAACTGAGTTGGGAAAGTGGCATCAGATCACATCCCAGGGCAGTACATGGGGATAGGGCATTTTCTTTAGGACAAAGAAGTGTAGAATCTCAGTATGAATCTTTACTGAAGGCTGTGGTTCAAGTCCATCCTTTGACCGACTAGTTTGTCTCTTCCCTTTGGTTAAAGAAAGTAAGTAAATGAGCAGAAAGGGCTTAAATGTCCCCCTGGAGATATGGATGTGAAGAATTCTGCAGTAGTCTGCTGGCTAAGTGACCTCATTTCTAGTCGATCAAAATTGGAGGTGCGGTGTTAACGCCTCCTTCCGAAAATCCTCAAAAGAACGCCTTGCCATGGCACTCCGAAAGAAAACAAATCTAGTTTGATTTGCACTTGAATTTTAGCTTCCTT
This sequence comes from Uromys caudimaculatus, assembly GCA_028551405.1. Lineage (NCBI taxonomy): Eukaryota > Metazoa > Chordata > Mammalia > Rodentia > Muridae > Uromys > Uromys caudimaculatus. The sequence continues at coordinate 11,687,740 of CM052710.1, read as the reverse complement.
CTTAAATGAATTTCCCCTCTGGAATTCTTGTAAGGTCAGGTCATCCAGAGATGGATTACTGACCAGAAATGAGGCCATACCAATGCCCTAAGCCAAACAGCTTTAAGAAAAGTCTCCCATGGCTGTTGCCCATGGGTAAAAGCCAGTAGAAGGAGGCTGGGAATTAACCAGCAGGTGAACAAGCATTTACTAAGCACCCTCCTTATGCAAGAGTCTTCCAGAAAGGGAGAAGTCTTTGGGATCTCAAGATCAGTGAATACCACTTGAATAATCAAGTGTGAAGTAAGTCCTTTTGGGAAGTAGAAGGGTTTGCATTTCCAAACAGTTGGCTCGTGGGCCTCCAGATGGGACTTCTGTTTATCTTGAACGAGGATGTCTCTGTCCATTCGTTTGCTTTTTACCGAGATCTTCTAAAACTCCCATCCGCTGAAGCTAACAGTGGGGTTAGCTGGTCATAATGTCTGACGATGAGAATTGGCTCAGTGGGTAGAGGGAGCTTGCCTCCAAGCCTAACAGCCTGGATTTGATACCTGGGACCCATGGGATGGAAAGAGAGACCTGACTCCTGCAAACCCTCTGGCCTCCGCATGTGAGCGCCCCGGTTTGTGTGAACAAACACAGGCACGGAAACATGTAGTTAATTATTTTCTTTTCTTTTTGAGATGGGGGCCTCACTTTGTAGCCTGGCTGGCCTGGAATTTGCTACAGAGACCAGCCTGGCCTCAAACTCATAGAGATCCACCTGCATCTGCCTCCCAGGTGCTAGGATTGAAAGAAACATACCACTATGTCTGGCTCACAAAGAGACATGATTTGGAAAAAAAATATTTTTTTTCTTTAAAGAAATAGCATGTGAAAGAGCTCCAGCCTGTAGCAATTTTATACATTACAGATTGGTTCTTTGATTATCTTCGATGGGTGGAAGGCTGTTATTTGCTCTAGAATTTCAACACTGTGTCACCTTTCAGGCTTAGAGCCTTTAAGTAAACAAGGAGTGACTTGACTGTATTCTCAGCTCTGCTTGTCACTGCCACCTGGACATCTAGCCTTGTGTTTCAGAACTTGGTCTGACACACTTCGCTTTCAGGTTTGTCCACCGGGGCTGAGTCATCTCTAGCTAGCCCATACAGTTTCCTTTTCCTTCCAGGTCTGGGAGTGATACTTTTATTCCCCTCATCTTACTCTTCCAAGAGTGAACCAAGGATGAAGGGTGTAGTTCTCACCCGGGAGCTTGCTCAAATTCATATCTCAAAGGCAGGTGTGACGGCTCACACCTGCAATCCCAGAGGGAGAGAGGCAGAAGGAATTCAAGGTCGTCCTGTGTTGTATATTGAGTTTGGGTCACGTGAGATCCTGTCTTGAAAAATCAGTCCAACGAACAGAAAATGGTCCCAGCCTTCCCACTGAATTTGCTGCTTTGTTTGTTTTTTGAGAGTGAGTCTCTGGCTGGTTTTCAATTGGCTATGTAGTAAAGGATGACCTTGTGTTAGCATTCTGTCTAAACTCCACCATCCGAGTCACAGTACCAATGATATGTTTATAAAAAGATAAAGAGATATAATATATGTTCTATGGGGGGGGACGGAAGGGGGTGCCTCAGCGGGCCCATGCCGAGGAATCTCTTCCGCCTGATGGGCCATCCACACCATGGTATAGTATAGAATAGAGTTTATTCAGGGCATGGGGAGGGGGGTTAAGAGGGTAGTAGAGGCAGAGAAAGGCAGAGAGAGGGAGAGACTGGCCATGACCACGTGGATGTGGGGGAAGGGAATGGGAAGAACAAGGGAGCAAGAGAGCAAGAGAGGTAAGAGAGATAAGAGATATGAGAGGCAAGAGAGAGAGGAGGGGGCAAACAGCCCCTTTTACAGTGGGTCAGGCCCACCTGGCTGTTGCCAGGTAACTGTGGGACGGAGCTTAGACAGAATGCTAACACCTTGAACTTCAGATCTTTCTGCCCCGCTCCTACCTCCAGAGTGCTGGGATCCTGGATACACTTGACCATGCACAGTCTATGGAATGCTGAGGATCGAACCCAGGGCTTTGTGAGTGTGCCTGCTAAGGAAGCAGACTACACGCTGAGCTACACCCCCAGCTCTGGGTTTGCTAATTCATACGCACACTCAGGTACGAGAATCATCGACTAAATGGTGCTTGACAGCAATGCCTTGCGCGTCTTGTGCATGCTAGATTGCAGTGAGCTACACCTTCCAGCCCTAGATTTTCTTACTAAAAAATTCATGACTAGAATGTACAGAGACATGTTTCTATTTATTCTTTAGGACTTTGGGGACAGCGTTTAATTATGAGAATTACACACACAGAGAAAAATAGAAAGCATTCTACAGAAATGACTTATGTCCCCACCTAGATCCTATTATAAACTTTGTTTTCACAAGTCTCTTTTTTACCCAAATCAATTTCTCTGGGGGAGGCTGTTCGTTTGCTTTGAGATAGCATCTCGCGTGTCCCAGACTGGTCTCACAGTAGCTTGGGGTTACTTTAAACTTCTGGTTCTCCTGTCTCTACGTCACAAGTGCTGGTACGACAGTCAAACACTAACCACACCTGGTTTGTGAGGTGTTGGGGACTGAACCTGGGGCTTTGTGTAAGCTAGGCAAGCAAGCACTCTGAACAGAGCTGTATCCTAAGCCTCCTAGATTAACTCATGCCAAGAATTTCTTACGGAAACATTTAGGTCATAACATGGCCATTCTAAACAATTGTGTCTTGATCATGGGACTTTTTATAAAAAAAACTCTTTCTTTTAAAATTCTCAATGAGTTTGACCATGTGTGGTGGTAGGGGTAGGGGAGGAACTCAGGGAGGGGTTAGCAGACTGGGAGCTAGCTGGCCCAGGATACTGGGGCTCGGTTATCCTCATTTATAGTGTGTGTGTGAATTGCAAAGGAGTCATCCCAATGTTACTGCCAACCCTGTTACTATAGGTCCATTGCAAATATTATTACCATCCCTGTTTTCCAGGGGGAAGAAGCTGACGAGCCGGTTAAACACTCGAAGAGGAAGGAAAACATCTGTTGGCATGGAAAAGTGATTATTTTCCCAAGCTACGAGTAAAACACAACAGACCTGGCTGTTTCAACTCTGGTTTCTTGTCAGATTTTGTTCTTTGAGGAAACCTTACAGAAACCTCCACATCTGGAACTCAGAAACTCATTTGGGAGCTGACTGTGGCTTCTAGAACATTCAGGTGTTCTGCAGATGTGAGAAGGTATCCCACAGTCACCAGATGAAGTCCTAAGCAGATGCAAGGCTTGTGTTGTGGCCTTAGCCTCCCTGAGTGCAAAGGGTCACTTCCTTGCTAAGCGGCCAAGAGTGGTTATTGACATTGATATCTGAATGCTGCACCCCGCTAGTCATCTTATTAAGCAGTGATGAGAAGACATCTTGAGGGGACCAACCCAATTTAGGGGTGACACATCTCTGACTCTCTTGGATTAGGACTCCATATAGGAACCTTGTTTCTGTAGCCCCTACCACCCCCCTAGCCATTACTAACACCAGTGTGTTCTTGACAACTGGACTCCTTGGTGACTTCCTGACTGAAGGTGAACAAAAAGAAAACTCTTCCAGAGATTCATAGTGGTGGTCGGTTATCACTTAACCGAGACTTCAGTAGTCTTTGTGTCCTACCATGGGCTGGCTCTTTCTAAAGGTTTTGTTGGTTGGCATGGCCTTTTCTGGATTTTTCTACCCTCTCATGGATTTCTCTATCAGTGAGAAAGCAAGAGCTCGCAAACCAAACATCGTAATCATTTTGGCTGATGACATGGGATGGGGTGATCTGGGAGCAAACTGGGCAGAAACAAAGGATACCACCAATCTCGACAAGATGGCTTCCGAAGGAATGAGGTGAGTCTTGAGAATGCCAAGCAAAGATTTTTGTCATTTCAGTTTTTGTTGGGTGTGCAGATAGTGTAAGTACCTTTTTTTTTTTTTTTTTAAATATTTATTTGCTTTGCTTTGTAAGTGTGTTTTGCCTGTGTTCATGTATGTGCATGCATGTCTGTTGGACCCCAAGGAACTGGGATCACAGGTGGTTATAAGCCAACATGTGGATGCTGGGAATTGAACCCAGGTCTCCTTTAAGGGCAACCAGCGCTCTTATCTGATGAGCCATCTCTCCAGCCCTGATAAAGCACTTTAATAAGCAATCGATGTCACTTTGATTACTTTATTGATTTGTTGTACCTGAAGCCGGTATAGCACCATACAGACATCTATCCATGTATATACTTACTTGCCTATCATCCATCTGTATGTCCTGTGTTCATCCATCTGTCCATCATCTATTATCTTCCAATCATTCATCTATCCACAAATCTATCCATTCATTTACCCATCATCCGTTTGTCATCTGTCCATCCACTAATCCATATATCCGCCCACTCACCCATCCAGCCATTCTTTTGGTAAGATGTATGTATGTTAGGCACTGAGAATTTAGAGGTGGACAAGACAAAATTCCCTGCCCCCAAGTCACTCACTTTCCTAAAGGGGAGACAGGCTAAGAGGAGAATAGACAGTCAAGTTATACATGTGCTCACACTGGGGGTTTTGTGGAGTCCAGAGGAGAGGATGCCCAAGGGAACGGATGGCCTGTGATGAACTAACTGAGAGCCAGAGCACACACGTTCATCTGTGAACAGACGCAGCTAGCGTTTTAGGCACGTACGTCTAAGGGACAACAAAAGGGAGCGAGGATGTGTCTGACAGGTGTAGCGTTTATAGGGCAGCCATTGCAAAATCTCATTCAAATCCCAGCTCCTCTCCTCACTCGATGAAGAACAAGTGTCAGAGCTTGCAGACTCCTTTGAGTTCCCCAGACCCCCTTTGGGTCACTGTGGGTCCCCTTGGATACAGGGGCGTGGCTGGCCAGCATGGATCCTGTCTGTTTTGTAAAGCACCTGCACTTGGCTCAATGGGAATGGCTCGTGGTAGCTGCTAGGGACAGCCTGGGGAATATCTCCTCAGAGTGTCTGCCTCATGCATTCCAGAACTTAGAGCTTTCCTCCTTGAGATAGAGACCCTGTCATCTGACTTCACCTTCTCCGGCCACCATACCTAGCCCAGCCAAGGTGAGCTTTCTGGATCATTCTGTTTCTAGTCATTCAGAGGCATTTAAGACCCAAACCCCATAAAACACCTCCCAAACTGTTTCTCCTCTCCTCTCCATCTTGTGGCTGCCTTTAGCTGTCACCTGCCTAGGTGAGCCTCCCTTTACTGACCTGCGTGGTGGACACTTCCTGTGCTCACTGTCCACTTCCTGTTTTGAGTTGCTGCTCACCACTTGAGTCTCAGTTCCCCATGTGTCAGGTGTGCTCTGCCCTTTAAGCTTTATGTGCTGAGTCATTCCATAACTGACCACGTGGATTGTGTTAAATAGCAGCCCCCCCTTTCAAATTCACATCTATCCAGTGTGTTACAATTCTGACGGGGAAAGAATGTTGCAGTTCTGAAGGTATAGGTATCCTGGCAACCGGGAGTCAAAGAGTACAACAAAGTCACAGTGCACAACGAGCCTCACTCCAGATTTATTGGGAAAGACACAAGAGAGTGGCTGCCTCTGCTTAGGTATGAGGAGCAAGGAACTGACTTGGAGGCGGGCCTTACATAGGGTTGCTTGGTGGAATTTTGCAGAGTGGGGACTGGTGGGATTTGAAAGTTCTGAGTTTGGGGTGAGCCCAGGGATTAGTTGAATTTCTAGCTCAGGGCTTGGTGGGTTTTCATACCTGGAAGTGAACTCTGACCTTTTACCTTACACCCAGAACCCCTGAGTCTTCACAAATGCAAGTAGTGAAGGGTCTTGATGATTCGAGCACAGTGGGTTTAGAGGTGGAAGCAAATGCAATGACGGGTGTCATTGTAAGAATTGTGGGGGAACAGGGCACAGTGGGGGAGCAGGGAACAGTGGTACAGGTCTGTGAGTCTAGCACTCAGTAGTCTTAGACAGGAGGAAGGCTAAGAGTTAAGGCTAGCCTGGGCTACCACCTCCAAACCCCAAACCCAATGAAAAAAAAAAAAAGAAGATATAGAAGCAGTAAATATAAGGACAGAGAAAGAGACCAGAGCGATATGTCTAGCAAGGATGACTGATCTCAGCCACAGGAAGTTTGGAGAGACAGAATAGTTTCTCCCTCAGCTTCCATAAGAAACCCTGCTGAGATCCTCATTTAAAATCTCTGGCTTCCTGCACTGCTGCTTCAAGCTTTGCAGTTGTAATTTGTTGCATTCAGCAACAGTAAACAGACACACGCACGCACGCACGCATGCCCTTTCTAGCTCTGGGTTTCAGAGGGAAAAGTAACTTGTCTTCTCCCCACTCCTGGCACAAGCACAAGGCTTCCTGTATAATGAGCAATTAATATCTGCTCATCAATAGATGGACTTTAGAGCAAGGCATCATGGGGCTCTCCTGTACTCTCAGCTCTCTAGAAGCTGAGTCAGGAAGATTGCAAGCTTAAGGCCATCTTATCTCAAAAACTATAGGGTGTGTGGGAGCTAGCTGCAATAGTTTTTAAAATGTCATCTTTCTGTTATTGGACGTTTGTTTTAAGACAGGATTTCTCTGTAACATCCCTGGCTGTCCCGGAACATTCTGTAGTCCAGGCTGGTCTTGAACTCACAGAGTTCTATCTGCCTCTACCTCCCAAGTACTGAGATTGAAGACATGCACCACCATGCTTGTCGTCTATCTTGAGTTTTATATGTTGAACCCCCCCCCCCCAGCCTGGGGGACAGTTTCTCCAGACAGATCTCCCCACATACCTGGCTCCTAAATTTTCTTTCTTTTCTTTTCTTTTCTTTTCTTTTCTTTTCTTTTTCTTTCTTTCTTTCTTTCTTTCTTTCTTTTTTTTTTTTTTTGAGACAGGGTTTCTCTGTGTAGCCCTGACTGTCCTAAACTCACTCTGTAGACCAGGCTGGCCTCGAACTCAGAAATCCACCTGCCTCTGCCTCCCAAGTGCTGGGATCAAAGGCGTGCGCCACCACTGCCCGGCTTGGCTTCTAAATTTTTAAGAGCTTCTGCTTGAGTATCCAGTGGGTTCTCCAAGAGACCTCTGGATCACTATTTAAACTGAGATCTTGGAGGCCCAGTCACCTCTTTTCCAAGCTGCTCCACTGATGCCCTACTCTGGGCAGAAGCGGGCCAGGTGCAAGCCCAGTCTGGTGGGGACTCATTTATTCTGCTCATCTGAGCCTGACGATGGTCAGGCGGATGGCGTTCCGCCATGAGGTCAGCGGTGTTCCATTCTGTGTGTTAACTACATGAAAAGGCAGGCTTCCAACTAAGCCATGGCTGATGCTGGCTACGGGCTCATTCCTCAAGTGCTGTCTACCTTTTAAATTCTTTTATTTCTTGATTTTTAAAAAATACATGAGGCGGGCACTTACACTAAGGCAGGGGTTCTCAACCTGTGGATCTCAAAGGGGTCCCATATCAGGAATTTCGCAGATCCGCTGTTTGCATTATGATTCATAACAGCGGCAAAATTACAGTTATGAAGTAACAACGAAATAATCTTGTGGTTGGGGGTCACCACAAAGTGGGCAACTGTATTAAAGGGTCGAAGCGTTAGGAAGGCTGAGAACCACTGCACTAAAGCAGACATATGGAGGTCTGAGACCAACTTGTAAGGAGTTGGTTCTCTCCGCCCACCATACGGTGGCGGGGATCAAGCTCATGAAGTCAGGGCCATCAGCAAGCAGTTACCAAGCCCTCTGACTGGCACTGGTTTTTGTTTGTTTTGAGACAAGGTCTTTGGCTGGTTTGGAACTCACCAGATAGGCTTCCCTGGATGACCAGGGATCCACTCATTCCTCTAAGTAGTCACCTTCACACCTGAAGTTTTTCTTTCAAATGCAGATGCTGAAGATTGACTTCAGGTCCTCACGCTTGCGAGGCACACATTTTACTGACTGGGTCATTGCACAGCCCACCCACAGTGTTTTATGGGAGAGGAAGAGAATGACCAGGACTCTGACTATGAGAGAGATGCCCGTAGCCAGCCCAGCCCACACAGCGCCCTTCCTGCCCGCCAGACTCATTCTGGTGAAGCTGAAAGCCTGTCCTGCACTTGCTTACTCAAGCGCATCGATTAGCAGTGAGCTCACTTTGCACCTTGCTCTTCCTTCTCTCTTGCCCCCAGTTTAGTTCTGGGTCAAGTCAATACCACTGCCGCTAGCAGTTTGGGGCAGTAGCTTAGCCAGGCATCAAAGATCAATAGTCACTACTCAAAAGGTCAGAGGCTTCCAGGGACCTGAGAGTTTCTAAAAAGGGTCTCAGTGAGTAATGAATTGAGCTGTCAATTCAGCCAAAGACCTGGCTTAATTTCTGTTCTCAGAATTGACCACATTTCCTGTCACCTCAGCGACCTCCCTCCCTTGCCTCTCTTCCTCTCCTCCTTCCTCCTGTCCCTCTCCCTCCTCCCCCTCTCCTGACATGAAGGGTCTTGGCAGCTGTGTGTGTGTGTGTGTGTGTGTGTGTGTGTGCTTGTAGTGACCTAAAGGAGCATGCCAGCCAGGCTGAACTCTTGCTGTCTGGTAGGAAGAAAAAGCCTCCCACCCCCAACTGTGTAACCCCTCCTTAGGCTGACACACATGTAGGGATGGAAGGACCCTCACTGGGAGAAATCCTCATTTTCCTCTGACCTTCGCCATCGACTTCAAGACGTTTGCTGCAGTAGCTTCCATCCTGTCTCCCTGTGAGCTCGCAGCGCTGGTGAGGCAAGCAGCTTTCCATCTTTGCTCTTGAGTAAATAGGTCAAACGGACATAAAAGTCACGTCACGAACACATGTCAGCCCGGACAAGAGGAAGATAACAAGAAGGACCTCATGCAAGCTTTTCCCTCCTGGCTCTGTTTAATAGATGGGGGCATGGAGAGACACAGCAACCTGGATGGTAATGAATCTCTGGCGGGAAAAAAAGAAGAAAAGGGAACCGGAAATATTAACCTTTCGGGCCTTGGTGTCGGCCTGCTTAACCAAGCGCGAGATCAAAGACGCCATTTAACTGCCATGATGAGTTTCTCTTTAAGACTTATGAGTGGAATCATCAGACAATACATCTCCAAGAGTGATGAGACCAGTTCTCACCTTATAGATACAGATTCCTAATGGCCAATGAAGATAAGAAAAATCGTTTGAAATTCGGGGTGGTGTGTACCCAGAACAGAAACCACAGCCCATCCCCCCTCTGGCTGGGGTGTGTTCAGGATGAGCTGGATGTAACTGACTTGACAGCTTAGAGAATAGAGCTAGCACAGCCTTACATGTTGGTCCCTGAGAGAAAGGAGGAAGGATCGGTGCTTCTCACCTTCTGCTTGGTAACCTTAGAGGGACACTGAGGCTCTAGGAAGACAAAGGCACTTTTGTAAAAAGAACCAGGGAGGAGTAAGTCTGTTACAGCTACTGTCTGGTTGCAATGAAACACCTAACAAAAACAGCATGGAGAGCTGAGTTTACCTTGGTTCACAGTTTGAGGGCAGAGTCCACTGTGTCAGGGAGTCTGAGGCCACCAGCCACAGGCAGGAAGCAGAGAGAAAAGAGTGCACTTGCTCTGCTCTGTTCCTTTTTATTCGGTCTGGACCTCAGCGTATGGACTGGTGCCACCCACACTTAGCTCTTCCCACCGTCAGCTAACCTAATTTTAAAAAGCCCCTCACAGACAAGCCAAGGGTTCTGTTCCCATGGTGATGCTAAATCCTGCTAAGATGACAGTCAAGATGAATTGTCGTAGGCCCCAATGTTGAGACCTTACAGGAGTCTTAGCCAGACAAAGGAGGGAGAAGGTACTTCGGGATCAGCAGATGTATAGAGTATTCTGGAATACTTAGAATGGCTCAAAGTGTTAGCAGGGAGGGCAAAGGGGTCCTTCCAGGACAGTGTCATCCAGGGTGCAGCTGACGGAGAACCATGTGAGGCCCAGGAGTCACTGAGCTGTCCCAGCATGCCTTGTGCTCGTGCACGCACATATATGCTCACAGTGGGAATGTGGAAAAAGATTTGCCCAGGACTGGATTCGTCTCCAGGAATCTTATTTGGAAACAACAAACAAATACACAAAACTAAGATGGTGAATTCATGAATGGGGCAGGGGAAGAACAGTGAACCACAAGTCACTACTTTTACCCACTTTTTACCTGTGGTGGACAGGAAGTCTGTGTATCGCTTATCCTGGTAGTTTAATGTAACAGCGTTCTTAGGAAAGACTAGGTTATCTTCCCATTTAAGAGAAGGTGATACCGAGGCCAAACTAAACTGTCAGTCTCTTTAACTAAGTCATCTCTGCGGTTAGCACCTCCTAACCCTTTCCCCTTGACACACAAAAGCCACCACAGATGGTCCGAAGAACCTATTTCCTCCCCTGTCAGCCTTTAAATTATGAATGGAATGAAGGTAGTTTTTATTCCGGTCACATAGCAATTTAGACAGTTGCCACGGAGAGCCCGTCCTGTCATCTATTTTAAATTCTTTGTAAATGAAGGCTGGGCACGCTTGCAGCCTGCAGTGTGGTGTCTCTCTGCAGCACTTTCCAGGCTCTCTTTCCCTAATTCTAATACACATAATTTATGCAACTGCAAGTCGCTTGGCCACTGCCTAGCTGTGTCTTAATTTGTACTGATTTTCTTGTTAGCAGCCTGCCGTCAAGTCTGGTCTCCTGTTTCCAGCTTTGCTCTACAATGCATTTGCAGACTTTAATAAGGACCCCTGTTGGCGAACTGGCCTGAGCCTGCCCAGATAGATTTGGGGAAGAACAACCACAGCAAAAAAACAAAAACAAAAACAAAAAAACCCCAAAACTTCCCAAATAACAAGACCAGCTTAGTGTTTATTCATTAGTCTCCACCAATGGACCGGATGGCCTGTTGGGGTGGGATGGGGGGGTAACACATGGGCCATGTCTTAAAGCTGAGTATTTTAGGAAGTGGAGAGATGGCTTCTGGCTTTCCAAAGACCTCACCAAACCGCTTCAGTTTTCTCTTTTGAAGTTTGTTTTCCATGTGCCAGATATTGCTGGAGGAGCCTCACTCCACCAAGGTGGTGCCTCTGGGCCAGAGTTGCTGCCCGGAGTCCCTTCTGTCTAGAATCCACAGTCTATCAAGGAGCTCAAAGCTATGTATTGCTGGGGATACATGTGTGCTGTGGTGGTTTACAAGAAGGTGACATTAACGTGTCCACAGAGACATCATGCTCAGGACAGAAATTACAGACGGGCGAGCTGGAATAACAATAAATCAAGGTATTTCCTTCCCTAGCCCACGTTATCATCTCTGGCTGATATAATAACTACATACAGTGTGTGGCTTAGGCCACATTTCCCTCTGTGATGGAGCCTGAAAACGGACATAACTTATTTGGAGGAGTGCTTCCTGGTACCCACACTGGAAGGATGCCATGTTCTCCGAAGCAGAGCTGTCCACTTTCTCAGTGAGCCACCAGCAACTTGAGGGCAGGGGGTGCTCCCGCGTTTCCAGGTTTCTGTTCTCCATTACTGACACTGCAGTTCCCAGGTCTCCACAACTGTGCCACAAACCAGCTCAGCCAGCGCACAAACAAAATGAACACAGGCTTGGCTCGAGGACTTCGTCCAGTAGAGGGGCTGTGTTAGCTTGCCTGTTCTCTCTCTAGTGCCTCCATAAGAAAGGAAATGTGGCCTTTTCTCTCCCAAGGCTATATCCTTCTGTGTTGAGAATCATGGGAGAAAGGGGTTATTTCCCATTCTGATTGAGAAAACGCCAGGCTTAGCTGTGTTGTGTTTTCTTTTGTGACAAAGTGCCATTCTGCAATACAAGCTAGCCTGGAACTCACTATGTAGCCCAGACTGGCCTTGAATTTAGGTACTCCTCTTGCTTCAGCACCCCAACAGGATGAGCCGCCATGTTTGGCCTCTGGTTTGTATTCTGAATAACCCTGTTTGGGTCATGGACTCAGCAAGGTCAGCAGAGGTCATGCTGCTTGAAGAATTGGTTCAGGGAAGGTCCTGAGGCCACAGTGTGTCTATGAGTGTGTGTGTGTGTGTGTGTGTGTGTGTGTATGTGGGGGACAGATACAGCAGATCCAGGAGTCACATGGAAGGGAGACGCTGGCTGTAGTAAAAGCATCACTCAGGACTCTAATGGCCTTGGTACAGACGTTGACAGATGAGTGTGTACTCCAGCTTCTAGAGTCACAGGCTGCCAGAGTCAAAGCCAAGGCTAGCCCTCTGGGGTTCAGGCAACAACTTTGAAAACGATAGGTTTGTGTGGATAGCTAGGAATCTGGAAGGGCAAGGAAAGGGACCAGCTGAGTTGCTCTTTAATCTTCCTTCCTTTTAAAATGTATACTTTAGTTTTTCAAGTTTTCATGGAGTATGTATTATATGCTGGGCATACTTCCCCTCACAGCCCCGTTTTTCTTCCCTGGTCCTGTGTGTCCCCCTAAACTAATTCTTTCTCTCTTTACTATCTAGGAACTATAACTGAGAAAACAAATAGCAAGCAAACATATGATGTTTCTCTTTCTGTGATTGGCTGAATTTGCTTAATATGGTTATTTCTAGTTGTGTCCGTTTTCCGGCAAACATAACTTTGTTCTCCTTTCTGACTAAAGAAAAAATTCCATTTTGTGTGTGTATGTGTGTGTGTGTGTGTATGCATGTGTGTATATGTGTGTGTGAATATATGTGTATGTACATATGTGTGTTTCTGTGTCTATATGTGTGTGTATGTGTATGTATATATATATGTGTGTGTGTATGTGTGTGTGTGTGTATATGTGGGGGGTGTGTGTGTGTGTGTGTTGCGTCTTCTTTATCTGTGCCTGTTTTTTTGGATACCTAGGTCAAATCTACAATTGGGTTATTGTGAAAACTATAAAGCATGCTTCACAAATTTGCAGCAGGGGGCCATGCTAATCTTCTCTGTATTGCTTTAATTTCAGTATGTGTGCCGCTGAACTGGGCATTCTTCTGAGACATGGTTGTCCCCTGTAGTTCAGGCTAGCCTTGAACTCAATGTGGTGTAGCCAAGGATGTCCTTAAGCCTCTTCCCCTCCCCCTACCTTCATCCCACACATGGCAGGCATGTTCCGTCATACCCAGTCTTCGAGCTTTGTGTGGTGCTGGGTGTTGAACTCAGAACTCAGGGCTTCGTGCACAGCAGGCAAATGCTCTGCCGCTGAGCTCTGCCCCCAGCCCTTTTTGTCTTTTTAAGACAAAGTCTCACTGGTTGGCACACCTTTAGTCTCAGCACTTGGGAGGCAGAGGCAGGCATATCTCTTGAGTTTGAGGGCAGGTGGTCTATAGAGCAAGTTCCAGGACAGCCCCCTCGCCTGCCCTGCCCCCCCACCCCCACCCCCTGCCAAAGACAAGTTCTCACTGTTGGGTCTTGAACTTTAGTCCTCCATAGTCTTCCAAGTAGCGCAGACCATAGGCCTGTGCCACTCGCCCTGATAGCTATTTGCCCCTTTAATGCTTGTTGGTAGCTGGAAGCCCTAGAAATTGGCCCTCTGCATCCTGCAGGCTGGACGATCAAGGTGTTTTGGGCATGCTCCCTCCCAAGTGTTGGCAGGGTTCCTCGGCTTCTTCCGGCTTCTGCTGGCTTCAGGCCACCTGGACGGATGGTGACCTCACAGCAATCTGTCTCCCTTTTCATGTGACATTCTCCCTCTGTACGTGCCTGGGTCTTTGCACACTGTCATCTCTCTTGTCTCTCTTTGAACAGGGACATCAGTTAAACTAGCTAAGGACCTACTCTATTCCAGTATGATTCTGTTGACGCTAGAGACACACGCAATGGCCCTGCTCCCACAGAGGTCACATGTGGGGATACTGGAGTTTGAACTTCAGTAGGTCTTTTTACATTGATGTGGGTAAGGGATGCATACATGTGCATGCATGTGGACAGAGGTCAGCTTCAAGGGTGAGTGGTCAGGAGCTGTCCACTTTATTTTATTGATTTAAAACAATTATTTATTTAGCCAGGTATGGTAGGGGATATGAGGGTGGGTGTACGCCTTTAATCCCAGCACTCGGAAGGCAGAGGCAGGTGGATCTCTGTGATGTCTGAGGTGCCTGGTCTACAGAGTGAGTTCTGGGACAACAAGGGTTATACAGAGAAACCCTGTTTCAACAAACCGAATAGGATAGGATAGGATAGGATAGGATAGGATAGGATAGGATAGGATAGGATAGGATAGGATAGGATAGGATAGGATAGGATAGGATAGGATAGGATAGGATAGGATAGGATAGAATAGAATAGAATAGAATAGAATAGAATAGAATAGAATAGAATAGAATAGAATAGAATAGAATGAGTAGAATAGAAATATGTCTTTGCGCCTGTGCGTCAGAGGACAACCTGTGGGAGGGGCTTACACCGTGTGGATCTCAGCTCCCAGCCAGGTTACCATGCTAAGCAGGTTTTACCTGCTCAGCCCTCTTGCTGGTCCCCAATTTATTTACTTATTTATTATTACTTAAAAGATGACAATTATTTTACTATTTATTATTAGTTGGTCTTTCCCTACCCTAGCCAGAATGTCCCAAGTTATTTATTTTTTTGTGCCAGGGTCTTTCATGGGGAGCTGGGGTTCACCACTTTGGCGATACCCAGAGGTTCTCCTGTTTCCACCCCCGCAGGGCTGGGATGCCTTTTTATGTGGTCCTGGGAACGAAACTCAGGCCCTCACACTTTCATGGCAGGAATGGCACTGACTGAGCTGTCCCCCCAGCCCTCAGTATATCTTTGCTGAGGGACATAACTAACTTGTAGCAGGCAGTGAGGGCTTGGGGTTCTGAAAAGGTAGGTTAAGGCAGAGCACAGTGGGTTCTGATGAATGAGCAGAAGTCAGACACTGAAGAGGCAGGGACCAGAGGTGGGATGTCAGGTCAGCGTGCTGAAATGGATCAGAGCATGGATTCTCCATGGCAGCACGGAGAGGGAGGAGTCAAGAAGTCACGTACAGGGCTGGAGAGAGGGCTTAGAGGTACTCACTGAGAAAGCTTGATTACTGAAGTTTAATTGCACGTATAAGAGGAAAGGAAAATAAAAAAGTGTGCACGTGGTGGCACATGCCCAGCGCTTGGGAGGCAGAGGCAGGGGGATCTTAGAGTTCAAGGCCAGTCTGGTCTGCAGCATGAGTTAAGAAGAAGAAGGAGGAGAAGAGGAAAGAGGTGGAGGGAAGAGGGGGAAGGAGGAGGGAGGAGGAGGGAGGAGGGAGGAGGGGAA
>CM052710.1:11645541-11672012 GCA_028551405.1 Uromys caudimaculatus | reverse complement strand
AAGGAGGAGGGAGGAGGGGGAGGAGGAAGGGGAAGGAGGGAAGAGGGGAAGGAGAAGGGGGAGGGGAAGAAGAAGGGAGGAGGGGAAGGAGGAGGGGGAAGGAGGAAGGAGGAGGGGGAAAGAGGGGAAAGGAGGAGGGATGAGGGATGAGGGGGAAGGAGGAGGGAAGAGGGGAAGGAGGAGGGGGAAGGGGGAAGGAGGGAGGAGGAAGAAAATAATAATAATAATACTAATAGTAATAACAACAACAATAACAATAAGTAGTAAAGGGAATGGTAACCAACTCTACAAACTGTCCTCTGACCCCCCCCCATCCACCATCACCAACAGCAACAATAAATATTTTTTAAAGTGATGTACACGGCTGGGAGTGGTGGTGTAGTTCACACCTTTAATCCCAGCACTTGAGAGGCAGAAGCAGGCATCTGAGTCTGAGGACAGTCTCAACTACATCGTGAGTTCCAGGCCAGCCAGGGCTACACAGAGAGACCTTGTCTCATAAGTGAAGGGTCTGTATACCTGAAGCTCAGGCCTCAGTTTCTAGTTGGTTGGTTGAAGTAGATGGACTTGGGGGTTTGGGATGAGGGCAGCATGGCTTCTCTGTGCCCAACTTGTGGTAGGAACATGAGACCCGGTACAGGATCACCAGCAGTGAAGTCACACTTGTTCCTGGAATGTCACTTACTCATGTGAGGAGGTCTCTACAGGTACACAGGCAAGCAAACCGCTCAGAGGTCAGAATGAAAACCCAGTGCAGACTGACTCGGTCAACCTGAATCAGACCTCAGGGGGTCTAACAACAAGCTGCTTCCCACTGTGTTTAACCCCAGTATAACTTGGAAGAAGGTTTTCTGGTGTGCTACAATCCCTGGTACACGAGGAAGGGTGATTACACTGACACTCAGTTTCTTCCAAGAAGGTGGGTTCCAGATACTCCACTAGCTTAGGGGCCTCAGGGTCTAGTCTGGTCTCGGTTATACAGACAGCACAGAGGTCATTTAGACCATTAGCCCCCTCTGGTCCTGGCTGTGGGAGATTTGTACGGCCTGGCCCGGCCGATAACACAGATCACCAGGCTGTTAGCCACTTCCGGTTCTCAGCTGTCCGGATGGAAGAACTGGTTTTTCATCTTTCCCACAGGAAAGGCAATCCTGTATGCTTCTCATTGTTGATTTCCCTGGAGATCTGTGGGCACAAGGATCTCCATGCTATGCTCCCACCACTCACGCTTGTCCTGCTCAGTTCTGCCTCCTCTCCCTTACCCCGTGCTTGAATGTTCTCTTTCTCCATGTTTGACTAGGGTTATCAACTGACAGCATGAGTTTTGAAAGCCTGCTCTGTGCCTGGTGCTCTGCTAATTGTGTTATGTGCTTCATCTCATCGGATCTCTCAAGGTACCTGGTGAGGGGGATCCAACCCCACTCATCTTCCAGAAGAGGGGCTTTTAGAGCAGGTCCCTGTCAAGGCTCCTGTTAGCAAGGGTTGACTGACCTGCATCCATGTTTCTCAGTGCTTTTAGCCTCAGCCTCCTGCCTCACCTTCTCTGTACTTACTCCTCACATTGGGCTCCTTTTATTTCGTGATCTACACATGTCTTCACACTTAAAAGAGAAGATCGTGTCTCTATGTGTGTGTGTGTGTGTGTGTGTGTGTGTGTGTGTGTGTGTGTGTGTGTGTATGTATGTACGTATGTATGCAAGTGCACACATATACATGTGGGGACAGAGATACTCCTCAGTTGCTGTCCACCTTATTTTTTATCTCAAAGGTTTATAAGGATGAACGTCTTGCATGCATGCATGCCCATGCAGCATGTGCATGCCTGACCCTGAGGAGGTGAGAAGAGGCTGTTGGGTTCCTTGGAACTGGAGTTATGGACGGTTGTGAGCCACTACGTGGGAATAGAACCTGGGTCTTCTGCAAGAGCAACAAGTACTTTAAACTACGAAGCCCTCTCTCCCGCCTCTCTACCTTGCTTTTTGTGACAAAGTCTCTTAATGAATCTGGAACTCACAGTTTGGCTGTCTTGGCTGACCAGAAAGCCCTGTGTCTATGTTCCCTAGCACTGGGACACCAGGTACCAACACAGCTCTGACACACTACACAGTGAGTCCCTGTCTCAGAAAATAAAGCAGTCATAGACATGAAGGTGATGCCTTGGCTTCCGGCCTGGTTGATTGGAAAGGAGATAGACTTGGGATTTTGGAAGGAGGATGCCAAGGTTGGCTTAGCTGTTTTTTTGTTTGTTTTGTTGTTGTTTTTTAGACATGAGTTCTGGGAGATTGAATTAGGTCTTCTCTTCACGCATGCATGGCAAACACTTCATTCACCACATCAGCCATCACCCCTACCCAGATGGTAGCTTCTGTGATGGGAAGGCTAGGGCTTCTATCTTAAAGCACCCCATTTGGCCCTAAGGGCTCTCTCTATTGTGTGCTGAAGGAGACTATGCTCCCTAGAGTATAGGGTACCATGTTGGCATTTCCAGTTGTTCTGGACCCCACCTGGCTGCCTCAGAGGCTAGCAGAAATATCTCAGGAAACTTGTAGCCTGTTTAGACCTGGGTGTCAGGTTCCTGGTTGGGAAGGTCTGATAGAGGGCCTGCAGACCATGGTAATTACACTGGATTTACTTTGATTACAAAAACGAAAACAAAACCACCTAGATAGAGGGTTTCCAACCAAGGACTACTGTTGGTTGCTTATCGATTTTCTTTTCGAGACAGGGTTTCTCTGTGTAGTCGTGGCTGTCCTGGAACTCACTCTGTAGACCAGGCTGACCTCGAACTCAGAAATCTGCCTGTCTCTGCCTCCCAAGTGCTGGGATTAAAGGCGTGCGCCGCCACTGCCCGGCTCTTATCGATTTTCAATGTAGCTTCAGCTACCCCTTAGAAAATGGAGTGGGTGGAAATGAAGAGGGGCCTAGAACCTGAAGTGGGAGAGCAGGGCTGGACTAGCAATGCTCTACTCAACGCCAGACCACAGTGTGCGTGGTACTCAGTAGAGTTACCCTACAGGCTAGGACGAAGCAGAGAAGTGTCTGCAGACAGGGGGCCCCGGGGTTTGAATTCTGTGTTGGTTAGTTAGGGCCATCTGGGGAGAGGGAAACTCAGTTGAGGAAATGCTTCTAGATTGTTCTTCAGGCAAGTCTGTGGCGGCATCTTCTTGATTAATAGTTGGTGTGGGAGGGTCTGGCATTCTCCTGGCTGTGCTGTCCCTGGGCATTGGTCCTGGGTGCGTAAGAAAGCAGGCTCAGCAAGTCAGCGGGGGTGAGGCAGAAAGCAGTGCTCTTCCGTGCTTTCTACCTCAGTTTCTGCCTCCAGGTTCCTGCCTTGAATTCCTGCTCTGACATCTGATGGTGATGGACTGTGACCTGACTCTTTCCTCCCTAAGTTGCTGTTGGTCCTGGTGTTTATTACTTCATCATTTGGCAATTTGGAAGTAGAATTGTTAGGGCATGCTGAAGAGAAGGAATGGGGAGAGAGAGGGAGAGATTATGGGTTTTGTTGTTTTATTTTGAGGCAGGGTCTTGCTATGAAACTGTATTAGAGACCCTCTTGTATGCTGGGTTTCAGGTGTGCCAGGCTTAGATTATACCCTGCCATAAGCAACTGGGTGAGAGGTGGTGGTGTTTACTGAGCTACAGAATCCTAAAGAGGACTAACAGGTATTCAAGACACATATGAAAAAGAATCAGACATTCTTGCAGAGGAAGGCAAAGCAGACAATCACAGGTCCTGTGGGAGAACTATCTGGAGCCTCAGGACCAACTGCCATTTCTCTCTGGCTCTGGGAAGCCCAGACTGATGCTTTGAGGTGGCCCTGAATTTGCAGGCATGTTGTCTAGGCAGGTGCACAGAGGCCTAGACTTAGAAGTTCCTCTGGATCATAGCCCTTGCTGCCATCATCTCGAATGGCTAGTGGGGCTCTGGTATTTTCATTTTTCCCTTGGGCACTGTGAGTTTTTGTGCAGCGGATCCCACTGTGCTCGATAAAGAAATGACTCTAGCAAGCTCAGGCCATTCCATTCAGAACTATTCAAAACGGAATAAATCCCAGAGCAACAGATGCTTATGACAATCTGTATGAAGTACTTGGAAATGTGCCCAGGATTCTAAGAGGTGTTTTGTAAGCATCTGAGGTGAGGGTTATCAGAATAATCGTGAGGACCACTTGGAGTGTGAGCTAAACAGGTCCTTGTACGTCACTCTCAAGAGGGAAGGAAAAATGAGTGTTTGTTTAGAAGAAAAGCTTTGGTTTAGAAGTAAAGTTGTGAGCCATGGACGAAGCCGTTTGGAATGATTAGGACAGCCATTCATGGTTGCCCGCCACATCGGCATCCAAGACTTCCCTTAGGAGTCTGAGCCCTGGGATTCTAATATGTCTGGGCTGCTGGAGGCGTTCTGAATAAGCCCATGCTGAGAAATGTCATCCCAGGTACCAGGATCCTGGGGAAGGAAGCGCACAGGTACATTTCCCTGAGCCCCCAAGAGACTGAGGGGCCAGAAGGGAAGTACCAGCAGGAGCTCCAGAAAATCCGGAGGGAGAGCCTCACCAAGTTTTATGCAAACCTGGCAGTGTGTGTCTGCACAGGCACCGTCCCTGACCTCATTCTGTCGCAGGGAGACATCGTAGGAGGTATCATGTGGCCTGCTGCCAAGCGTGGAGCGTTAGGATGGGAACATGCTTCCTGACCAGCGGGCCTGGGATCTCACAGCGAAGTCCCCTTGCTCCCTGAGGATATCCCCTCTTTGCTGTTTGTCACTTGAATAAAAATGATTTCAGGCTGGGGGAGACAATAACACTGAGTTGATAATGTGTTTGAGTTTTATCTCTAGAACCCATATATAAAGCCAAGTGTGGTGCGACCCATGTTTGTAATCCCATGTGCTTGAATGCATGTAGGGGCAGGTACACATACCAACATACACACATATAAACATGCACATACATGAACACCACACACATACATACAGTTTTAGGGACGGGTGTGGTGGCATGAGCCTGTAATCCCAAAATTTAGGAGGGGCAGACAGGGTATTGTGATTGGGCCAACTTGGGCCACATAGAGATTATCAGGCCACTCTGGGCTATACAGTGAGAATCTGTCTCTCTTTTTCTTTTCTTTTTTTTGGGGGGTGGTGGTGGTTTGAGACAGGGTTTCTCTGTGTAGCCCTGACTGTCCTGGAACTCACTCTGTAGACCAGGCTGGCCTCGAACTCAGAAATCCACCTGCCTCTCCCTCCCAAGTGCTGGGATTAAAGGCTTGTGCCACCACTGCCCGGCTTTTTCTTTTCTTTTTAAAAACAGGAACTTGATTGGGAATTAACCTGTCTTCTGGGAAGGAGACCTGGATCTCTGTAGTGAGAAAGACTTTGTTATAATGTAACAAACCCAGATATGTTATAGTGTAGACAAACCCAGAAGGTTCTGGCACTGTCCAATCAGAATGTATTTCACACTCCCATTTTGGTTACTCCCATGCTGGGGGTCTCCAAATATTGTGAAGTAGGAGAGCTAGACATTGCCTTGCAGTGGAACCCGCATAACTGACTGCCTTGACCTCCCCACATGTACTGGGCTTCAGACCTGCTCTGCTGTGCATCTGTCACTCTCAGGGTGTTGCTGAAGGTCACTGGGTACAATTCAGCAAGCAGGTGGTCAGGACAGGAGTCTGGGGACAGCTTTGTTTACAGGGCTGCTGTCTGCACGGTGATGACCTCACCTGAGGTCACTGGTCAGATCACCCACAGACAATATGTCTGTCTCATGATATCTCCACCTTTTATATGGTGGCTCACTGAATGTTTTGAGAGAGAAAGTAGAAACTGCTAGTCTTGTAAGGCCAGAGCCCAGAGACAGGCAATGTTGCTTCTGTTATTATCCTATTGGTGGGAAAAACAACCACTGACCCAACCCAGATTCAAGGGAGGGGACATAAATCCCACCTCCCAAAGGGAGGTGTGTCAAATTGGTGGCCAGCTTCGAATGGCCCTAAGTAGAAAAGCAAAGAATCACGGTTTTGTGCTGTCAAAAGATCTGTGATTGCCTGGAGGCTGAGGAGCCAGATCCACATAGGATGGCACACCATTTCCTTTTTTCCTAAAAAATCATATTACTGGTTTATTTCCATCATAGTTGGGTGGCACAGTGGCAGGAGGGGCTCTGTTGGTGACAGTGGGAGCTTGACACTGGACTATCCACATCCTGGCTGACCAGGAAGCACAGGACAGTCTGGAACAAGGGTTGACACAACCTTCCAAGGCTCACTCCTGGGGCTCGACCTCCAGCAGCCAGGACTAATGTTTTGTGTGTAATATTAAAAAACAATCCACGATACCGCCGGCTACGCACCAGCCGGCGGTCTCAGTCTGTTCCCAGCCTGGCACATAGACCGCATATTTCCCTTTTGCCAAAGCCTGTCCCACCAAAGCTGGCTCTGCCTCTCCAGAGCTGAGATTGCTCTCTCCTCCCCGCGGCTGCCTGCCGCCAAACCCGGTCAGAACTCCCAAATTTCCAGAGCTAGCTGGGGGCACACTCTCCCAACCCAGTGCCCGGCTGTGGTTACCTTTCCTTGGAGCTCAGTTGAATCTCTGCAAGAAGGAAGACACCAGACAATCTTAGTTTAGAATCAACAGATTAACACAACTGCTGGGCGAGAAACCTAGCATTCTAAATTCACCAACTATTCTATGTTAGAAATCTTCCGGTGGCGGAGCCTGGTGGATTCCGCCACCCGAACTAACAGCCCCCCTGGCCTACATCTTGGTTGCCTTGCTCCCCGCCATCCAAAAGGAAGTTCCCTCCTCCTGCCTTTCCTCTTCCTCTCTCGGACCCAGAAGGCCCGCCTCCTTCTCGTCCAGTGATTGGCTTCTTGTCTTTATTATTCAATTAGGGGGAAAATTCTGATACACTAATGTCTAAAGAATAGTTCTCAACTTTCCTAGGGCTGCAACCCTAAAATACAGTTACTCATGTTGTGGTGACCTCCAACCATAGTTAATTTCATTTACTTCAGAACTTTAATTTTGCTACTGTTATGACTCTTAATATAAATAGTTTTGGAGATGGAGGTTTGCCAAAGGGGTCACGACCCACAGTTGAGAACCATTGCTCTACCGTCTCCACGTCTTTCACAAACTAGAGACCACCTTCTCAAAACGTGAGCCTATGGGGGACATTCTAGATTCAACCCATAGCATGTGAGGCTGCCCCCTTCTCTGCTGATCACAGTATGACCCCTTAACTTACAGGTAAGTGACTTTGTCAGTGAGACCTGCAGACCAGCAGAAACCTTGACCCCTCCTGCAAGGATTTCTGGGTATTTTTCTCTTAGTCTGTAGAAGTTTGTTTGTTTCTTTGTTTAAATACAAAAAGCTATTTACACAGCACAAACCGACCACTTGAAGCAGTTAGAACCAGTGACCGTTCATTTAGTGACATTTGTGCAGGTCCCCTGCGACCACTGCTTTACTCGAGAAGAAAAGCCCACACCCATACCTCACTCTGATCTCCTGGCATCTGCAAGCTTTCTGTGTCTCACTGCATTTACATACTTTAGATAGAAACACATGTATCAGTAGGTGAAATTTTGTGTCTTAATTTCTCTTACCCATTACTATTTTGTGTGTGTGTGTGTGTGTGTGTGTGTGTGTGTGTGTGTCTGGTGTTGCAGATTGAACTCAGAGTTTTAAGCATGCTAATCAAGGGTTCTATAGACCCAGTGCTTGGTTTTTTGTTTTTCATTTGTTGTTGTTGTTGTTGTTTTTCTTTTTCTCTTTTGGAGACAGAGTTTCATTGTGAGGCCCAGGCTGGCTTCGAACTGGTGATTCTCTTGTCTTGTCTTCTGAGTGCTGGGGTCAGGGGCATGTGCCATCATACATCATACTTGTAATGTTTTTAAGGGACATCATACTATTTGTATAAAACTCTGATCCTTTTTCATTGCTGAGTAATATTTCACTACATAGACATACCACATTGTAAAACATATCTGTTCACATAGAGAATGACATTTGAGAGGTGATAGTCTCACCTCTTGGTTATTGAAAGTAGGGCTTTATGAACATTAGTATTGAGTAATTCTCAGTATAGAATTTCTGGGGATCACAATGGCAATTATGTTTATTTTTTATGTGTTCATTTTGCCTTCATGTATATTTGTGTTACATATACAAGCCTAGTGACTGTAGAGGCCAGAGGAAGGGATCAGGTCCCCTGGAAATGGAGTTACAGATGGTTAGGAGAGCAGCAAATGCTCTTAGCCTCTGAGCCATCTCTCCAGTCATCAAATGTTTATGATTTTAAAGATGCCTGGCTTTATGACTTCTAGCCTTGAGTGTAATTTTTTTTCCTTAAAAATGAAGGATCTAATGGGCAGGTGAGACAGGTCAGTGATTAGAGTTGCCTGTCGCCAGGCGTGACAACCTGAGTTCAGTCCTGGGACCTACAAGATGGAAGGCATTCCACACATTGTAGTATACCTGTGCTCCATCCTGAATGCAAAATAAAGAGATAAAAATGCAATAAAGAAACAAAGGCAACGAGGAAAGGAAAGAGAAACGAGCAAAGGAAGGCATCCACACTCTTGGTATGAAGATCTCATTTGCCCTCCTGGGTCACTGTCTCTCGTGATGTCAAGGTCCTGGTGAAGGACAGGGTGGCATCTCTATGGGGATGCCTCTGAGGAGTGTGAAACTATTAGAGGCTCATAGGTTTTAGCTTACTTGGGGGTCCTGGCAGCCAGAAAGAGACTGCATAAGTGATGCCCAACTAGAAGTGTTTTGTTTCTCTCTCTCTCTCCCTCTCTCTTTGTGTGTGTGCATGTGTGTGTTGTATTCATATGTGTGCATATGTATTTGGGTGCACATACCCTTGCATGTTGTGTGGTCAATGTCAGCTATTGTTTCTCTATAGCGATACACTTTGGCTTTTGATTAAGACTCTATCACTGAACCTGGTGATTGCTGGTTTGGCTAGGCTGGCCAATGAGCCCTCAGGACCTCCCTGTTATCTTTCCCCAGCACTGGGATTGCTGATGAGGGCCACCAAGTCCAGCTCTTATGTGGGTGCTCCAAACACTTTACCAGTGGAGTCATCCCCCTAGCTCCCACCTGGAGATGTTTCAATGTTACAATGTTACATTTCACCTGGAGATGTTTCAGTGTTACAATGTTACATTTCACCTGGAGATGTTTCAATGTTACAATGTTACATTTCATCTGGAGATGTTTCAATGTTACACTGTTACATTTCACCTGGAGATGGTTCAGTGTTGCAATATTACATTTCACCTGGAAATATTTCAATGTTCCATTTCAGCCTCCACTTTGCGCTAGCCACTCACATCGCTCAGTCTCAGCTTCCCTTCCATTCCAGATTGCTGAGGTCTCCACAGTTATGACACCATGAGGCCTGAAGATAGATGACACTATCCTTTAAGCTGCCTCCCCCTTCCTGCAGCAGGACCTCAGAAACTCTCTGCCATTGCTACAGTCATTCTAGACTCAGATCTCAATAGTTTACAAAACATAAATTTTCATTAAAATTTATACATATAAATCTAAAGAAGATCCACCTAGGCATTTTGTTTTTTGATTATATTCATAACTCTACCTCTTAGTACACTCTGAATCTTTGAAGGATGAAAACATCATGCCCCTTCATCACAAATAGCACAGTATATGTCTCTTTACATAAGAATGCTGGGGTTGGAGAGATGTCTCAAGGGTTAAGAGTACTTGCTATTCTTGCGAAGGACCCAGCTTTGGTTTCTGACATGCAAACGGTGATTCACAACCGTCTGGAACACCAGTTCCAGGGGATCTGATGTTGTCTTCTGGCCTCTGTCAGCACTGCACAACAGTAGTACACATTCATACATACTTGCAAGCAGAACACTGGTACATATACAGTAGCAGAACACTGGTACACACACAGTAAGTACATCTTAAAAAAAAAAATTCTTCCATATACCTGTGGTGCCACTATTCCACTAAAAATGGCCAACAATTCCCTAATATCTAAAATCCACCTCACATTAAGATTTTCCTAGCTGTTCCTCAAATGTGCTGTTAAGCCTATTTGGAGCGAGGCCACTTTCCATTTGTTTCTCTGTCTCTGGTTTCCTTTAATGAAGACTGTCACCTGGCCCCAATCCCAGATTTCTCCCTGACTCTTTGGAGCAGCTGGATCTCTTGTCTCAAGACACCTGAACACCAGTTTGTTTCAGCATTTCCTTGTGGCATAGTTGACTCTGTTATCCTCATAGCTGGATTTCCTGTAACCTGGAAATTAGACTCAGAAGTTTGATTAGATTCTGGCAAAGAGTTCTTGCTTTTATATACTTCATATTTCATCCCCTTAGGAGGCATAAAAGGTCACAGGCAAATGATTGGTGACACTAAATCTAATCCCTTTATAAGGAAGATAATTGCCAATTTTGTCCAATTTATAAATGGCTGTGTGACAGTGTGACCCCCATGTCCATTGGCCACTAGTTATTGTTTGGGAGCTTGCAAATATGGTCATTTCCCAAGGCTGCTGTGCTTTCTGTGTGAGCTAGTTGTTGCAAGGAGTGCTCTCTCCTGTCTCCTAGCAGAGGCTGTGGGTCAGTCTAGAGGGTCAGGGCGTGTGCCTAATTATTTTCCTTTAATTATGAATTTGTAGGCTCTGGGATTAGTATCATGTTCTCCAGTACTGAAAAACGACTTTGTGTCTGTGTGTGTGTCGGTGTACTTTTTAAGCTTACTTTATTGGGTTCTATTATCTACTACCCTTAACTTTTATTCCACCCCAATCCCTTCCAAACTAGGTGGGACAGAAAGAAGGTTAGAGGGAAAGGGGACACAGACCTCTTTAGATTACTTCCTGCTGATTAGGACCATCTAGTTTTTTGGGGCAAGTCCAATCTCCATTGTAAGGGTATCTCTGCAAACCAGCAATCCAGCAATAGCAAAGGCAGCAGCAGGGGTCAAGAGGCAGAGGAAGCAGTAATAGCCACATGCTCTCTTGGGACTCTGACATTTATACTCTCCAGAGTCCCCAGAATTTGAAAATAAACTATCTAACTATCTGCAGCTGGCAAAAACCACACCCCTCCTAGAGCATGAGACAAATCATAGTCACCTGCTGTGAAGCAGCCTCTTATCCCACACATGGGATTAAAGCAAAAACATGCTCACATAACATAAATGGTTTTTTAAGAATCCAAAATTCTCAGCTGAGCAGTGGTGGTGCATGCCTTTAATCCCAGCATTTGGGAGGCAGAGGCAGGTGGATTTCTGAGTTTGAGGCCAGCTTGGTCTACAGAGTGAGTTCCAGGACAGTCAGGGCTACACAGAGAAACCCTGTCTCGAAAAACCAAAAAAAAAAAAAAAAAAAAAAAAAAAAAGAAAAGAAAAGAAAGAAAGAAGCCGAAATTCTCAACTATGTGTGTGTGCACTCATGTGGGCGTGCACACATTCACCTATGTGCACGTGCTTGTATGGAGATCCCATGTAGGACATTGTGCATGCAAGGCTAGCACTGTACCAATGAACTATACACCCCCAGCATATATTTATTCTTCTGATGCCCAAATTGTCTCAAACCTGGAATTAGGCATTGCTCCAAAAAGATATGATTTCTTTTCATGTGGGATGGTGTTGAAAAGGAAGATTGAATGCAGGTACGTTCATTTTACTTGGGGTAAGGGGGAAAGCAATGCTTCTTTCTTTCAATTTAGTAGCGCATATATATATATATGTATGTATGTATATGTATAGTATATGTATATATATGTGTGTATATATATATATATATATATATATATATATATATATATATATATATATAAAACAGGAATACACACACACACACACACACACACACACACACACACACACACGCACATACCCGAGGGTTTTTCTGTGTATCCCTAGCGTCCTGGAGCTTGTTCTGTAGACCAGGCTAGTTTCTAACTCACAGAGATCCACCTGCCTCTGCCTCCCAAGTGCTAGGATTAAAGGTGTGCCATTCACCACCACCAAGCCCAACAATTTTTTTTTAAAGTTATGAACTCATAATGACATTTTGTTTCTTTCTAACTAATTTTTTTTCTTGTGGTATTGAGTTGAACCCAGAGCCGCACACTGCCAGGCAAGCACTCTGCCGCTGAGCTATCTCCCAACCCTGTCATTAACGCTGTGATTTTTATATTATAGGCTTCCTTAACATCTTATAGCTCTTGTATTTTCTGACAGTGAAACTCTTGGGCTCCCTGTTAGGAGCATTAATATAATTACTTATTTCCATTACTCTCTCATACACACGAAATTGTCTCAAAAATCCCAGTACTAAGTCTTCTACTAATAAATGTAGCCATTGTGTAAAGTTTAAGATTTCCTTACAATATACATTTTAGTTGTCATTCTTAGATTTTTTTTTTTTTTTTTTTTATCCCATTTGGGGTGGACAACCAGAACACCAAGTACTAATGTCTCCTGAAATGATTCTTCCCTCTGGGCGTTCTTAAAACACGTTGTGTAGCAAGGCTCATCTGCTTCTGCTTTGTTTCGTCTTAGAGAGTCCGCTTGGTTTTCCTTTGAAGTTTAAACTTGGCTTTTGCCCAGGTCAAGCATCTATGTGGTACAGAAATCAATCCGTAGAACACATATATCCCCGAGACTCTTGTTCCCAGTCCGGTCTCCCAGGCAGTTTCTCCTGTCCCTTGTGGGGGGGGACTTTGTGTGTTTTATTTTTAAGACACGTTTTGGGTTTCCTTTTGTATCTATCAGTTACACAATGTAAGCAAGGAAGGCTTCTTTTATCTCACAGTTTGAGAGAACAGTCCATCATGGCGGGGAGGTACGGTGGAAGGGACATGAGGCAGCTGGTAATGTGTTCTCAGGAAGCGAACAGAGCAAGATGAATTCAGTCATGGACCGCAGCCTATGGGACTGTGCCAGCCATGTTCAGGCTGGGTCTTCCTTGCTCAGTTAAGCATCCCTGGAAATACCGTCACAGACATACCCAAGGGTTGTCTCCCAGTGGTTCTAAATGCTACCAGATCGACAATCAGACTGTTTCTCGATGTAATGCCTGCCCTTGTGATTTTCAGAGTGTCCCCAACAGAGTCATCTTTCAGATTCTAGTCTGGGTCCCGCCCACTCTGTGGATCCCGCCCACTCTGTGGATCCCCCTACTAAGCTTGGATCCTTAGTGAGTCCTTTCTCCCTGTCAGTTCTAAAACACTCCTGTCTCCCTCCCCTTGTCTCTGTCATGAGTTTGGGGTCTTACACTCATCCATTGTTGATCTTTAAGTTACTCCACCCTTGCTTTCTTTCAATTACTTTTCTTTTTATGTTTGCTTATTTTATGTTTATGAGTATTTTGCCTGCATACATGCATGTACACCTTGTGTGTGCTTGGTACCTTCAGAGTCCAGAAGAGGGCATCAGATCTTCTGGGACGGGAGTTCCAGATGGTTGTGAACCACCATGTGGGTTCTGGGAGCCAAACTCCAGTCCCTTGCAAGGACAACAAGTTCTCTTAACTGCTAAACCATCTCTTCAGCGCCCCCCCCCCCCAAGTCTTGTTTTCTAACCAGGTTGTGTGTCCCTTAAGGGTGGGGCCATGCCCAGAATTTTAAAGAATATGTTTAGATTACATTTTCTTTATTTTGTGGACATATGGGGGATGGTGTCATATGCTTGGGGTACCCCATGTAGAGGTCAGAGGATAACTTGTAGGAATTGGTTCTCTTTTCTACTGTGTGCATCCCAGGAATTGAATCCAAGTCCTCAGGCTTGGTGGCATGCACTTTTACCCACGGAGCTCTAGGATTCTTTTTTTTTTTTTTTTTTTTTTCGTTTTTCGAGATAGTGTTTCTCTGTGTAGCCCTGGCTGTCCTGGAACTCACTCTGTAGACCAGGCTGGCCTCGAACTCAGAAATCCACCTGCCTCTGCCTCCCAAGTGCTGGAATTAAAGGCGTGCGCCACCACTGCCCGGCTCTAGGATTATTTTGTATTCCCTCATGGTATGGAAAGTAGGCATGGGTACACAATCCGATGTAATAGAGCCAGGCAGTTCTCGCCGTTAGCAGTGCTTGCATTCTGCATGCTCACAGCAAGCAGCAGATACTGTAACCTTGTTCTGACTGGAAACACAGAGCTACATTCCTGTGAGCCCCTGGATGCAACATTTTTATCAGGCAGTCGTTTCATCACCTTGTTTGATGTGTGATTCTGTCTGAAGACACCTTGTTTGTTTAATACATACTTCTGAGTCATTAGCGTTGCACTCAGCCAACTGAGCTGAAACTCATTCCTGCACAGCTTGGGGAATGTGCACGTCTTCTTTGTAAGGCACATCACAGCTTTTATGTGCATAGGAACGCCAGACAGCACTTGGCACTTCATGGGGGGGAGGGGGAATTATTGTGCACAATGAAATCACCCACAAAAATAACATTAGAAAAGTAAAAGTCATGGTGCTCAGTAGAGAGGTCAGAAGACACTTATGAATAGCCTCAGAGCTGAAACAGGTTGGCAGAGAGTCACTTTGTCTATTTTATCCAACCTCAATACAGAATGTATGCACAGGCGCTTCTCTCTCTCTCTGTGTATGTTTTATGCATGTGTGTGTTGTTTGGATACGTTCATGTGTGTATGCATCTATGTGTTCATTTGAAGGCCATAAATTGATGTCAGATGTCTTTCTAGATTGTTCTCTCTCCCTTATTAAAAAATGTTTTTATTGCATCTATTTTGTGTATGGTTGTTGGCATGCTTATGCCAGGGTGTGCGTGTGGAAGTCGGAGGACAGCTTTGGGGAGCCAGCGTAGGTCTTGAGGATCGAACTCAGATCGTCAGGCTTGGTGGCTCTGTAGACCAGGCTGGCCTCGAACTCAGAAATCCACCTGCCTCTGCCTCCCAAGTGCTGGGGCTAAAGGCATGCGCCACCGCTGCCCGGCTGAGAGACTCTGTTTCAAAAAACAAATTAGAGCCAGATTGATAGTCCAATAGGTAAATGTGCTTACCTATTTACTGGGTGCATGGGTGCTGGGAACTTGAGCTCATGCATCAAGCAGTTTACAGACTAAGCTTTCGTCCCAGCCCTGTTATCATATTTTTTAGAAGGTGTATTACATTTTTTAGATTGATTATTTTATTTTTTCAGAGTTAATTTTTTCCCCTACTATAAAAACCTTTATATGGTAGCCACAGCTGGAGCCCAGGTCCTCTGAGTGGAGACTCTGATGTGGGTGTTCACGAGATGGTCAGTGAATTCCTGATAAGGAGACTTGGTGAATACAGTCTCTTTCCAGAGGTCGGGGGTCAGGTAGCTGTCAGTCTTGGAGATGGCATTAAACTTAGCAAAGTTGCCCAGGGTAGCAGTGCAGCCCCTGGTTGATGTGTAGCTGTCATCTTTACTGGCCATCAGTACCTTCTTGGGCACAGGAGCAGAGACACACATACACATAATTAAAAATAAAAAATAGTTTCTTCTTCTTCTTCTTCTTCTTCTTCTTCTTCTTCTTCTTCTTCTTCCTCCTCCTCCTCCTCCTCTTCCTCTTCTTTTCCTCCTCCTCCTCTTTTCCTCCTCCTCCTCTTCCTCCTTCTCTTTTCCTCCTCCTCTTCCTCCTCCTCCTCTTCCTCCTCCTCCTCTTCCTCCTCCTCCTCCTCCTCCTCTTCCTCCTCCTCCTTCTTCTTCGTCAGGAAAACACTCCTAATGCCTCTGGGGGCAGGGATGAGAAGCAGCAGCACAGAGCCACAGCGGCCTGTCTCCTTGCACGGAACAGTGTGGAGCTTGCCAGTCTTGTTTCCCCAGTAGCTTCTCTGCATAGGGATGCTGCTGGCCAAGGTGATGGCCCCTTGGAGGGCAGTGGCTACCTCCTTGGAGCACCTAACACCAAGACTAACACGACGATCCCTTAGGGATGCGTCCAGGAAAAAGTCAACAATCTCAGATTCCTTAATGGGCAGGGAGAACCCTCCAGGGACCTGATCTTCATGCCCTTCAGTGGGCGCCTCAGCTTGGTGACAGGGACCCCCTCCTTGTCTTTGGTTTTACCTCAGTGAGCCCCATGGCCTTGATCACCGATACAGCCTTGACCATTACCACAGCTCCTAAAAATGCTGCCATATCTTCCGTGGAAGCTTCGGGGGCCTCCTAATCCTGGGCACCCAGGTCCTCAAGACCTTCCCACTGCACCATGTCACCTGCCATTTGGTGTTTCCTGAAGAAGCAGCTATTTTCTTTTTTCTTTTTAATTATGTGTATGTGTGTCTATGTGGGAGTCTTCACACATGAGGGCAATTGTCCATAGAAGGCAGAGGAGGGCGTTGACCCCCCGCCCCGGGATTGGAGTTACAGGCTGAACAACATGGGTGCTGGGAACTGGACTCTGGGCCTCTGAGTGAGCAGTCTGCACTTATAATCACGAAGTTGTCTCTCCTGCATGTCTGTTCTATCCATGGACGATTCTAAACCAGCTCAAATATTGATTTGGGGGGTTCAAAAGCTCACTGAAGTGAGTGACTTTGACATATGGAGTCTGTAAGTAGAGAAGATCAGCTCTGTCCATCTGAGTTAACCTCAGACTAGTTTTTTTTTTTTTTTTTTTTTTTTTTTTTTTTTTTTTTTTTTTTTTTTTTTTTTTTTTTTTGCTTTTTTTTTTCCTGGGCTTCATGTTCCTTGAGCACCACCAGGTGATTTTTAAAGCTTTTCTCAGGTCTGTCTTTC
This sequence comes from Uromys caudimaculatus, assembly GCA_028551405.1. Classification (NCBI taxonomy): domain Eukaryota; kingdom Metazoa; phylum Chordata; class Mammalia; order Rodentia; family Muridae; genus Uromys; species Uromys caudimaculatus. The sequence goes on along the minus strand of CM052710.1, from coordinate 11,655,287 downwards.
TAGGTGCGGAGTGAGTCCCCATTGCTTCTCAATTGGCTTCCTGTAGCCGGCCATGTCCTGATCTAGTTACCCAGGTCCTGATCTAGTTACTCTTTCCTTACAGGTTTGTAGACTTTCATGCAGCTGCTTCCACCTGCTCCCCCTCCCGAGCCTCCCTGCTTACTGGCCGGCTGGGTCTACGGAACGGAGTCACGCACAACTTTGCAGTCACCTCTGTAGGGGGGCTTCCACTCAATGAGACCACCTTGGCAGAGGTGCTGCGACAGGCGGGTTACGTCACTGCCATGATAGGTAATGTGCCCTGGGGAGCTGCTTCAAGGTCTCAGAGTCTCTTGATGGCTGCTACCTCTTTTGCTCACATCTGTGGTTTTTGTCTGTTTCTTGCTGGGTAGGGTAGGAATGCTCTTTAAGCAACTGGTAAGACCTGACTGTGGCCCCGGAAACGTGTAGTTCTTTTGTCCCATGATAATAAGCTTTGTGGTAAGTGATTGCATTCATTGGGTCAGATTATCCCAAAGCTACCTTGGGGACCTTTTCCAGACTCTCTTCTGCTGTCGCGAGCATGCTGGCTTTTGTTCTTGTGCCTGTAGCTGCCATGGCTCATCTTCGGGGTCCTCCACTATAATTAGGTTCAAGGAGGGAGAAGAAAGTAGGTGGCAGGCTCAGGGACCCACCCACTTCGATCAAGAAACTGAGTCTTTTGTTTAAGTTAAGTATCCTTCTTTGCCAAGAACTGGGCTTAAATTACTGTCCAGAGATGGGTGGCCTGGCTCCTGGGTTGCAAAGAAGGCTGGGAAACTTGGGACAGGATTTTAATCATTGACATGGTTTTGGGCGTGGTCATCTTGAATAAACTGACAGCTCTAGGCTGGGAATGGATCAGTGATGGAGCACCTACCTAGAATGTACAGTGCACTGGGTGCCGTCTCTATAGACAAGCAGCCCCAACCCGGCCCCACCCACCATGAATGAGGGCACGGATATAGGATAGGAAGCTAGCAGTTGATTCTCTATTGTTTAATCAATTCTTTTCCTCCCTCCCTCCTTTCTTTCTTCCTCTCTGTATTGTTTTTTGAGATAGAGTTTCACGTGTTCCAAGATGGCCTCAAACTCATTCTGTAGCTGAGAATGGCAAAGAACTTCTGATTCTCCTGTCTCCACCTCCCAAGTGCTGGAATTTTAGGCATGTGCCACCATGCCCGGTTTTGCGTGGTCCTGAGCATGGAACCCAGAGTTTATGTGTGCTAGGCAAGTACTCTACCAACTGCATCCCTAACCTTCTTTATTTTTGAAACAGGGTCTTACTATGTAGTCCAGGCTAGCCCCAAACATACAGTCCTATTTGCAGCCTTAGACTGCTGGGACTCCAGGCTGTTTTTTGCTTTTATATATATTTAAGGCACCTCTTACTTAGTGAGCATCATGTTCTAGCCACTAGGATGCACTCGTTTACACAGGATTATTATTCTCTTATTGTAGAGGGAGAGAACTATGTCTTGAACCCCAGGGCAACTGCTTCCTACTCCTGGCTGGAACAGGTGGAGTCTTCACAGATCTGACTCCAGCCTTCTCCAGATGCTGGGGCCTCTCTGCCTATCTGTCTTGCCGATGCTGAAACAACCCAGCAGTTCCTACAGTCTCCTCAGCTTTGCCTGTGATTGTTAGTTACTTCCAATGGGATTCCTACATCTCTCTACCTTAGCAAAATGACAAGGGAAGGTGTGCCAACAGGCCTGTGACAGCACAGGTCCCTGTGGAGGAGACACTGGTCTCTCGAGCCTTCCGTGTTAGCTTGGAGGATGCTGCTTTACTCAGACCAAAGTATCTCTGGTGTTTCCTTCCCTTACTCAGGGTGACATTCATTGTCTCAGAAGGAGAAGCCCCAGACAGTGGAAGGAAGGGATCAATTGCGTGTGATTCTTCTCTCTTTCCTACTTCCTGTGCTGGCTAGTTTTATGTTAATCTGATACAAGCTAGAGTCAGCTAAAGGGAGGGAAACTCAATTAAGAAAATGCCTCCGTAAGATCCAGCTCTAGGGTATTTTCATAATCAGCAACTGATGGAGGAGGACCCAGCCCATGGTGGGTGGTGCCATTCCTGGGCTGGTGGTCCTGAGTTCTACAAGAAAGCAAGCTGAGCAAGCCATGAGGAGCAAGCCAGTAAGCAGCACTCCTCCATGGCCTTTGCATCAGGTCCTGCCTCCAGGTTCCTGCCCTGTTTGAGTTCCTGTCTGGCTTTCCTTCATTGGCGAACAGTGATGTGGAAGTGTAAGCCACAGTGATGTGGAAGTGTAAGCCAAATAAACCCTTTCCTCCCAAAGTTGCTTTTGGTAATGGTGTTTTATCACAGCAATAGTAACACTAAAAGATAATCACACACACATACACACACACACCCCGTACCCTGAGGTATAATTATGCTAACAACATCAGTCCCCAGAGGATGCATGAAGCTCCCCCTGGGGGTTGCCAGTTAGATAGACCTATCATATATGTCCGCTTATCCCCGGAGCCAGGACCAGTTTGGTCTCTGGACTGCCTGATGCCAGAGCCTTATACAAGGCAGGAGTCTGGGCTCTTCTTCATCTGTGTTATTATTTTGGTTCCTTTTGGCCTTTAAACACCAAGTAAGCAACTGATCACAGGTGCCTGTATGGTTTCCACCCTTCCCCTCACCCCAAACTGCACCTTTTGCAAGCCCTGAAGAAAATGAGAGCATTTACTTGCTTACAAATGAAACCTGCTGAAGGCCTCTGGGGTTTATTCACAGTGCTCTCGGCACTACTTGAAATCCTCACCTGTGTTCACATGTTTTTACCTAGTTGTGTAGGTTTCCCTGGGCTCTCTCCCTTTACCGTTCATTTAATTTTATATTTTATCATAAGATACATTTTTTTTTTCAGACAGAGACTTTCTGTGTATCCTAGCTTTTATTTTTATATAGCCTAAGCTGACCTTGAACTTCTGAACTCCCTGCCTCGGTGTGGTACCATTCTGACTGGCCTTGAACTTACTCAGTAGACCAAGCTGAACTGAACTCACAGAGAACCACCCAGCTGTCTCCTGAGTGCTTGTTTCTTTAAAACTTGTTTTTCAAATCCACAGAATAGGAGGTTAATAAAGGAGGCCTTGAACCTGAGGCCAGCCTGAGCTACAGAGTAAAACCCTGTCTTAAATGAAACAGTTTGCTGTTGCAGGAAGGGGACAATGGGCTCCTACAGTAGCGAATCTAGACTCACCAACTTACTTTTTTGCTCTGCGTGTTTTCTTTACACGGTGGTTTGGTTGTGTTTTATTAAGGCCATATCAAATAGTTTACTTAGTCACACCCTGTATCTGCTTGCTAGCTTCACCTCCTCTGTCAAAGGTACCACGGTTCAGATCTTTGGACTGATGATGTATCTCTGACTCCCTTGCCTTGGCAGCAGTTTCCTGAGATCCGGTCCTCAGAGCAAACAGGCAGATCAGAGGTTCTCACATTGTCAGAGCTCGCCTGGCATCGTCCAATTATCCCACAGAAGAACATTAGTGGCGCAGGATCTGCAGGTGGCTGAGTTTCTCATTTGCTACCCTGCAGGTGTCTTAGTGCTGGAGCTACTGGGGAAGTGGCCTCTCCCCTCTCTGCAAACTGCTGACGACATTACCCAGAGAGGAAGATGCTGAGACCAGGCATTTCTGAGACCATGTAGGGTGGGGACCTGCACCCATGTTCATCTCTGCAGGATCCTTCACAGGGTGGCACAAGTCATGTGCTCCTGAAGGAACAGGGGTTCAGCTGGGCAACATCACTGAGCTGCTGGGAAGAGGGGCCATCTCCAACAATCTTTCCCATGTGATCCTGAGTCATCCAGTCCTCGCTTGTCTTCTGTCTCCCTGTAGGATTCCTTGGGGTCCCAGAGAGAAAAGCTCAGGGCCTTGGCAGCTTCTCTTTGTCTTCACTGAAGGGGAGCTGATGGGAACCGGAAGGATGGTCTGCTTCTCCGAGAGTCTGCATGCTCCCACAGGGGCCCCTCCAAATGCCTCTCTCTCTCTCTTTTTCCACAGGCAAGTGGCACCTTGGGCATCATGGCTCTTATCACCCCAATTTCCGTGGTAAGAATTCTTTTGGAGTTTGTTCCCTAGGAAACAGAAAATAAGGATCTCTGTGTAAAAGAATGCTATACGCATTTGAAACCATTGTAGCCCTGGGGATAATCTATGTTAGGACATCTTTACTTCCAAAGTCACTTAGATACATGTGGGGTACCAGTGCCCCCATCCTCACATCTCTCTTTCTAGAACCTTCCCTGGTCCCCTACTTGCTGCCTGTCAGTCTGAAGACTAGTCCATTGGGGATCTGTCTTAGGGTTTTATTGCTGTAAGGAGACACCATGACCACAGCAATACTTATAAAGGAAAACGTTTCATTGGGGCTGGCTTACACTTTCAGTGGTTCAGTCCAATATCATCACGGCGGGAAACATGGTGGCACGCAGGCAGACATGGTGCCGGAGAAGGAGAAGGAGCTGAGAGTTCTACAGCTTGATCCACAGGCAGCAGAAGGAGACTGTGGACCACACTGGCATAGCTTGAGCATAGGAGACCTCAAAGCCCACACCACACCCACAGTGACACACTTCCTCCAGGAAGGCCATACCTCCGAATAGTGCCTATGGGCCTCTGGAGGCCAACTCAAACTACCACAGAAGTCCATTTCCTTCCATCTCCCAGTTCTTGGTACCTTAGGGAACATTCTACGAAGTCCTGAAGGCACGAGTAGAAAGAAGTGAGAAACTGTGGCCCAAGGGGTTTACCAGAGCATGAACCTGTCTTATGGACCTAGAGAGAGGCAACTGTCGCCTGGCCTCCACCAGCAGCCTTGGAGAAGAAGGCCAAGACCAGGCTGTTAAAGTGGATTTTCTGAAAGTAATCACTCAGCGGATGCCTTCTCTGTTGGATACTTTTTTTTTCAACGTGTAGTTTGTGCCTCTGCCCCTTCCCTGGCCCTTTCCTTTGCTTATGGAAGCCCACAGATGGTCCCTTAGAAGCTGTTTGCCATGTCAGCAAATGCAGCCCTTGGTCCTACAGATACCTGTCTGTCTTCTCTTGCTACTTTATACACAAATAGGCGGTCTTTTCCTTTAGTGTGACTCTCTAATTATTCTGCAAACTTCCCCCTCACCTTTCCCCAGTGTCTCCAACCATGGCAAAGGCCTGCATTGTGCCTCAAGGATCCCTTTAAAGGAACACATTGGGCAGAAGATAGAGCTGTGCCATTTAAAAATGGCCAGTGGAGGACATGAACACCAAGCCTGTCAGCTAACAACAACAACAAAATCATACCAGAATGTGTGTTCCCTTCTGGGCCTTCAGTCCTTGCTTCACATATGAGGGGCTGAGTTAGATCTACCTTCTGTCCTTCCCTGTGCTTTGTACCCTGTCCATGTACACTAGCCCAGTTCCCAGGAACCCCCATCTTCCTTACAAACCCAGCACAGAGCATGTCAGACAATCACACATTCCTCATATGCATCCACGCTCCCCTGCTGCTCCTGGTTGTTTCAGAGACCAGGGCTCCGGGTCTGAGGATGGTTGATGTCTGAACTAGGAGTTAGCATACAGCATAGGCCAAAGCCAACATGGTAAGGGTTTCTGTAAACACAGTTTTTATTGGAGAGCAACCATGTTCATCTTTATGCGTATCGCCCATGGGTGTTTTGGGCTACCCTGGCAGAGTTCAGAGCCTTGATTGAGACTTCTTGGCAATAAAATCCGAAACATTTACTCATCTTGACAACAGGCAAAGTCATAGTTCGAGGGTCTCATTTACCTATGAGGCATTCAAATCTGTACAAACAAGGTTGACATGGAGCTATCAGGTTTTCTACAGTACTAGTAACATTTACCAGTCATTTTGTATATACTAGTCTAGTTGCCTTTCTGCTGTTGCGGCATATACCATGACCAAAAGGAACTTAAGGAGAAAAGAGTTTATTTGACTTATACTTCCAGATCACAGTTCAAACACTGAAGGAAGTCAGAGTAGGAATTTGAAGCAGAACCTACAGAGGAATTCTGCTTGCTGGCTCTCTTTCAGACCTATGTTTAGTTAGCTTTCTTGGATAGTCTGGGAGTACCTGCCTAGGGCATGGTGCTGCCCACAGTGGGCTGGGTCTTTCTACATCAATGAAGAAACAAGACAGTTGTCCACTGACATCCACATGCTAATCTGATCTGGGAAGTCCCTTAATTGAGACCCTCCCCTTGTCAGGCCACTGTAAGCTATGTCAAGTCGACAGTTAAAGCTCACTGGGATATAAAGCACCTACTGGTGAATGGGAATCTAATGTTCCAACTTAAGGAGGGCAGTGCTGAAGGGGAAGATCTTGTCATTCATGCTGACAGAGAATCTGAAGGCTGTGATAGGACTATAAAAAGAGAAGAGGCGAGGGGGATGACAAGGAGTGGGGCGTTTTGCAGGAAACCGCACTAGAACTGTGCTGGACGGTTTCTATGCAGTTTCATTGGTAAGAGTTACAGAGAAGGCAATTCCGGGCAAAGCCACTGGGGCTGCAGAGTATGAGTCCATGATAAATGGGAGGCGGCTGGTTTAGAAAAGGAAGTGTGCAGATAAAGCAGGCAAGGGGCGGATGCAGGGCTGAAGAGGCAACCCTCCTTGCTGCTTACCTGGCCCAGCTAAGAGCTTGAGTTGTAGAAGAGACTGGCTGAGGGAGACTGCCAGGAAGGGATTTGGATCCCAACCCTCACGTTCTTCCTTCGTTCCATTCCGCCTCCCAACCCCAGACACCCTCAGTGTTCTATCTCCATTGTGCTGGGATTGTAGGCACACAGCGTCACGCCTGGCTCATCCACTTCTCATGGCTTAACATACCTTATTTTCTTTGTTAAAAAATAATGTATATACTTTAATTTTGTGCGTGGACACACACATTGTGTTGTGGGATGCGTATGGAGGTCAGAGGACCACTTTTGGGGGTCATTCCTTCCACCACGAGTTCTAGAGACTGAACTCACGTCGTCAGCCTTGTGGACAAGCACCTTTACCCACTGAGCCATCTCATTGGCCGCATAAAGAAACTTCTTCAAAGGCAGAAGTTTGGTTCCTTAAACTGTTATGTAGGCAGTGGATTTATTTTATCAGGTAATCCCCACGTGTGTCCCTAACTTCATGGAGGATGCTAGATGGTCAGAAATCTTTGATACTTCCTCCTGATCTAGGTTAACCCCCACCACGAAACATTGCACAAAGCTAGTCCTATGGGCAGAACCTGGCAACGTGATTTTCTTTGCATACTTCAAAGGGATATTAATCAAATCCTCTTTTAATTACACACTCTAGAGTACCGCAATATTAAATCACGGGAAATTAAATTTTTGTCATGAGTTTAAGAGGGCAGGCGTGCTAAGCAGTGGTGAGTGGGGGTGCTAACCGATTGCTTGTCTTCTAGGCTTCGATTATTACTTTGGAATTCCATATAGCAATGACATGGGCTGCACTGATGGCCCCAGCTACAACTACCCTCCTTGTCCAGTGTGTCCGCAGAGCGATGGCCTATGGAGGTAAGACAGTCCGGTGCGTTGGCTATGGGTTTTAAGTAGAAGTGGAGACCTGGGTTCTTCTAGAATAAGTAAATGAGGTAGATGTATAGAGTCAAGACAGCACACAAGATAGAGAATATACCCAGGGAAAAGGTTTCCATTTATGTCCTAAGGCAAAGATGGGAACTACGACATTTTTTTCTGTTGGAATTTTCCAGAATTACTGAACTGTTTAGCTCACCCAGGGAGAGCCTTGTGCCTGCCAAGGTCTCACACAGGTGCAAACTCCCTCCTCCTCTGCCTGCTGGCTTTACTCCTGGAGAACTAGCTATTTGCCAGGCCTGGCCGGACATGGGACATACGGAGAGAAAGAGACAGAGACAGAGAGACAAGAAACAGGCAGACAGAAAAAGAGGGAGAAAGAGAGACAGACACACAGACAGATAGACAGAAAGAGAGACAAAGACTGAGAGGGGAGAGAGTTACTAAGCCTTACTGAGGCAACAAATTAGCTCAGTCTCCAAGCTCCTCTCTCTCAGAGACCTATGCTGTGGGTATTCCTAGGGCCACAGGTGTCTGTACTGCTTAGGGAAGGTCTCATTAATAGCATAATAGTTAATATAATAATGGTTGTTTATTGAGAGGCTGTTACATTCAGGGCACATCCTACCCTTACCTGTAGGACCAATTTGCCTTGCTTAGGTCACAGCAGAGACGACAGTCTGAGTCTTTACGCCCAGGGCCCGTGTCCTGCAGGTTTGCTTCTTAAGGTGTGGTTGTTGGACCTGTATGGTCGGTGTCATCACCTGGGTGCATATCAGACACACAGAACTCCCTCCCAGGTCTGCACTTAACAGGACGGCAGGTGACAGTGTGGAAGGCTGTTACATACCTTGCTGCCTTTCTTTCACAGCTGTGTGTGGTCTATGAGTCACCCACGTGGCCATATCAAGGCCCAAGATATCACAATTGATGTCTCCCCCTAAATCAATCAATCCCTCTCTCTCTCTCTCTCTCTCTCTCTCTCTCTCTCTCTCTCTCTCTCTCTCTCTCTCTCTCTCTCTCTTCCTCATCAACCTGTATCACAATCAAACAAAACCAAAGGCATTAGCTTGTTGGCTTAGACTCTAAATGACAGTGGAACTCAATCAAGGCAATAAAAAGCTGAACATTCCCACACAATATGGAATAATCAAGCCAACATCATACGGTGGTGGTTTTTTGGTAAATATTTATTTTATTTTTATGTGTCTATGTGTGCATCTGTGTATAGATTTGGGCATGTGAGAGCAGGTACCCAAGGAGGCCAGAAGAGGGCATCGGATTCTTGGAGCTGGTGGTTCTGCGCAACCTCTTTTGGGTATTGGGAACTGAACTTGGCTCTTCTGCAAGAGGAGCAACTGCTGAGCCATCTCTTTGGCTTCAACTTTTTTTTTTTTTTTTTTTTAAATAAAAATGTGTTTGGCAATGATTTACCCAGGTCAACCACATCTCCTACACTTCTATAGCAAGGTATTGTGTGCATTCGGTGTGGTGGGGTTTCTGATTATCCCCAGCCCATGTCTAATTGTCCTTGGGAGGACTCGTGTGACACTGCACGCTTCTTGTCCTTTCACCCAGTTCTTGGTGGTGACCAGGGCAGAGAGCTGCCTTCTGTCCTCCCAGAAGTCCCCTGACCCCATGCTAGACAAGTGGAGACCTCTGAGACTGAAGATAGCGCACTCAAGACCATGGCCAGAGGAGAAGGTGTGCAGCCATGGACAGCCATCTGTCAGATTCTCTTCAACCTTAGGACCCACGACAGAATGTGTTTTCTCTCAGAACTGCTATCCTGATTTCTTTCTTTCTTTTTTTTTTTTTTCTTTCTTGCTCTGGCCTCGCTCACTCTGGCCCAAAGATTTATTTATTTATTATATGTAAGTACACTGTAGCTGTCTTCAGACACACCGAGAGAGAGCATCAGATCTCATTACAGATGGTTATGAGCTACCTACCATGTGGTTGTTGGGATTTGAACTCAGGACCACTTTCTTCTTCTACTTCTTCTTTTTCTTTTTCTTCTTCTTCTTCTTTTTCTTCTTCTTCTTCTTCCTCCTCCTCCTCCTCTTCCTCCTCCTCCTTCTCTTCCTCCTCCTCCTCCTCTTCCTTCTCTTCCCCTCCTCTTCTTCCTCTTCCTCCTCCTCCCCTCCTCCTCCTTCTCTTCCTCCT
>CM052710.1:11634066-11645441 GCA_028551405.1 Uromys caudimaculatus | reverse complement strand
TCTTCCTCCTCCTACTCCTTCTCTTCTTCCTCCTCCCCTCCTCCTCCTTCTCCTCCTCCTCTTCCTCCTCCTCTTCCTCCTCCTCCTCCTTCTTCTCCTTCTCTTCCTCCTCCTCCTCCTCTTTCTCCTCCTCCCCTCCTCCTCCTCTTCCCCTCCTCCACCTCCTCCTTTTTCTCTTCCTCCTCCTCCCCTCCTCCTCCTCCCCCTCCTCCTCTTCCTCCTCCTCCTTTTAACTGAGTGTAACCCAATTTCTCCAAGCTTTCCAGACATGATTCAAAGTTAAAAATTACCATTTTATACATTCTACCCGATCACAGAATTTTTTTTTTCTCTTACATGAAATCCTGTCATGGACTTAGGACAGTATCCGCAGTACCCAGTGTGGCTCATTCTAGACAGAGTCTTCACTGAGGCTGGACAGTAGAGAAAGCCAACAAGAAGAGTGCTTGTTGGTGGACCACTGAACTGTTCACACCTGTTCTCACCTGTTCATACCTCACTGTCTCTCCCTGCAAGATGGAACCATAGCATCCCAGGCTCATAAGTGTCCCACCAAGTTTTACAGGGTGGCTGGCTCACCCAAGGAACATAAACATCTATTCAAAGGGAGCAGAAAAGCAAATGGCCGACCTGCTGACTCCCTTGGGACCAGCTCTGTAGTGTTTTGTGTCTGTGTGTGTCAGTGCACTAAAGCCTTCTGTGTTTTCCACCCAGGAACCCCGACAGGGACTGTTACACAGACGTGGCCCTTCCTCTCTATGAAAACCTGAACATCGTGGAGCAGCCTGTGAACCTGAGCAGCCTTGCACAGAAGTATGCAGAAAAGGCAGTGGAGTTCATTGAGCAGGCAAGGTAAGGAGCACACGGCCCCGTCCCTATCCCCTCTTCTGCAGTCACCAAGTCCTCCTGACCTGTGTCAGGGCTGAGGCAGAGTTTTATGATTCACCAGGTATTTATCTATGTCTCCTGTATGCTAGTAACATTGGAAATTGGTCCTAACATATTCTCTGGTCCTGGATTAGAAGTTCCTCAAGTATGTTCTTGGCCTTCCTGAGGCCTTTGACTATCCTGCTTTGGTCAGCACCAGGGTCATGGGCGTTTTTTGCTTCTCTTACTGGTGTGTAAGCTCCTTGAGGGCTATGTCTGCCCATTGCATTCTGGGTATTCAGGGTACTTGTTAGCAGGGGTTATGAGATCCTTGTTGCTGCTGTAACAAATGACCACCAAAGTGGTGGCTAAAACCAATAGTAACCATAGTAACGAGTTTTCCTCAGATCTGGATGCTAGCTGTTTGGAGCCAGTCTTAAAGGGCTAGAATCAAAGGGTGAGCAGGGCTGGTTCTTTCTGGAGTCTCCAGAAATAACCGTTTCTTGTTTCTTTTAGCTTCTAAGAGCTGCTGCTTTTCCTTGATTTGTGGCCACATCAATCTGATCTCTACTTCTATTGATCCCTGGCATAGTCAAATATCCTTGCCCCTCCCCCTTTCAGACAGCCTCTCGTAGCCCAGGCTGTGCAATACCTGATCTCCCAAGTGTTGGAATGTGCCACCACACCCAGGATTCTTTTAAGGACACTAGTGATTAATAGTGAACCAGAAGCCAGATGGGTGATGCCGTCCAGCACTCAGGAGGCAGAGTTCATGGCCAGCTGAAGGGGGGGAAACAGGTCAACCAGGGAGTCTGAAGATGGATCTCATCTCAAGATCTTTAACACAGTTATACCTGTAAACTGCATTTGCCATAGAAGGTGAAGTCCCCGATTCCGGGGACTAAACTTAAGGTATATTTGAGGGTTGTTATCTAGTCTCCTACATAGGATTCCAGATACATCTGCAGGGCCCACAAAACAGGGGTGACGAGAGAGCTGAGCGGTTCAACGCATCGGCTGCCCTTCCAGAGGGCCCGGGTTTAGTTCTCAGCGCTTAGTTCATGATCATCTGTAACGCCAGCTCCAGGAGCCCTGCTTCTTCTACCCCATGGGCACTGCACACATGTGGCACACAGACATACATACAGGCAGGGTACCCAAACACGCAATACAGCACGTAAAGAAAACACTTTAGAAAGTGCAGAGCAGGCCCGACCGTAGGGAGCAGTCACTACTTAGCTACCACCATTGATGAGGGGTGAGCCTGGAATGCAAGTCTGAGCTATCAGATCTTTCCCGTTTCGGGGTGTTACCAGGAAACAGTCTTAAAATGTTAGAAACTACTAATTAAAAAGGCTGGAGAGATGGCTTAGTGGTTACAAGCACTGGCTCTTCAGAGGTCCAGGGTTCAATCCCAGCACCTACGTGGCAGCTCACCACTGTCTGTGACTCCAGAGGATCTGACACCCTCATGCAGATATATATGCAGGCAGAGTACCAATTCACATGACATAAAAGTAAATAATAATAATAATAATAATAATAATAATAATGATGATGATAATAGGGCTCCAGACGGCTCAGTGAATAAAGGTGCTTGCTGCTAAGCTTGACAACATGAGTTGAATCCCCAGGGCCGTTTGGGTGGAAGGAGAACACCAGCTCCCAAAAGTTGCTCTTTGACCTCCACATACCATGGCACCTCTTCATAAACTAAATTAATGTCCAAGAAAGCAAACACTGAAGTCGACAACAGAGTCCACCCCATCGTGTGTGAGGGCTGTTATTGTAGGTCCTTGTCCCATCTTGGCAAATGGCAGCTAGATGTGTGATTGATTTCATCTTTCTCCCAAGATCTCGAACTCTTCAAGGACAGTGGAACACTTCTCTTAGGTCCACAGCTGTAACTTAAGAGAACAAAAGTGTGCTGTGTGGCTGCTTTCCCATGCGGTTAAAATGGCGTCATCCCTGGATAGCTGAGCAGACCAACTCCTGACTGTGCAGGAAGATCCTACAGCCCTTGCTCAGCCATGTTGGACTTTTCTAGAGACACCATCAAGGAAAACAGACATGGCAGGTGAGGGAGACTCAGTTGTCTGGGTGCTCTCTGTAGAACACACCCCACTACTTCAAATCTCAGAGCAACTTCCCAGGATGTTAGAGGTGGCCTCTGAACAATTCCCCAGACTTTTCTGAGAAACACTGCCAATGGTTTTTTTTTTTTTTTTTTTTTTTTTTTTTTTTTTTTTGAGATTGCTGATAGAGATGGAGCAAAGCTTTTCTCATCTGGAAGGTTGAGCATCTCCCAGCTCCCCACAGCTTTGAAATGGTTCTGGTTTCCTTTGCCCTGTGACAAGAAGATGCTTCATCATTGGCGAGGGCAGTTTCCTGTTGTTTTACAGAGTCTCAGCCTTCTAAGCAGGAGGGGTGACAGTTGCCTGGGGCTGGGGACTGTGATGCTTGCTGGGCAGAGGTGTTGGAGCCTGGGCATCCATCAGTTAAGGAATGCACTGAATGACAAATCAACTGATATTCTCTTCATATCAAAGAAAAAAAAAGTGAAGAATTGGCTGTTTCCCTAGCTAAAGTAATGAGTCATTGGCTTTTAAACTTTACAGAAGGCAATCATAGGGCATGCAGGTTTCTTTAAGATTTGACCTGCCAATTCATCCATGACTTCCCTCACTGTAATAGGAAAGTCCCCTGGACCTGTCCATATCTGTGGAGGCTAGTTTTATGTCAACTTGACACCCGCTAAAGTCATCCCAGAGGAGGAAACCTCAATAAAGAAAATTCCTCCATAAGATTTGGTTGAAGACGAGCCTTAAGGGTACTTTCTTAATTAGTGATCCATGGGGGAGGGCCCAGCCCATTGTGGGTGGTGCCATCCCTGGGCTGGTGGTCCTGGGTTCTATAAGAGGAAGTCAGTAAGTCAGTAAGTAGCACTTCTTCACAGTCTCTGCACCAGATCCTGCCCCCAGGTCCCTGCCCTACTGGAAGTCCCGTCCTGACTCCTTCCAGTAAGAAAGTGTAAGCCAGATAAACCCTTTCCTCCCCAACTTGCTTTTGGTCATGGGGTCTCATCACAGCAACAGTAATTGTAACTAAGACAGTTATCTGCCTTCCACTTGGACCTGCTTGTCAAATCTACCAGAACATATGTGTTTTTTAGGTATCCGACAAAGGTCTAATAGAGGAGCAGGCGGAGAGTGGCATGGCTCTGGAAGCAGGGAGCCAGTCAGTCCTATGTTGCTTACTGAGAACAGAGCATAGAGAGCCTGGCACGTAAGGGTGGGTCAGTCAGGCAGGAGAATAGATGTTGACTCGGTGTGTTCAAAACCTGAGTCTTCTGGGAAATCGGTATGCGGTCAGTACTCAGGATGTTGTGACTGTATGTTTATGTCCCTTACACTTCGCAAGTTGACACCCAAGCCCTAAGTCACACAAGACATATTCAACTTTATGATACAAGTTGTCATTTACAAAGTGCACAATCAAGTTATGAAAGACAGTGAGAGGGGATTTGGTAGCACATGCCTATGATCTCAGAGTTCACGGGTCAAATGCAGGGGCAGCAGGAATTCAAGGTAGCTAGGGCTTCATAGCAGACACACAGATAGACACACAGACACACACATGCACATACATGTACAGACATGCACACAAATCTTACGTTTTAAGTAAGTTTATGTTCAGTAGCATTCATAGATACCATGTGTGCATGTGGCCTAAGGGGACGGGGGTTGGACACACGTTCTCCTAGTGGGGTATTATTAGGACATGGGACCTTTCGGAAAGTGTTTAGGTCTAGGTGGGGTCAGGAGGATGGAGCCACCCGTAATTGGGTTAGTATTCTTATCAGGAAAGGATAAGACCCTTTTTTCTCTCAGTTGAAGGTGAACAGAGGGAGGTAGAGTCTAAGGATGGAGACACTGAAGTTCCCAGGTGCTAAGACTGGGAGAATAAAGATTTGCCTCAATTTACCCAGGCTGTGGTATTTTTATCGAAGCAGCCTGAGCCAAGACATATGTGTCATTCAGAACAGGGTCCTGATGGCCTGTAGATGAAAACCAAACCTTCAAGAGCTGGAGCCTAGGTTTTTAATTTTTTTATTTTTTCCCTTTTCCTTGATTTGCTGTTGTAGAATGTGGTGCTCTGAGCAAATTAACCACTACCTTTATCTGGAGAAAATGGGTCTTCAAAGGGAATCTAGAACCCTGGTCCGTTGGTGCTGGGTGGCATCTGGGGTGGAAAGAAAGATGGAGAGGGAGCATCACCATGCTAAGGGCCGTAGGGAGAGGAGTTACCCACTGAGCCATCTCTCCAGCCCCACCTCGAGAAATTTTTACAGCAGCCCTGTATGCACGCATACAAAATAGGTACACAAACCAAACGTGTACCGATAATAAATCATAAAAAGATCATTTTTGAACAACTCTGTGGTGTGTGTGCAATTTAAGCATTCGTCAAAGATGAGACGTGCTTGTTTACTTTTACATGAAGAAGTAAATCCTCCGTGGCGTATGCAGTTCAAAACGGCAGAAGTATTTTTAGTTAGCATTTTAGAAATGATTGGGAAGTCCGTCCTAATGCTGAGCCAAATTCATCGAGTGATTCTAAAAATTAAAAAGGAACTCAAGTCAGCAACTCAGAAAGCTTTTATAAAATTGTATTTTCATTGTGTATATCTGCCTGCATGTATTTTGCCATGCACATGCAGTGCCTGTGGAGGCCAGAAGAGGCTGTCAGGGTCCGGTGGGATGTGGTGGTGATTAAACTTAAGGCCTTACTGTATATCAGGCAAGAATACTACCCCTAAGTCACAACCCCAGGCCATTTTTTTCCTTTTCATTTTGAGACAGGGTCTCACTAAGTTTTCTAGGCTGGTCTTGATCTCACTATGTAGCTCAGTCAGGCCTTGAACTTGTGACCTTTCTACCCCAGTTTTCCAAGTAGCTGAGATTACAGGCCTGCCCCCATGAGACCCGGGAGACTTTGCTTGGCCATGCCAGCTCCCTTAAGCCTTTCATTCTAAATTTGCCAGAGGAATCAGGTTTAGTGTAAAACATATTATGTTGAACAGAAGCTTGATCTAAATGTCTGTTCCCTGTGGTCACATGTTGCATGTAGCTTTTGCTATCCTGCCTAAGCTCTGGGAATGGGCCGCACTACCAGCCCCTGCCCTGAGAATATTGGATCCTTGATTGAAAAACACAGATACACACAATTGTTCAATTTCAACTGGCCTTATTGGCTCAACTGCTGGGCGCCTCCAATTCACCTCAGCTAGTGTGCCCTTCCCACAACTCCCAGCTCAACACCCTAAATCTGCACTCAATTTCAGTTGCTCAGCTACCTTCAGTCCCAGCTCAACATCCCCAGCCTCCTGCCTGTAGAAGCAGCCTATGGCCACTCCACCTGAGATCTCACATGGATGGTTGGCTTTTTTCTCTCTGAAGCATGTCAGACACTCCTCTCTCTCTTCTGTGTCTCCCACTTGCCTTCAGGGACCCGGAAGTCCCGCCTATTCCTTCTGCCCAGCAATTGGCCTGTGGCATCTTTACTGCTAAAGAACCAACTGGGGAACAGGACCTTAGCATCAGAACCATCCCTACACCCACCCGCATCTTGGGATTTTTGTGGCTTTATCTCCTGGAATTAACATGGTGGTCCAGATGCTTGGACTCTGAAATGTAACACAGAGCACAGGCTTTGCTCTAGGCAGACTTTGAGTTTAAATCCAGGCTGTTCATTATTAGTTGCATAATCTGAAGGAAGTCCTTAAATCCCTCTATGTTTCTGATTCATGGTCTGAAAGGAGAAAGTGGGGTTATCCTGAGGATGGACTTAGATACCAGTCCTGTGTAGTAGCTCTTACTATTACAGAATACTAGTCATCATTAAAGTGCATTACTTTTCTAACCAGCTAGACACATGATTTCCACATTTTCTTAGAATTACACAAATGAATTATCCATGAGACCTAGGGCCAGTTCTGTGGTGGGATGGTGGTGGAATTTCTCTGAAGTCAGGAAGGACTGCTGAGACCCTGGACAAAACCAGCCTCCTGCAGAGGCTCTGAGTTTTCCCATTTATTCCAGCACCAGTGGAAGACCCTTCCTGCTCTACGTGGGCCTGGCCCACATGCATGTGCCTTTGTCTGTAACTCCACCCTTGGCAAACCCACAGAGCCAAAGGCTGTACAGTGCAAGTCTCCGGGAGATGGACAGTCTGGTAGGGCAGATCAAGGACAAAGTTGACCACATGGCTAAAGAAAACACACTCTTCTGGTTTACAGGTAAGGTAGAAGTGTCCAGCTGATCTGGCTGGGATCTAAAATACAGCTACACAGGGGTCTATGGTGCGCAGTGTCCAGTCATGTGACATCTTAACAGTGAAGGGGCTCACTGTGTACTTGGGTCCCTGATGATATTTATTTGCCTGAACATTGAACGTGCTGTCTGTTGGGTTCTGCAAGACCGAGTCACAAGAAAGGTTTGTGCTGACAGAGCACGTACTTTGCTGGCCCCATAGATATTGACTAGGACCCTTTGACTCTTCACTCTTCTTGTTAAAGAGTGGCGTTGCCATTGCGAACTTGTGTAGTCCTTTACTGTCTCCTCCCTGGTCCCAATGATTGTGGTCGTGGTCATATCTGTAGTCAGATGGCCCCAGAAGAGCTGAATTAACTATCCCTTTAAAGGGCTCACATGGAGCTAGGTATGGTAGTGCATAATACTTTTTTAGAATTCTAGCACTTCAGAGTCTAAAACATGATTTCCAGTTCAAGGCCAGCATGGGCAGTATAGTAAATTCGAGGCTACTCTGGGCTATTTACAACAAGATTCTGTCTCAGAAAAATCCAAAGGTGTGTGTGTGTGTGTGTGTGTGTGTGTGTGTGTGTGTGTGTGTTGGTGGGGGGTATTCTATAGATATTTTGTGCTTCGGGTTTCTATGTAGCAGAGTGGCAGCTACTTTGGATTAAGTTGAAACCTGGTTTTGAATATATGCTACTGGGAGAGTTGAATCTACCCCACTGATACTGTGAGGTTGAAAGATGTTGGATATGAATCTAGGTGTACCAAGAATGCTCAGTGACAGTTGCTGGGCTGAGGCTAACGACAGTAATGGACTGCTAAACCTAGGTAAGTGGGATGTGAGAGCAGAGGTAGGGATAGAGCTCACTGACACAGGGTGTTGGCTGAGTAGGGCTATGTAAGCCCAGCACTTGGGAAGCAAAGGAAGGGGAGTCCATGGCTTCGCCATGCACTGACATCCGTGTCTTCAAGGAACACTTTACATGTAGAATCATGACTGCCTTTCTGTCCAAGGCCTGCTGTGTACAGGGTTTTGACCAGAGAGGGGGTCAGAAAAGGTGTCTCTCAGAAGCCTATTCACCATCTCCTGTTTCTTTTTTCTGGTTTCCAGGGGACAACGGCCCATGGGCTCAGAAGTGTGAGCTGGCAGGCAGCGTGGGTCCCTTCTTCGGATTGTGGCAAACCCATCAAGGTATCAGAGAACCTCATTCAGTGTGATTGGATTCTACTTTGGAAGCTTCTTGCTGGCTGTGTATGGGGTTTTGTCTTGGAGACAGCTGCCTTGCTTGTGTCCTGGCTTCCAGACACTTATGAAGCAGGGACATAGTGGCTCACCGGCCACCAACTCTCATAGAAGAAACAAGTTGACACAGAGAGAAAGTGTGTATTCATTATGGCCCATCTCTTCCTGCCCTTTCTCTCCACTCTTCCCTCAAAGGACCAGCCTTTGTCCTGACAAAGCAGTCCATAGGCTTTGCCTTAATTCATTCGGCTGCCTGTGTTTTCTTTCTCTGTCCCTTCACGTCTCTCCCCTAACTCCTTCGTTCAACCGTTAGTTTATATTATCTATTCAAGAAATATTTAGCGCACAATTCCATAAGGTTGGGATTTGGTATTGCTGTTGTTTTGTTTGGCAGGGTCTCAATATGTGGCCTTGGCTGGCCTAGGACTTACTATTGGCCTAGGACTTACTATGAACATCAGGCTGGCCTCGAATTCACAGAGGTCTTCCTGCCCCTGACTCTGGAGTGCTGGGGTTAATGGTGTTTGCTATCATGCCTGAGCCTTTGCAAGGCTATGTATACCATCTCTAAACCTTATAACAATGGAAGATAACGCCGGGCAGTGGTGGTGCACACCTTTAATCCCAGCACTTGGGAGGCAGAGGCAGGTGGATTTCTGAGTTCGAGGCCAACCTGGTCTACAGAGTGAGTTCCAGGAAAGCCAGGGCTACACAGAGAAACCCTGTCTTGAAAAACAAAACAAAACAAAACAAAAGAAAACAACAGCAACAAAAAAAAAGGAAGGTAGCAGCAATGGCTTCACTTACTGATGAAAAGAGAACTCTAAAGAAATGGAGTCACTTGTCCAAGATTGCACAGGCGATGAGAAGATGCCAGGCTTACCTCTGTATTCAAAGTTGGTGCTGTCTCCACACACCCAACAGCTTCCTACGGCCATTTCTGGCTCTGTGTAAACCTACTTAAGCCTGAAACTCAGCTCCCATCTGCTCTGGAAACGTTTCCAAGGAAGGACCGTACCTTCTGAGGGAGTGGTTGCACTGGGGACAGTGTGGTGTGTGGAGCAAAGATTGGACAAGCTCCATATGATTCTTGATGTACAGACTGCTCCTGGAAGCATCTGTTTTAGGGAACTCATTCGCCAAGGGCACAGCGCTCATACACGATGCGCACTGCAGCGGGTCAGAGAATTAGCTGGACACAGTTCAAGTACTCAGCGAGGGCCGTGTTTAAAGGAGTTATGTCCATTTAGAGGAACCACCAAAGAAGCAGTAAGTGGATGGACGTTGATTGACTTGGAAGTATTTACATTAAATAGTTTTCAGTGATTGAGAGAGACTATAAAATGATATGCAAAGCATGTTTATATGCCCATGTGCTTTGTGTGGCCTCCTTGTGCAAAGCGTAGCTTTATTACATAAAAGCAGGCTTATGTCTTCTCAGAAGAATCTGGAACGCGGTATCACAACTACAGGAAATTAGTAGTGATTCCTTGGAGTTTAAGAGGGAGTTTACATGTGATTTGTAACCCTTCCCTCCCGTGATGAACTGTTACTATTCAATAAAAACAAGAAAAAAAGGGATTGCAAAATGTAGCTGCAGGTTAGTGTGCTTGCTTAGCAATGTGAGTGTGATCTTGAGCAATGAAAAATAAACATTAAAGCTGTGTTGGTAGGAAGTAGAATGGGGCTGTAGCTTAGTCTCCAGAGTGCTTGTCTAGCATGTCGCTCCTAGCATGAGCTCAGTTAGTAGGGTGCTTGCCCAGCATGTCGCTCCTAGCATGAGCTCAGTTAGTAGGGTGCTTGTCCAGCATGTCACTCAGTCTTTGTTCAATCTCCAGCATCATATAAATCAAGTGTGGTGGTGTGTGTCTGTGCCTGTAATCTCAGTAGCCAGAAGGTGGAGGCAGGAGGAGTGTGTGTGTGTGTGTGTGTGTGTGTGTGTGTGTGTGTGTTTTCATGGTCACCCTTGACCCTATATGATAAGTTCTAGGCCAGCTGGGATATGTGTGACATTGTCTCAAAACAGCAATAAAAACACAATAAGTCCAGTTCTGTCCTTCTTTCCTTGTCTGAGCATTCGCTTAGCACCTGCTGTTTCCTGTTCTACCTACTTATTGAACATCTGTTGTATGCCAGGAGCAGTACTTTCCCCTCAGGGATACAAAGACTAATGAAACCTCTGACCTGAAGGGATCCAGGCCTATAATAGCACTTCTCAGGCTGTGTTGAGTAGACACAACTAGATCCTGTGGGGATCTTGCTAAAATGAAGTTTCAACCTAAGAGCTCATCAATTGATGGTGGCAGTTCTGCTTTTCTGTGGCACTCCAGGACAGTGTTGATATCACTGGACACTTTGAGAACCACCAGTCTAGGACATTGTTGTCTATGATACCCGATCCTATAGTTTATACCTCTGGACCCATGGCTCCCTGAGTTGGGCGCAGTGGTACAGTGCTTGTAATTTTAGCACTCAGGGCACTAAGGCAGAAGGATTGCCACCAGATGGAGACCAGCCTTGGCTCCATAGTGAATTCAAAGTCAGTCTGAGATATGTAAGGAGACTGTCTCAAAAAGCCAAACAAATAATAGTGATAACAATAACCACAACGTTAAAAAAAATTGTTACCGATCCCTCGCCGGAGATCGCAAGACCCAGCAGAGGGCCAAAGACACGCCCCACAGCTCACCAGAGACTGACCGCCAGCAGCTTCCTGCGACGGCCGGAAACCTCAGCTTGGGCCACAGGGCCCCACACCTGATCAGGCCGGGACAAAGATCCCTCGCCGGAGATCACAAGACCCAGCAGAGGGCCAAGGACACGCCCCACAGCTCACCAGGAACGCAGAAAAGCTCAACCCGCTTTCTGCGGGCCACAGAGACTGACCGCCAGCAGCTTCCGGCGACGGCCAGAAGCCTCAGCTTGGGCCACAGGGCCCCACAGCTGAT
>CM052710.1:11591837-11633566 GCA_028551405.1 Uromys caudimaculatus | reverse complement strand
CTTTGGGCCTGAGGGTGCTAGGGGCACCAGTAAAAGGGAATGTCAAGGTGGGAATATGGGAATGGGTGGGCGGGTAGGTGGGAGGAGGAATTCCCTCACAGAGGCGGGGAGGGGGAGGGGACACGGGGTTTCTAAAGAAAAGGGGAATCATCGGAAATGTAAATAAAATATCAAAAAATAAATAAATAAAAAAAAAAAATTGTTACCTGGGTTGTTACTAATTATGTGAATTCTTCACAGGAAAATGGATCCCAGTAGTGTGTGTGTGCTTGTGTGTGTGTGTGTGTGCATGCATGCGGATTCACACATGTGCTTGTGTGTATGTGTGTGGGTATATGCTCATGTGTGTGTGTGTGTGTATGTGCTCATGTGTGTATGTTCATGTATGTGTGGGTCTGAGTATTGCCCATGTGTGTATGTTCGTGTATGTGTGTGTGAGATCATGCATGTCTGTGTGTGATCATGTGTGTGTGTGTCTGTCTGTCTGTGTATGTGCCTATGTGTGTATGCTCATGTGTGTGTGTGTGTGTGTGTGTGTGTATGTGCTCATGTGTGTATGTTCATGTGTGGGTCTGAGTATGTGCCCATGTGTGTATATTCGTGTGTGTGTGTGTGTGTGAGAGAGAGAGAGAGAGAGAGATCGTGTGTGTATGTGTGTGTGTGATCGTGTGTGTGAGAACATGTGTGTGTGTGTGTGATCATGTGTGTGTGTGTGTGTGTATGTCTGGGTATGTGCCTATGTGTGTATGCTCTTGTGTGTGTGTGTGTGTGTGTGTGTGTGTGTGTGTGTGTGATCATGTGTGTGTGTGTGTGTGTGAGAGAGAGAGAGAGATCATGTGTGTATGTGTGTGTATGCTCGTGTGTGTGTGTGTGTGTGTGTGTGTGTGATCGTGTGTGTGTGCGTGTGTGTCTGTGCCTGTGTTTCTGCTGTGAAGCCCCAGCTACCCTGAATCCCTGCTCCCCCTGCACCCGCCCATGAACCCTGAGACCACAGGCATGCGCTACCTTATCCCGTAAGCTAAGCATTAGTCACAAGGGAAGTAGAATTGGGATCTCCAACATTTTGCTAGAGTCAGGAGAGAACTTGAAATCGCCCATTCCTACTCACTCTCCGGTAGGAAATGGAGGCTGAGGAGAATCTGCTCCAGGCCGGCTGGTGATGGAAGAGGGTCACATGGTCTGGGTCCATTCCACAGCCCATGTGACTGCGGCTGCTCCCACCTTTCAAAACCTGATCGTTGCTTAGCCGTCTGGAAAATCCCGTGTTGTTTCTTTGAACTACATGGTTGTCAAGGAAAACATCATTAGTCCCCCCTGAATCCTTCTAGAGCAGTAGGGGGAGGGATGGGGAGATAAAGAGGCCTACTGGCTCAGGAGCTTCACTTGGGCTTGAATCTTTACTATGTAATAGGGACGGAGAACTTTGTCTACTCATGTCTTCATGACGTGAGTAGAATCAGATGGAGGCTTTGCACAGGCACCCAGTGTGGTGTGTGTGGCTCCTACCAGGAATTCCCTGCGACTCAGTTTCTTTATTTATAGCAAAAACAACCTTGGCATCCCTTTCTGAATGGAGGTTGGAACAAGCCCTTGGAATGACTTTCCTACAGAACTATCAGACAAATGATGCATGGATGACCTCAGAGTGCCTGGTGACCTTGTCTCAGGAAACTGCTCAGAGCTGGGGTTTTGTTACACTGTTTTGGGCAAGGCTTTCTGATAGATTTTATGACTTGTGATATCTGTGGGCACAGCACTTGGATTGGTGAGGGCATCAGAGCTGGGTGCCATTCTCTTGTTTTTAGGGTTCTCAAAGTGAACCCTGCCTAAAAAAATATGTCAGAGTACCTCTCCGCACACCAAGCCCTATTCAGCCTCCTGTCCATGATCCCACAGCCTCCTTTTTTTCTCACAGCCTGGAACGCTGCAGGGGACTACCTCTGGAAAGCCTGGCAGGAGCCTTCCTGCAGCTGGAAGGGAGCTGGATCCCTCTGGACCACCTGCTCCTCCTGACCTTGGTTTCTGTCCTAGGAAGCCCACAACCCCCGCTGTGAGGACAGTCTCAAGGGCTCACAAAAGGGAAGACAGTGTTTTCGCAACAGAGTAGTACAAACAGTCCTGAGAACCTCACTTCTCTCTCCCCAAGCCAGCTTGCTGCGTCAGGACCGCGTGCTATCTTCTCTTGTTCCCAGAGCCCCCCTCCTCATCTTCCCTTTCTCTCTTGGCTAGTCCATCTAGCTCAGCTGATGGGATGAGGCAGCGTCTCCTGGAGTCATCTTTTCACCCTGTGCTAGAGTCAAGATGCTCTACTTGGCAGGGTTCCTGCCATCTTGGGATGAGAAGAAACTGAATAGGGGGTGTGTGTGCGTGTGTGCACCAGAGAGTGTGTTTGCATGTACATGTGCATGAGAGAGAGAGAGAGAGAGAGAGAGAGAGAGAGAGAGAGAGAGAGAATGAATGTGCATGAGTGTGTATGTGTGTGTGTGTGTGTGTGTGTGTCTTGAGCACATGAGCACAGGCTGCAAATCAAGCTGACCTTCTACCAAAGAAAGAGAACCTGACTGTGCCCAGACTCCAGGCACCTGGCTATGCAGGGAGTCTGACTCCTAGCCTACCACATCGAATCTGGCTCATATCAGGTCCAGAATCTACACCTTGTCTCCCCACCCCATCTGACTGCTCCTCTGTCTGGAAAAAAATCTTTGTTTGTTTTATTTAAAGAGCAGAAGTGCTCCTTCCTCTCTCTTGGTGATGAGAAAACAGTTAACTTGGCATCATCTGCACTTCTAAGAGCCCTTGCTTGTCTGTAATCTGACCCTATCAGGCTGTTGCATAAAGCTTCCCACCGGGACAGGATCTCTTGGCCTCCTGGGCCTCCTGTCCAGTAGTAGGATTAAAGAGAAGGTAGAGAAAGGTCAGAGATACTGCGTAGAAGTTGACAGAGTTGGGATAAGGACTGCTGGCTGCTGGGTCTATAGGTTGAAGTCTGTCTTTTCCTAGCCTTTGGTCACTGGCTTGTTGTAATGTTCCAGTCACCAGCCAGAGTTCTGAATCACACTGAAGCCTGACTTCTCTGTGTTTTAGGAAGCTAGTATTCTATGGATATCTTTGGCAAGGATATATATTTATATTTAGGAAGGAAACTTGCTTCTCTGGAAGGTTGTATAGGATATCCTTCACTGGGCTTCTCCAGAAACCACACATAGATAGAGGTGCCAGTGTGAGCCGAGCAAGCCAGATAAAGGACTACCCGTTCACATCTGTCAGCTGCAGACAGAGATCTGGCAAACTGGCCTTGTCCATGATGCTCCAAATTATTTAAGAAGGAGAGTATTAGATATGCCAGTCCCTCAGAAGACAGCTGCATTAGTATTCCAGCTGCCAGGCCTCCCCCCTCTTGACACTGAGATGTTTCTCATCCGTAGGTATCTTGAGTTTTTCTGTTGCCCACATCTGTGGCCCATGCTGTGTAAATGTACCTTGCTGTGAACTTCATATTCATGATCTTACGTAACTGTTCCCACAGCCCCGTGAGATAAGTATAGCCATTTTCCACTTCATGGCTAAGAGATGGAGATTGAAGGAGGTTATGAATTCTGCCCAAGACTATCTGATTAAAGGAGTGGCCCCCAAGTCAGGACTTGGATCTGCCAAGCTCCAAAGGTGCCCTTCTGACCACCCTGTTCATACGCCTCAAAATCTGGTTCTTAGACCATTGCTGCCATGATAATCATCTAGAATCATTTAGAATCAGGACCCGTCTGCCTTTCATGCTTCCTAGTCAGTCAGAATTTCTGGGGGAGAGAACCATTTGAATGTTTGGAAAAAAATTTATATTTTGTGTGTGTGTGTGTGTGTGTGTGAGAGAGAGAGAGAGAGAGAGAGAGAGAGAGAGAGAGAGAGAGAGAGAGAGAGAGAGAGAACTACGGATGGATGTCAGAGGATAACTTGCAGGAGTCAGTTCTCTCCTTCCACCACCAGACCCTGTGGATTGAACTCAGCTGATTAGGCTTGACCACAAGCTCCGTAGAGGCACTGAGATAGCCCTCCAGCCTCTGTATAAAAATCTTTTGAACAGACACAGCACATGTATGGAAGTCAGAAGACGACCTTCAGGAGCCCTAGGGATAGAACTCAGGTCATCAGGGTTATAGGCAAGCACCCCTAACCACTGAGCCATCTCACTGGTTCGGAAGCCCATATTTTATATGAGCTCTTGTCTGGCCATGCTCCTGTATGAGGAGATTGGCCCACCTCTCTCGCTGAGCTGCTTGCTTTTCTGACTCAGTGAAACATGGTAGTTGGACCCTTCCCGGGAAAGGCTGCTGGCTATTCCTAGGCGTAGGCAGTGGGGAGTCTTGGTCGGCTTGCCCCTGCCGTGATACATTGTGGAATGGCACTTTACTTCTGAGGCCAGGGAGGGAAGATCAAGTAAGCAACTTTATGAACCATGGTTCTGTTTATGTTTTGGTTGCTGAGGCTAAATATTTAGCTTTAAGTAAGAGGTTCTGCTTTAATTAGAGTCATAACTAACCACAAATGCATTGAGATCTAGTGTCACGGCCGTAGACAAGCCTCTCTGGACAGAAAGCCAAATACAGCTCACACTTTTAATGTATCGGAGCCAGAGATCAAAGTACTAAAGCTTATCTAAATTAATAAATAACCTTCCAAATCGAAAAGTGCATAGACGTTTATAAGCTGTGGGCTTAGCTGTTTTTCTGCTGTAACTTATGACATCATGGTTACCAGGTTATGGCATATGGATCTGGATAAAGCTGAGGTCCGTTTAAAACCTGTGGCTAAGAAGCACACGGAGCTGGGGAGATAACGCAGTCAGCATGCTTGCTCTGACAGCATGGAGACTGTACTGAAGAAGCAGAGGCAAGCGGATCTCTGCAGTGTGCTGCCCAGCCTTGCTTCCTAACTAAGTTCTAGGCCAAGTGAGAGACTGTGTCTCGGATAATAAGGTGGATAGTCCCTGCAGACGGTGCCCAAGGTTGACCTCTAGCTGATAATCACCTCTTAAAGGCTTGATGCTTGAGCCAGTGGGGAGGCAGAGGGAGGTCAGCTGACCTGGGTCTTCAAATCGGATGAATTGGCTGCTATATGGTTAAAACTAAGGCTGATCTGGGAGAATCGGAGGTCTTCAGCTATTCTCTTCCTGCCATCGCTGTGCGTGTGAATCGGTTCCTGGGTGTGTGTGTTGACTGGAGCTTGAGATCCAGATCTGAATGTGGGAATTAGACAACCAGGCAGCTCTTCACGAAATGACATGGAAGTGTGAGGTTATGAGTCACTGCAGGGCACTGAGGCCTCTGGACATGAGGAGCAGGTGGTAGGGGCTGATACAGACTATAGAGCAGCGGTCAGACCTTTGCCCTTTGCCCCCTCTTCCACACGGTCAAGCCAGCTGACCAGTCACAGATCATCTGTCAGTGTGGCCCTGTCCTGAAACCCACTGGAGAGAAGCAAATATGTCTCAGAGAGTGGAGGGTTCAGGAGGCAGAGGAGAAGCCTGAATGGTGAGCACACTTTCTGAGTCCCAGGCAATTAAATTAGGTAAGGAGGAGGACGTCTCAGTGAGGGCTTCCTCTCTTCCTCACCCCCTCAGAGTCTTAGGCCAATAAAAGAAACATAGCAGCTTCTTCTTGTGCTTCCTCCATGGCCCCAACAATGGCCCTGACAATTCCCAGTCCCCAGAGTGAGCAGGAAACAGTCCAGGTCTTACTAATCAGTGGGTAGGAAAAGGTGAGAAATGAGTTGGTCATAGGTCAAGTCTACTGAGGGGTTAATTAATTAATTATTAATCCACCATATATCCCAGGCTGACATTGAACTAGAAGAGATCCTCCTGTCTCAGATGTCCAAATGCTGGGCCTATATGCATGAGCCATTGTAAGGCCTGGTAGATTTTCTCCCTTATTTGGACATTAAATGAGCTGAATGGGAGAAGGCAGCTTAGCTTCTCTGGGTCACAAAACAAAACAAAACAAAACAACCAACCAACAAAAAAAAACACAACAACAACAACAACAACAACAAAACAAAACCCAAAACCAAACAAGCCAACCTCCGGTCTCCACACCCATACTCATATACATACATCTCCACATGTATGTATACCTACAAATGAACAATCACATACAAAATAGCACATAAACTACATTTGGCTCTGAAGTATACTGTGTCTGCTCCTCATCTAACCTGGGAATCAGTCCTGTCCATCTAACCTGGGAACCAGTCCTGTCCATCTAACCTGGGAACCAGTCCTGTCTATCTAACCTGGGAATCAGTCCTGCCCATCTAACCTGGGAACCAGTCCTGTCTATCTAACCTGGGAATCAGTCCTGCCCATCTAACTTGGGAACCAGTCCTGCCTATCTAACCTGGGAACCAGTCCTGTCTATCTAACCTTGGAATCAGTCCTGTCCATCTAACCTGGGAACCAGTCCTGTCTATCTAACCTGGGAACCAGTCCTGTCTATCTAACCTGGGAACCAGTCCTGTCCATCTAACCTGGGAACCAGTCCTGCCCATCTAACCTGGGAACCAGTCCTGTCTATCTAACCTGGGAATCAGTCCTGCCCATCTAACCTGGGAATCAGTCCTGTCCATCTAACCTGGGAATCAGTCCTGTCCATCTAACCTGGGAATCAGTCCTGTCTATCTAACCTGGGAACCAGTCCTGCCCATCTAACCTGGGAACCAGTCCTGTCTATCTAACCTGGGAATCAGTCCTGCCCATCTAACCTGGGAATCAGTCCTGTCCAAGTTATGTTACTGGGAGAGCGTTATCAGATATTGTCCCTCCCCCCCCACATCAGGCCAGCCAACCACGGCTTCTAGGAGAAGGGCTTTCCCATGGTGTTTTTAAAGAAGTGATTCTGACATGCATTTAGGATGTGGACTGCTATGCTAGAAGATTCCATCGGTAAGGGTCCTGGCTGTGTAGCTTGATCTGGATTTACAAGCTATTTAAATTCAGCCAGGGCCGGTGGTATATTCCTGTTATCCCAGCTATTCTGGTAGCTGAGGCAGGAGATTTGACAGTTTGAGAGTAACCTAGGCTGCATAGTGAATTCAAGGCTAGCCCAGTCAACTTAGTGAGACCTTGTTTCAAAGCTAAAAATTAACAAAAAGGGGGGTCAGGACTGCAGATGTAACTTAGACTCTGTTAGAGCACTTCCCCAGCATAGGAAAGGCCCCAAGTTCACACCTCAATATCGGAAAAAAAATTATTTAACCTTTCTGAGCACTTTCACTAGAAAATGTGTAGTATAAAAGATCGTCAGGCAAGGGGTGATGAGGTGGCTCAGTGGATGAAGGTGTTTGCAGTGGAGTCCAAACACCTAAGTTTGATCCTCATAACACACGTGGGGAAAGAGGAGAATCAGTTGTCCTATGACCTCCACATGCAAATCTTGGTGCACACACGAGGGCGGGCATATGCGTGTGAGTGTGTGTGCGCACACACACAAACGTACAAGAGATTGTCATCCAAATTCGATGAAGTTATGTAGGCAAGCACTTAGCCACGTATTTAGGAACACTTAGTCTGGTGTTTGATAAGGGATCAGTTAACAGATGATGTTATTGTTACTGTTACTATTATCTTTAGCGTGGAATGAGGAATATTCTGTAGAGCCCTTTTTCTGGACTCTGTCCTTGCCAGCACAGACAAACCACAGGAAACCAGTTGGATAAGCTCATGTGGCTGATATTGGCACTCCACCACTTGGAAGGCCCATGGAAGAAGATACCAGGGAGATGTTTCTTCCTGACTCCTAGCAGGACCGGTAGGAAACTAGGGTTTGGAGTAGAGCAACCCCCCCCCCCCCTCTCTCTCTGGCAGGTGATCAATATTTACTTTAGTAATTGCTTGGCCACACTCAGGACTCAAGCTAAATTCCTTTTGTGTACAAGGACTGTGGGACAGGGATCATTTGCATGCCTGGCGTCTCGTCTTTCAGTTAAAATTAGAATTTAGGTACAGCTGGATTAGCTGACTAGCTCCGCCCACGTGGTCATGTTGAGGGGCCTCCATGGGCCAACCTTTTCTTCACCAGTTGCTGAACTTTCCACTATGTTAATATTTGTTGCCAGCACAGTTCCTTCTAACCCCTCCAGCTTCTGACCCTCTGCTGAGAGATGGTAAGCACAGTGAAACCCCTGGGGAAGGCCAGTCATCCTCAGAGGAGCTGCCCAAAGTATCATTATGAACAGGTGTTCCTTTGCCTGTCACAGAGCTGATTTATTTCTTGAATCTGAAACCTTGGCCTTGCCTTAGCATCTGGCCTCAAAGGTTAAGCTGGGACCTTTGAATGTCAAGCATCTAGGGCTGTAAATTAAAGGGCCCCATATTTCCACCTACTCATACCAAAAGTGTCCATGCAAATGCCCCTTCCAGGGCTGGAAAGACCCAGCATGTGTCTGTATGTGTACTCACTGCCATTTAGCCTTAAACCAAAGCATGCTGGGTATTCTGAACCCATGTGGAAACTTGCTTTATGTTCCGCCACAGCTCTCTATTTTCTGTTCCACGTGTGTGAATAATTGGAGTGGTCTTATGTGTTTTTGAAAGAAAAGGCTCCGGAGGAAAGCACACACTGAGAAATGCTGGATTAGATCAAAGAGCTTTTCAGTCTGCAGTGACGGGACTCAGTTGGTTTTTTGAACCTAACACACTTAAATGTAAACAGTCCATAGGGTGGGAGCTACTTTGTGCTCAGCTCCTTCTATCAACACTCCCGAGCTCCTTCTGTGCTAGTCCCAGGAATTTGGAGCCTTTCTGGGATGGGCTACTGAGCCACAGACATCAAAGGTTCTTTCTGTGGCAGTGAGAATACAGAGGGAGGAAGCCTTCATCCTGGTCGCCTCGACTCCCCACCCATGATCGCTTTTATTATTTATACCAGCCAAACTTGAGGAAGTCGCATGACCACAGTGTGTGTGAGCCACATAACAGCGGTTCTCTTGGGAGAACTTCTTACACGCGAACCTTGTGGAGTCCCTGGCCTCTGGCTCAACCAGGGATGAGGGTGGAGTGTGTCTGTGTGTGTGTGTGTGTGTGGGAGCGGTGGAGCCCGTCATGGTTAATTCAGTGCAACATGTGTATTCAGGATGTTTTCATAAAACATGACCTCATCTCTTCCAGCCCACGGGCTGTCATTATATTGGTGGTCACTTTTGACTTGGCTACAAAAGTAATGCCTCTCATCACTAAAGTTCATAGATTGCACATGGGCTATTCTTACCTCCCGCCAAGAGGCGAGCACTCAGAACCATGACTGATAACTGTCTCATCAGAACAACTCATTGACTCAAGGAAAAACAAAGCAAAACAAAACAAACCCACACAAGATCAGCCAGGCACTGGGTGGATTAAACAGCTGAGGAGACTCCCTCTTTCAAAGGATTTGTAGTTTTTATTTGTTATTCACTACTACTGATTGAATATCGATGGCCTCATGCACGCTAAGTAGGTGTGGACAATTTGTAGGGATCTGTTCTCTCTCTCTCTCTCTCTCTCTCTCTCTCTCTCTCTCTCTCTCTCTCTCTCTTCATCATAATCAGACACGATCAACTGGTAGACAAAGTTATAGTGCAGGGACACACGAGAAGTCAGGAATAAATAACAAAGTTTGGAGTGGGAGATGTCATAAGGAATTGCCAAAATTGGCAGAGGACTCCGTTTACATATGTTAAGTCCAGAAAAATCAAAGGATGGACTGAGAGCTGTTACCTATTTGTTGGGGACAAATAGCTGGGTAATAAAATAATTAAATTTCTTCTTTCTTTTCTTTTGTTGTTTTTTTTTTTTTTTTTTTTTTTGGTTTTGTTGTTGTTTTTCGTTTTTTGGGTTTTTTGTTTTGTTTTGTTTTGTTTTTAGAGACAGGGTTTCTCTGTGTGGGCCTGGCCATCCTGAACTCACTCTGTAAACCAGCCTGGCCTCAATCTCAGAGATTTGCCTGCCTCTGCCTCCTAAGTACTAGGATTAAAGTCATGCACCAGCACTGCCTAGCTTTTTTTTTTTTTTTTTTTTTTTTTTTTTTTTTTTTTTTTTTTAAAGAAAGACATTTCTTGGTTGAACTTATTGGATACTCCTAGAGAGGGACTGTTTACCCCCAGACCGTGAGTTACTGGTGTTTATGAAATAACTCCTTCTTCTCACAGGGGGAAGTCCAGCCAAGCAGACCACCTGGGAAGGTGGGCATCGGGTCCCAGCACTGGCTTACTGGCCTGGCAGAGTTCCAGCCAATGTCACTAGCACTGCTTTGTTAAGGTAGGAGATCTGAATGTCCTTTAGCTGTGGGGGTTTAGAGCCAGAGCTGATGTGGACATATGAGTGGCTGGAGATCCCAGCAAACTCATTGCTCGGTTAGGCAGGGATTCTGCCTCCTCCCGAGCTCTCATGACAGCAGTGTGGATTTGCCTATAAAGCAATTCTGTGTGGTAAAGTAGGCTGCAGAGGGCCTTCCCCTTCCCCTGGGGATGGTCCTGGAGTAAATGAGGGACCTTGCTGATCTCTAACCCTCAGCTCTGGTTCTTAGCAGTGTGTGCTAAAGAGAAAAGCAGCCAAAGATGACAGCCAGAGTGAAGTTCCCATGAGCTCTACTTCATCCCTGGGATTAGGATAGATGCCCCCGGTGGCGTTGAGAAGCCTGTGCATTACTAGTGATCAAATGGCCCCAAGAAAGAAGTACAGACACTGGAATGCCCTGGAGGCCAGGAAGGGGACAGATGGCCCCAGTGGACTAGAGAGAAAGAATTAACCGTTAGGTGAGGATGTTGTCCAGCCTTGGCCAGCACAGTCTCCAGGAACATCTTTTGTCAGGAGCATTGTATGTGTGACATCTCTTCAATGTATTAAGGCTAATGGATAAGCCCAGTTTCTTGGCGGGGAATCCGGCTACAATGGGTCTCTGGGAACATTGCCACGAGAACTAAGGAACCCTGACTTATAGCTGGGACCCCTCACTAAGCCATTTAAAAAGTATTTGTCTATGTACTTAGTATATGTGTGCTGTCTCTCTCTCTCTCTCTCTGTGTGTGTGTGTGTGTGTGTGTGTGTGTGTGTGTACATGCATGTGTGTAGAGAGGCCAGAGGTCAACCATTGATGTCATTCTTTGAAACCACCTACCTTGTGTTTTTCCCTATGGCTTTATTTAATTTCTAAGACTTACGTGTGTGAGAGTGCTTTGTCTATACGTGCTTTATGCTTACTGTGTACTTGCAGCACTTGTGGGGGGTCAGATGACATCAGATCTCCTGGAACTTGGAGTCACCTGAGCCATCATGTTGGTGCTCAGAACCAAACGGAGGTCCTCTGTAAGAGCAGTGAGTACTCTTAATCACTGAGATGTCCCACTGCTCACCTTTCTCCTTGAGACAGGGTCTCATTACGATCAGGAGGTCAATAATTTGGTTAGGTACCTGGCCAGCAAGCTCCAGGGACACTCCTGTTTTTGCTTACCTATCACTGAGATTACACGTGCATGCTTCCACACCCAGCTGTTTACATAGGTACTGGGGATCGAACTCAGATCTTCATGCTTGTATGGCAGGCACTTTATCAACTGTGCTATCTCCTGAGCCCGACTTCTCACTGATTCAGATGGATCATTCCTGTCTGGTTCTGCCCTGTATTCACCAAAACATCACAGCTCCATAGAAGTGCTTACTCATGTACTTCGAACAATAGCTTGCCTGGTTGAGAGGTTCTCTGGCACCAACCTAATAGGTTCTGGCAGGAGAACGACGCCAACCAGAGGAAAGCAAGCATCGCCAGCGCCTTCCAACGTCTCCAGACCCAGTGGGAAGGAAGGGCTGAGACCAAAGCCAAGAGCAGGAGGGGTGAGCAGTTCTGACAGCCCAGGGGAATAGGTGTTACCCCTGCCAGCCCCCAGTTCCCTCAAGAGTTGTGGGTCATCCCTGAGCTGTCAGGAGGAGTCAGCGTGCAGTCCTGGGAGCCAGCAGGTGTGATAAGAACCACACAGCTTGGAATCCGAGACGTCTGGCTGGTTGGAAGAGGGCCAGGAGGGCTGTTTTTATAGATCTGACCCGGATGTAAGGGCGCAAGGGCTGGGCTGCATAGGCCCCAAGAACTCCACCGAGTCTTCAAAGCTTGGGGTTTCACTGTAGAAACATAAGCAGCGGCTTTTCATCTGAGAACTGTGTTTGTAGCTACCAGCAATTACTGCACCACAATCGGCTATTGTCTTGTTGATCATCAGAGGACAATAACAGAGGCCATGGTTGGGTGACTAAAGAGAGTTCTTGGTATAGATAGTGTTTTCTTGAGGGCCTCTGGTACTTTATCAGAAGGAAACTATCGGAGCATGCCAGCCCCTCAGGATGTTTTTGGTGTGAAGTTAGTCTGAACGGCAGCTGGTGTCTCTGTCCTGTTTCTCTTTCACGTTAATCCACACAAGTAGGCAGGTGGGCAGGTGGGGCTTCTCACTGCCTTTCCCTGTGGCCCCCTCAGGTCAGCACTGAGGGAAACATGATTTTGATTTGTGTCCTA
The DNA here is from genome assembly GCA_028551405.1 of Uromys caudimaculatus. NCBI lineage: Eukaryota > Metazoa > Chordata > Mammalia > Rodentia > Muridae > Uromys > Uromys caudimaculatus. Next base: position 11,621,039 of record CM052710.1, on the reverse strand, counting down.
GAATGGAGTGCTCACATTTCATTGTGTGGGAGCCCAGGCTTGTCACCAGGTTTAGTACTTTGTCCTTTGAGGATTGAGATGTCTACAGTGGAGGTAACTTCTGCATAGCCAGAGTTCCTTCAACTTCTATTGAAATGGCCCTGAGAAATGACGGCATCTTAAAACAGTCGGGTTAATATATATGTACTGTCGTGATTACAGAAAATGTTATAAACAGTGTGCAGGGGTGTGTGTGTGTGTGTGTGTGTGTGTGTGTGTGTGCAGGGAGGACAAGATGGCTTTGCCTACAAAGGTGACTTGAGTTCCATCCCTGGGTCCCACGTGGTGGAAGGAGAGGATTGATCCTCTGAGCCTACATGAACACTGCGGCACTGCTGTGCCCACACACGTACACACAACAGACAAATGAATATAATAAAAATTAAATTTTAGAAAGGGTGTGCTGGAGAGTGTTTAGCATGAATCTCACTGGCTGTCTTTTAGAGATACCCAGCAGCAATATTTGGACATGTGCCTAAGTGATATAATAGTGTTTTAGAAAGATCTTACACAGGACTACCCACCCCTGCAAAGCCCAAAGACACAATTATCAGATAGAGACGATCCATACTTATTGCTGGTTCCAACTACGGGTGAAACATTGCTCTGGAGACTAGGGAGCATCATGATAAGCAAATCAGCTTGGGTGTTCTTGATGTTGAGAAGTTAAGTTACCTTCAGAAGAATGGCTTTGGGGGCAAAGTAGAAAAGGCGCAATAGTTTTACCTTACAATTCTAGTTCAGGGTTTCTGGAATGTAACATTGTATCTATTTTGAGCCAGGTAATTCTTTGCTGTGACGGGTGGGGTCTGTCCTGTATATTTGAGATATATTTAGCACAATGCCAGGCCTCTTCCCTGTAACTGTTTGTGACAACCAAAGTATCTCCAATCAGTATGACATCCCCTGGAAGGACAAAAAGAACCTTAGGGAAATTTCTCTTAGTCTTATAAAAAGAAGGTGAAGATACCTGAGATGGGTATCTTTATCCCAGTTCTCAGTGGAGGACCACACCTGGCTCTGTGCCTGAAGTGAGCGTCTCTACCCCTCTTGCCGATGGAGGACCGACCACATGTGGTGCTTGAGGTGGACATCCCCGTCCCTGTTCTGAATGGAGTATTACATCTGGCAAGAAGAGGCAAGCCAGAGATGGCTGGACTGATAATCTCATTGGAATCAGCTAGAGTTGCAGAGGAGCCCTGGGCTACCCCGGGGAGGCTCGGCGGACACTAGTAAGGCAGTGATGACATGGAAGGGGTAAATGTCGGCAGACTCTGTCTTGTCTGCAGGCATAGAATTGGGCCCAGCTATAAAGATACCTTGTCTACATCATGTCCTGTGGTCGATGATACACCCTGGGTGGTACCCAGCCATGCATCCCCTTTCAAGACCATGTGCTCTCTCCTGGCGGTGGTGAGGGTTGAGGGAGATGGGTCAATGTCTCTTTCCTGCCTGCTGGGCCGATGTCCATAAAAGATATTCACCACTTGTTGTCCAGTATTCCGATATTCAGGCATCTCTGAAGTAGATGCTTTTTGGGGCCAGGCGTGTCTGTAAGAGAGACGCAAGGGTGGGGAGCTACTGAGATGGTCTGTCAGTCAAATGTGAACACAGGCTAGTCCCTGCAGCCTCTGCAGTGTGACTAAGACCAGGAAGGGTGGGGACCTAGCTTTTTTCAGGGATAATGAGAGGGATTAAACAATGCAGAAAGAAAATTACAATTAGATGCTAAAAAAGAACCTGTTTCTGTATCCTAGGGACAGTTCTATTCCTCCACTGGAGGTGGTTCTGTTCTCAACTCTTCTATTCTTGGCATCTTTCTGTACTTATCTCCCAGGGACAGGGGAGATGAGAGTCACTCCTTTATCCTGGTCCAACAATCCCCAACACTTCCCTGATATCCCCCTGTCTTAGTTAGGGTTTTACTGCTGTGAACAGATACCATGACCATGGCAAGTCTTACAAGGACAACATTTAATTGGGGCTGGCTTACAGGCTCAGAGTTTCAGTCCATTATCATCAAGGCAGGAGCATGACAGCATCCAGGCAGGCATGGTGCAGGAGCTGAGAGCTCGACCTTTTCATCTGAAGGCTGCTAGGAAAAGGTAGGTTCCCATGTGGTTAGGAGGAAGGTCTCATTGCTCACCCCCACAGTGACACACTTCCTCCAACAAGGCCACATCTACTTCAGCAAGGGCACATTTCCTAATAGTGCCACTCCCTGGGCCAAGCATATTTAAACCACCACACCCCCTTCTCTCTACCCATTGTTGGGTCAGATTTCCCCCTGGTCCAACTGTACTCAGCTTCTATAGAAACCTTCCCTCCTGTCTGCTCCCTGACACTCACCAACCTTGGCCTGTTCTACCAGAAGGAAGCCCCCATGTGACCCTTCACTCCTTGCTCACACAGTAGCTTGGGGTCAGCAGGCAGAGCCTTCTGCACCCTCCTCAACACCACTCAGTCTCCCTTTGATACCTTGTTTGGATAAGAGCACCAACTCACCAACCAGTTGGATGGGTCCCCGCCCCCTGGGAGGATCCGAAACAGGGGAACAATTGCCTGAACTTAGAGCTCCTAAGCAGCCTGCATGACATAGCAAGATCTTATTTAAAACAAACAAACAGAAAAAGGTTTCAGAAACACATCTCCTATGAACAAGTTTCAGAGAAACATGAAAAAGACAACAGTTTTGTAAGGATGGAAGAATATGGAAGAGTGACCCCGGCTCACTCAGGGGTCACCTTGCCTGTTCCCAGGCTAGCCTTTTATGGCACTGTGCAGAGGCCTCTGTCTCAGCTGTCTCCTTTCATGAGTAGGCCCTGCCTTCCTTGCCACTATCAGAGGGCCTGTGAAGTGTTGTTTTGGGGACAGAAACCCACCTATACATCAGGCCCATGAAGGACAGTGCCAGAGCCCATAAGATATTTATGTGAGGGGGCCAGGGATGTAACTCAGTTGGTAGAGTGCTTGCCTAGCACACACAAAGTCCAGGGTTCGATCCCCAGCACTTCCTATACAGGGTTTGGTGGTATAGTAATCTCAATATTCTAGAGCCTAGCCTCGGATACAGGACAGTTTTGTCTAAAAACAAGAAAAAGAAAATACTTGGGGCTAGGGAGATTTTTCAGTGGCTAGGAACACTCATACAAGCACAGGACCTGAGTTTGAATCCCAGAACCCACATTGGAATAGCCCAATGCATGCCTGTGACCCCAGTACTCTGGGGGATGAAGTGGGGGTCATTGAGGCTTGCTGGCTGCTGGCTTACCAGAGTGATTGAGGAGGACACCTGACATTCTCTTCTGCATTCTGGTGTGTGTGCTTGGAATGTGTACTGCACATACATGCACATATAACACACACACACACACACACAAACACACACATGCACGCAAAACAAAGAATAAAGGAGAAGTACTTTAAAGTGGGATAAAATGGTTTCTTTATATATTTGTCTTCATATCAATAGTTGTAAAATGTAACTTCTTTTAGACTTCTTTAAATTATGCACACGGGGGGAGGCAGTGTGTGCTAGTGAGTGCAGCCACCCAGAGAGGCTGAAGTTACAGGAAGTTGTGAGCTGACTAATGTGGGTCCTGGGAATCAAACTTAGGGCCTCTGCAAGAGCTGAACTGTCTCTCCAGCCCCTCTTTTTAGAAACCCCATGAAAGCAAGGATAAAAAGCCAAGCATCCCAGTGAACACATTGGAAACACAGGATTGGTTTTGGCAGGTTTGGGATTTGGCTTTTTGTTGTTGTTTGTTTGCTTGATTGTTTGTTCTATTTCTTCAAGGCTTTAAAGACCTCCAGGACCCATTTCTTGGGTTAAGACTGAGGCCTGTAAGGTCATCAGCAGGCTCTGTAAGATAGATCTGCCCTCCCGGTTCACATGCAGGAAAGCCCAGGTCTGTGTGTGGCATGAAGCATTTCCTGGTCCCAGAGCTAACCTCAGGGGCGGGGCTCCTGCCGTTCTCTGATGAATGACTTTCTGACACCCCAGGCATGCCCGTGCTGGACTTGGCTACCTTGAGCAGTGAGAGTCGCCAAACCTGTTGAAGAAGTTTTCTTTGTGCGGGACAGCTCTCCTTGAGTTCTGTGAAGACTAGAAAGCTCTGAAGGGCACGCCAGACGGACACACTGGATTCCCTGGCGTGTTTGGATTGAGAGTAGTGCTGTGGTAGAATGCCAAACCTCATGATGCAGAGGAGGAAAAAGACAGAAAAAGGAAAGTATGTAATTCATTCTGAAAGTTAGTACAGAGTCTGTCTCTCAGACTCGCTGATTTGACCCGTCTGTGATGCTGATGTCTCCAAAGATGGCAAAAGAAAGCCTACCGTCTACTTCAAGTGTGTGTGTGTGTGTGTGTGTGTGTGTGTGTGTGTGTGTGTGTGTGTGTGTGTGTGTGTATGCATGTGTGTGTGGAGGCCAAAGACAACCTCAGATGTTGTTCCTCGGGCACTGACCTAAAACTCATCAATTAGACTAGGCTGACTGGCCAGGGAGATCCAGGGACCCTCTCATCACCTTCCCAGCGCTGGGAGGATGGCTGGGAGCTTTGTAACATGGGTTCTGGGAACCACACATGGGTCTTGGGACCTGTAAGGGAAGCACTAATTACTGAGCTATCTTCCCAAGCACAATCCATTTCAAAACCAATCTCTCTCTCTCTCTCTCTCTCTCTCTCTCTCTGTGTGTGTGTGTGTGTGTGTGTGTGTGTGTGTGTGTGTGTAGAGATGTTTATTGGTCAAGAACATTTGCTGAGCAATCAAGAAGACTGGGTTTTAGATCCCAGCACCCACATGCATCCCTGTAACCTCAGCTCAGGGTGGCAGGGTGAAACAATGTAAGGAAAATCGATGGGCCTTGCTGGCTTCCATCTAGCAGAGAAGATGCAAGCCCAGGTTCAGGGAGAGACACTGCCTCAAAGGAATAAGCAGAGAGTGACAGAGGACACCCAATACCTTCTTTCAGCTTCTGCATATGCACACAGGTGTGTAGACTCCTTCGCACTGGTGTGCACACCCCCACACTGGTGTGCACACCCCCACACTGGTGTGCACACCCCCACACTGGAGTGCACACCCCCACACATGGACTCACGGCACACAAATTAAAAGTGTCTACTGTGGAGCCTGTTTTTCTTCCTCCCTCCCTCCCTCCCTCCCTCCCTCCCTCCCTCCCTCCCTCCCTTTCTTCCTTTCTTTTTCTTTTTTTTTTCGAGACAGGGTTTCTCTGTATAGCCCTGGCTATCTTGGAACTCACTCTGAAGACCAGGCTGGCCTCGAACTCAGAAATCCGCCTGCCTCTGCCTCCCGAGTGCTGGGATTAAAGGTGTGTGCCACCACTGCCCAGCCTCTGTTTTTCTTTCTTATGGGTTTGATACTGATCTCCCTTAGGGGTGCAACTCTGTGTGTGTGTGTGTGTGTGTGTGTGTGTGTGTGTGTGTGTGTGTGTGAGAGAGAGAGAGAGAGAGAGAGAGAGAGAGAGAGAGAGAGAGAGAGAGAGAGACTGAGCTTGAACAGCCCTAAACCATCTCAACCTTTCAGACCACACTGTAGGCCTCTTCCTGGTTTGTGGCAGGGACCTTGGACTCTGGACAGGTTTCCAGACTGTCCTGTACTCTGTTGCGCGCTGACTCTGCATGCCTTGACTGCACACCAGTGTGGGATGCCAGCTCCTGGAGTGCCTATCTCAAGAGATAAGCTACCAGTTTTGTGAGCTGTGAAAGCTACAGGCAAATAGAAACACTTTGTCCCATAGTCAATGAGAAATTCTGCCTCAGGGTTGTAGGCAGAGCCCTGGAGAGAGGAAGGAGGTAGGCAGATTAGAGATGCCACACGTGTGGTGGTTCCTTTCTGCAGCCTCTGTGGAAGGCAGAGAACTGTTCTCTAGAACTCAGGTTGGTCTGTTGGGAAGACCTGGCCCTGAGGGCTTTCCCACCCATGATCCTGAAGTCTGATGTTGTCCTGCTCTCTGGGTACCAGGACCTCTTTTCTGGGAAAGTCCAACCCATGACAGAATCCATGTTGGCCCAGCCCCCTGGCTCTGGCAAGTCTTACTGACTGTCAGTTTCTTTGGCCCCTCTGCTCTTCCTGACGACTCACCCCTATCTCGTGATATGAGCACAGTAGGCTTGTGGGAGGTATGCAGTGTGGTAAGGTTCCACATGACTTTACAACAACACCACAGATTACAACAACACCACAGATCACAAGCCTGCAATCTCAGCCCTCATAAAGTGGAGGCAAGAGGGTACGGAATTCAAGGCAAGTCAAGGCAAGTCAGGGTATGAGAAACTGTCTTAACAAGCAACATAGAAATGGATAAGATCACATTAACAAGACCCATCAAAACTGTGAATAGTGGGTGGGGCTTGGGAGATGGCTCCGTGGGAAAGTTCTTACTTTGAGAGCACGGAGGCCTGAATTTGGATCCGCAGTACAAGCTGGACACCAAGGCACCCCTGTAACCCCAGTGCTGGAGGGAAAGAGATCCCGGGACTTCACTGTTAAGACAAGCTGAAATAGTGAGTCACCCTGTCTCAAAATAAAAGGGGGCGGGGACATCTGATGGTAACCTCTGGCCTCCACACAAGCACATATGGACAAACACTCACAGGCATATTTTGCACACACACACACACACACACACACACACACACACACACACACACACACACACACAAGTAGGAATCTGAATTCCTAAAAGGTAATATAAATATTTTTAATATTAAAATTAATACCCTCCAGTGGCAGACTAGTTATGTGGTTTTTTTTTTCTTTTTGTATTTCTGTATGTCTTAAGTTTTTTTTTTAACTACTAAAATATTCACTGTAATGAATTTGTAATGGAGGGGGAAGAGTTAAAGGTAAGTGATAGACGTGAAATGTTTCACACATCATAACTAAAATTTCACAGACTTCACCTAAAGACTAAATGTTCATGGGAGAGTCTCAGGCGATGGAAAACGAAGTGAGTGTTTTCTTGCAGATACCTGCCACCGTGCCGCATGCTATTCCTGATAAGACAGTGGCCAGCTCTTAGTTTTGGGGTTCAAAAGTGTGGCGCTGTTAGTAATCATCGGGCAAACCACGAGCAAGCGCCCAGCTTCCTCTTTTTAAGTATCCCCCCCCAAGCGTTTTGCCCACACATCTACCCTGTGAGGCAGCCATTGTTATTAAACCACATGTTTTGCAGGGTAGGAAACTGAGGCAGTAGATGCTAAATAAGTGGTAAAACTGAATTGGAGCCTCTACAGCATCTGGCCACACCCTGCCTCTTAGAGCAGAAATCTCAGGAAGAAGTCTAAAGAGGAATAGACAGTGTGGGCCATAGGAGAGGCAGTCTGCTTCTGCCCTGGTCTGGTGCAGGTAGGTTCTGGTCATAGGAGGGCTGGGGAAGGGGTTGGAAGAATTGAGGTAAACCATGTCTTGTTCTTAATCTGCAGTATGCTAGACATCTTCCCCACCGTGGTAGCTCTGGCAGGAGCTAGCTTGCCCTCAAACCGGAAATTTGATGGACTGGATGCCTCTGAGGTGCTCTTTGGCAAGTCACAGACGGGGCACAGGGTAAGTGGAGGAAGCTTTCGTCTGGCCTGTGTCTCACATCTCTGCTACTTTGGTACAAATGACCACCCTTAGAAGGTGCATGCCAATGGCTGGTGACCCTGGGCAAAAATCCCAGTGATGAATTTCAGAGATGAACTACAGCCAACAATTCAGTCTGTTAGTCCAGATTTATACTTATATTCAACATTTTGGCTTATTGTAGAGGTGTGTGATTATTATCTCTAAAGCTTAATTTTGTTCTTCTGTCTGAGTTCAATTTTCTGACATAATTTGGACACTCAGCATACATATTTTTGTTGGATAAGATTCCTATCCAGTTCTAGGCTCTTCTAGAATGGAAACTCTTGGGGCTGGAGGGCAAGGATCCCATCTGCTGGGGTCAGGTTTCAGTTCTCACATAGCTAACAGCATCTGTACCTAGCCAGCATCCAATGCATGCAAAGTGAATAAATGAATGTCAGCAAGGTCTCCGTATTCCCAACATACCCCCAGTGCTGGGAGGGCTCAGCACACACTTTGCATCCTGTTATTTTGCTGTGTTTACTTGTTTACTTTTGAAAGATGCTCTTGCAACAGGCTGACCTTGAACTGATAGCATCAGTCTTTTGAGTGCTAGGATTGCAGATATGTGTCACCATAGCTGTCCGCCTGTTCCTGAATCAGCAGCCCTCGGCAATGACTTTGGGCTTCTATTTTTCCAGCACTGTCTCCTTGTTGTCCCCTCCTCAGAGTGCTCTGAGGCACTAAATTAGCAACCAGGAAATGTCAGTCCTCATGGGCTTTCCCTGTCACTTCCCTGTGTTTTCCTAAAAGGAAGAGGAAGTCAGAGAGAGGAGGCTGGAGGAGATTGAAGATCCCCCGAGTAAGGCCCAGTGAGCACCCAACTCCCCAGTTGGAAACCTATGCTTCAGAGGGTCTATTTACGTCTTTGAGGGGTCACACGGGAGAGATGTGCTCATGGGTACTGTCGATGGTAATTACTGAGGCCTTCCCAGGTCAGCCAGAACCTGGGCCTTAAGTGGCCCACTACACTCCTACACACACTGATGAAGTTCTTAGGGCTTGTCAGATTAGACCTGAATAGTCCTCTGAAGGATTCTTGGGTCATGAATGCCTGTCTCTGTAGAGTAGTGTATTGTCCAGACCTGGTCCTTCCGAGAAGCGCGAAACAGGAAGACAGTTTCCGCCTTCAGCTGGAAGTCAGTAGCATATGATGCTGACAGAATTAGCCAAGACCTCTCTGGAGAGGTGCTCCTGAGTGTTTATTGCCATGGCTACTGATAGAGTAATTGGGGTCACCAGGAAGTGATCTTGACGTCGACAGGCCTCCTGTGGACACCAGCTCCTTCATGGGCTTATTTCCGTTCCCAGACAGAGCCTTGTATTCCTTTAACATCCGATTTGCACAGAGTCACTGGGTTAGGTCCAGGAATTAGGTGGGAGAAATAGACACAAGTCCTGACACCTTCGGGAGACCTACATTGTGTTGGTGACTTAGCTCAAGTGGGAGCTTGTTTACTTCCTTATCACACCCTATGACCTAGCAAGAGGCAGCCAGCTTACTGCCTGCAGAGAGCTTCCGATGGTATCTTCAAAGGCAATCCCAAGTGTGTTCTGTGCCCAGCCTCACACCTGCTTCTTCCAGTGTGCATGTGACACTCCAGATAAGACCACTTTGGAATTTAAAAATAAGGCTAGTTGATGGCCACGGATTTGAGTTTGGTCCTTTCTGGTTAGCCTAAACTGTTGAAATGAAGAGACTGAATTATTTAGAATTTGTAATAGTTTTAGAGGAAGCCAGGAAATCAAAAACGATTTTGTAAATACCCACACATCCATCCATCTCTCTTTATAGTACCTATGTATCTCTTTAAAATGTTTATTTATTTTTATGTGCAGTGTGTATGCCTGGGTATATGTGTGTGTACCATGTGTACCCAGTGCCCACAGCCATCAGAAGAAGGCATACGATCCTCTGCAAGTGGCTTCACAGACAGTTGTGAGCCTCCATCGGGGTGCTGGAACCAAACCCAGGTCCTCTGTAAGAGCAAGCGTTGCTCTTAACCACTGAGCCATCCTTTCCACCACGTACCTCTCAATCAGTGCAGTTTCTATCCACTCACAGATGCGTCCTCCACTTGGAAGGATTCTGATACAGGTTGGTTTAAAACCATTCCAGTTTCTAGAAGCCCAAAGAACTTCCTGATGGCTGGCACAAACCACTATGTAGATGCCTCTTGGCAGCTGGCTTGTCTATATTGCAAGGATAGCCCAGAGATGAAGAGAGAAACAGCTTAGAACCACGTTATCTTCATCCACCTCCCAGGGCCACGGGATGAAAGGCTTCAGGGAAAAACATTGGCTAAGTTTTCATATCCATGACCTCATGACCTGCTTCATTCCCCCCAGGAAGGTTGTATCTGTGATGTTCCAAGCCTGCAGCAGCTGCATGCTTTGCATATTTTAACCCCTTGCATCTGACACGGATGGGCAGGCGTGTGAATAGGGCCATGGGAGGAACCATGAAGAGAGGGGCCGAGAACCTGAGAGGGGAGGGGTACACATTCCAGGGCCTAGTGACCCACTTTCTAGTCTCCTGACTCCGAGATGGAAACTGGAGGTGGTGACATCATGGGTGGTAGAGTCATGTCTTTCATGACCAGGTTTAAATATTGTCAACGAAGGAACAGTTACCTCAGGAGGTCTGCATTGGCAGAGTTCACTCCAATATGGGCAGCTGTGGGCTATAAACAGTTCAGAGGCCAATGCAGCAAGGAAACACCAATACTCATCACTTCTCTTAGGGAGGCCCCTAGTGGTGAAAAATGTCACCAAGAGTGATGTATAAATGATTGACACCCCTCCCCCATCCCTGCTTTGAACCGTGCAGGCCTCTGCCTGATGGAGTGGAGAAGAACACCTCTGATACCGTACAGGGTGACGCTCCCATGCTTAACAAAGCAACAAAAGCGCAGCAAAGCAGACTAGCGCATAGGAAAGAAAGGGAGGCAAGAATTCTGTACAAGTTTGTAGAAGATAAAGTCAGCTGGCTTTGAACTGTGGAGCAGACATCTGGAGAGGAAATGTCTTCAGCCATGATTGCGTGTCAGCTTACCAGTGTTCTTCCTATGTTGATGTAAACAAGAAAGCTGTCATCAGTCTGCTCAAAGTGGGGTGGCTTCTATGAGTGTCTCGAAAACCCACCCCCAACTCTAAGCATAGGCCATCCCAGTGTTCCTTCCTAGGTTCTGGAAATTTCTGCTAATGCCACTTACCCTTTGAATGTGGCAGTCTCTCCTTAGGGGGTTTCTGTTGCTGAGCACCCAAATGATACCCAGAGTTTGTGGCGATCAGCCTTGACTGTGTTTTCTGGGGGGACTGAACATATCACAGGTGGGGGATACAGGATGGTCCATGTCTCCCCCTCCCCCCTCCCCTTGCCTTTATGGAGAAAAAAAGGGGGAGTGTCAGGCATGACTTTCTGGAATGGAAGGAGTGAGGTTTTCAGTAATGACTTCCTTTCTTGTTTGGAGGAAGTCTGCGGGGGGTGTTTGGAGGTTTGTTGGGGGACAGGGAAGCAGCAGGTGTTGGGGAGCCGTGCCCTAGGGCAGCATCCTCTCAGGGTACTGAAACTGGGGGATGGGGTGGGTGGGCAGCTGCTTCCCTCTCCAACAGATGTTTCTTGTTATTTTTTCCCCAAGTCCCACGGAAACTTTGAATCATATAAGTGCCTTGCTAGCAATATATACGGGCATGATTCATGGCAGGGTCGTCTCATGCCTCCAACCCAAACCAAGAATGCTGGTCTTCTATTTCCTACCAATCCTTCCCTTGGGGCCTCTGGATTAGGTATTTCCACTCTTCGGGGTAATTCTTCCATGTCTGATGGAATCAGGAAAGGTTTCCTGAGTACTCCAGTAGAACTGAGTCATAGGTGTCTGCGTTCAGGCTGACCTTGGACTGGGGCTGTAGCGCAGGGGTAGAGTGTTTGCCTAGCCTGTGTGTGGGCCTGAGTTCGAGTCCCTGTTACTGCAATAAAAGGTTCAGAGGTGAAGCTATGCTTGGGGCTAGAGGAATCTTATGTTCCTTGGGGCAGGCATTCTTGCTAAAGAGAGAGTCTACTGGAGGCTGAAGAAGCCAGTTTTTATGGAGGCCTTCAGGTGGGCTTCATTGCAAGCCCTAGGAAGCCACCTTTGTTGGCAGGTTGCTTTCTGCACCTGAGGGGCAAGTGCAGGTGCAGGTAGGACTTCCGGGTGCATGACCTGGGCAGCCACAAGACACTCTGCTGAGAGAAGGACCCGGGAGTTGTTTAAAGCACTGCTGTGGCTCGTTGGAATTTTTAATTTGTCAAATTAAAAAGCAGCAGCCACTGACACTCAAACCCCTGCAGGTTCCAGAGCTGGCACTGAGCCCATGATCTGACTGACTTACCCAGTGAGATCTCGCAGCCACACAGAGTTGTAGCTCATCCTTCTTTAGTACATTGCACAGTGGCTCCCAGGAGTAGGCCAGCATGAGCTACAGGCCTGTGCTTGTCAGGGGGTCTTCAGGGGTATGGGTAAGGGATGTTGGGGATAGAGTAGACCGTGACACCAGCATGATTTGCTTTCATGTGTATGTAGGTATGTATATAGTACATATATTGGGGAGGTGTATGTAGGCGTGTATGTAATACATGTCCCACATCTGCGTGTGGAGATCAGCGGCAACTCGGTTCTGACCTTCCACTTTGCTGAGGTGAGGTGGGGTCCCCTTGCTGTTTCTGTTGCTAGGCTGTGCACACAGTTGGCCCTAACTGAGCTTGTAACTGATTCTCCTCTGACTCCTATCTTGCAATAGGAATGCTGAGATTATAGCCACGTACCAGTGAAGGTTGGTTGGTTTGTTTAATGTGGGTTCCTGAATCAAGCTCAGGTCTCCAAGCTCAGGTCTCCGGTCTTGTGCATCGAACACATTTTTTTGTAGCGCCATCTTGCTGACCGAGCATTTCTGATACACAGGCAGTGCCTTCTGTTCTCTTTCTCAGGTACTGTTCCACCCCAACAGTGGGGCTGCTGGAGAGTATGGTGCCCTGCAGACTGTCCGCCTGGACCATCACAAGGCCTTCTACATTACTGGTAAGTGGAGCTTCTCACCCTAACTCCCATGTGCACACCTCGGGGGTTCCCGAGTGGGTGTGGCTGTCTTCTTTGAGGGGCTCACATCCTTCACCCGTGACTTTGCCACCCAACCTTAAGCTTGGCTGGAGGGCCAGCAAAGGCATTCTGGACCCACCAAACAGAGGCCTTCCTGCAGCAGGCTCATGGCCTTGGACTCTTCTCCCCCACCCTTTCCACAGAGAAAACACTTTGCTCCAAGTTAGGCTTTAGATGCCAGTTTGGCTGGTGATGAAACAGAAACACAGAGACCTTTAAAAGTGTCATTTACTTGGTAATAAAATGTTTCAGAAGGCACATCTTAAAGGTCTACACAGCAGACCCACAGAAGTCTCTTCCCTCCTTGGTTCACTCAGTGACTGAGACTTAAAAAACTAAGAACGTATTGTAGAAATGACATCCTGGGGCTGGTGAGGTGGCTTGGTGGCTGTTGTAGTTTGCTTTCTGCAGCTGTGATGAAAAACCATGATCAATAGCAACTCGGAGAAAAAGGTCTTATTTGGTTTATACATTTCAGGTTACGGTCCATCACTGAGGGGAGTCAGGCCAGGGTAGAAACTGAGGCAGAAGACATGGCTTACTGGCTTATTCTCTGTGCCTTGCTCAGTTTGCTTTCTTATGTCACCCAGGACCATCTGCCCAGGAGTGGTATCGCCCGTGATGGGTGGCCCCTCACATATCAGTCATTAATCCAGAAAATGGCTCCACAGACTTGCCAACACGCAGAGCCATGGAGACCTTTTTTTTTTTTTTTTTTTTTTTACAATTAAGGTTTCCTCTTTCCAAATGACTCTAGTTTGTGTCAAACTGATAAAACTAACTAGTATAGTGGGTAAAAAGTATTTACCACCAGGGTAAACTTACACACGAACACATGCATGCACATGCACAAATGAATATATGCCCGCACACTAATAAAATTAAACTCTTCATTATCTTGAAATGCTTGTCCATTGTTTTGCACTTAGTTGGAGCACTAACATTTTGAAGTTAATCAGTGAAAAACAAAACAAAACAAAAATAGAAGAGAGACCCTGGCTAGGACTCAATGGAGATTTCAGTTGGCTTGTTATTTCATGTTGGAGATTTTCAAAGAATTATATAATTAACACACATTAACACACGCACGCACGCACGCACACCCGAGCATGATTTCCTGAGCGTAAGATATGGTTGCAACACTAGAACAAGCCCTTTGCATCCACAGCTCCAGGGAACTTAGAAATGCTACAAGAATCTTTGGTTCCTAAACCTCAGACAAAGCACTCAGCTCTTTGCTGTGGTCTCTGAGGGAAAGTTCGGGGATCAGAGTCCTTACATTACATTATCTAAGAGGCATGGGCCCTCCAGGCTGAATTGATTTCATGCAGGGAGAACCCTGCCAGAAAGCCCTTGGCACCACAATACTGGAATCGTAAACCTTACCATGAAGTAATAGGGCTGTGTAAAGTGATCGCAGTCAGACAGAAATTAAAATCCCAAACCCGAAGGAGACCAGGGTAGGAAGCGGAGCACGGGGCTCCTGCTACATTTGAGGAAAACTGCCTAACAGGGTGAGGTGCCACCATGTTCTGTGTCCTCCCTGCACGGTTTAAAAACTGCTTCCTGATTACTTAGAACTGCTTTTGGGACAGGCAGATGAGTGGGTCTCTACTCCACTAGGACAGAGAACAATGTGTTCTTCTATGATGAGGAAATGACATTTTGGTCATGAACTGAAGTGGCCTTGACAGATAATCCGTCTTCTGGTATGTGTCCTAAGAACTGTGGGGACACACACACACACACACACACACACACACACACACACACACAGGCCTGAGGCTTTGATATTGGGCATCTTCCGTGATCACTCTCTATCCTGCACTGTGAGGCAGGATTGCTCATTTGAACCCAGACCTCACTGACTTTGCTAGTCTGGCCAGCTTGCTCTGGAGATCCCCTGTGTCTGACTCCTGAGTGTTGGGCTTACTGGTGGCCTTCCACACTGTGGTGGTTTGAACAGGAAAGGCCTCTGTAGACTCATGTGTTTGAATACTTGGTTTATAGGGAGTGGTATTCTTAGGAGGTGTGGCCTTGTTGGAGGAAGTGTGTCACTTTGGGAGTGGACTTTGAGGTCTCCTGTACTCCAGCTCTGCCCAGTGTGGAACACAGTCCCCCTTCTGCTGCCTGCAGATCAAGATGTAGAGCTCTCAGCTCCTTCTCTAGCTCCACATCTGCCTGGGCACTGCCATGCTTCCTGCCATGATGACAATGGACTAAGCCCCTGCACCTGGTAACCAGCCCTGATTCAATGTCTTCCTTTATAAGAGTTGCCTTGGTCATGGTGTCTCTTCCCAGCAATGAAGCACTAGTTAGGTGCTGGAGAGATGGCTCAGCAGTTAAGAGCACTGACTGCTTGTCCAGAGGTCGTGAGTTCAATTCCCAGCAACCACAAGCTCATAACCATCTATAATGGAACCCAATGCCCTCTTCTCTCTGTTGCTCTCTTCTGTCATGCAGGCATACATGCAAATAGAGTGCTTATATATATAAGTAAATAAACTTTAGAAATATGTTTTTTTAAAAAACTAAGACATCCAGCTCTCATTTATGTGTGCACTGGTGATCTGAACTCTGTTCCTCACGCTTGTATGGCAAGCATTGTACCTACTGATAGAACTCAATAGCTGCCCTTTGCCACTTTTAAAGTAATTAAAGGCCCATCCAGATGATTCTGGGTGCAGGCCCTTGCTGACAGGACTGATGACCTGAGTTCAGTCCATAAGGTCCACATGATAGAAGGAGAGAACCCACTCCCACAAGCTGTCCTCTGACCTCCTCATGTGCTCTGTGGCACAGGTGTGTCCCCTCACACCCCCACATGCTTACACATACACACAGACGTGTGCATGCACACACATGCATACATAAATAGAAATGCAAAGCAGGGCAGATTTTATACATGGCAGCAGACGCACATCTAAATGGGTACGCCTGTGTCCCTGCTCTGTAATACTGTGATTGATGTCATGGAGACAAAGTGTGTCTCCCAAAAGCTCACGTATTGGATGCTTGGTCCTCCGTGTAGGTGGTGCTCTAAGGTGGGGCTTTTGGAAGCTGCTTAGATCATGACAAAGCTGACTTTACCTGTGTATAAATCCACTGATGGGCTTGCTGCACAATAGGCTCTCAGGATGCAGGATCGGCTCAGAGGAAGGTCATTGTGGGTGCAACCTTAGAGGGTTTATCTTGCCTTTCTCTCTCTTTCTCTGCCTCCTTTCCATTGTCAGGTAAGAGGTAAGCACCTTTCCTTTGGTATTTTGGCCTTGCAAAAAAACCCCATAAGAGCCAGGCAAAACCTCTGAAAGCATGAGCCAATGTAAATCTTTCCTTGTTGAGTTGTTTACCTCAAGCATTTTGTCATGGCAACAAAAAGCTAGAGAGTACACTTAACATTGGCTGGTTTCCAGTTGTTATGCCACCTGTATATTCCTGAATGAACCCACTCAGTCATGATATTGTATATATATGTATATGTACACATATGTGAGCGTATGCATGCTTGTATGTATATGTATATATGTATGTATATATGTATATATGTATGCATACATATATACATACTACATACATACACATACATAAATACATATATACATACGCATATATACATATATGCATACATAGATACACACATATATATGTGAAATACACACACACATATATCAGTGTATATATATTTATATATAATACATACATATATATTATTGGATTAGATTTGCTAGGATTTTGCTTCTAATTTCTATTCTTGTAAAGCATGTGTCAAGGTTTGGCGTGAGAGTTTTGCTGGTCGCATGAAATGAGTTTGGGAGAAGTCTCTGTTTTCTCCAAAGGGCTTCGTGAGATTGATGGGGTTTATTATTCTGTGTCCTTAGGATTTTTGCCTGTCAGATTTTGTCCCTTAGTTTAGAAAAGTCCCTAATCAGGCTCTGATTTCTGTTCCGCACTCCTTTCCTGATTGATTGAATTTGCCTGTGAAACTATTTGTCATTTCCAGTGTTGTCAAAATATTGCCCTATGTTTTCTTCTAAGGGTTTTTTATGTCTCGGGTCTTTCGTTTAGGTCTTGGAGCCATTTGGGGTTAACTTTTGTACTTGACTTTTGGTAAGAGTACAATTTAATTATGAGCCACCTCTCCAGTTCCCACGGTTGCGTTTGTTAAATATTTATTTTTACTATTTTAAATTGTATGTGTGTTTGTGTATCTCTGTGTGTATCTGGGTGTGTGAGCACAGGTATCCATGGAAGCCAGAGGTGTCAGATCCCTGTGGAATGGGAATTACAGGCATTTGTGAGCCACCCAGTGTAGGAACTGGGAATTAATGGGTAATGGGAACTGAACTTAAGTCTCTGCATGAGCAATATGGGACCTTAACCACTCAGCCATCTCTCTAGCACCCGCCACTGTTGTATTTAAAAGTGTTAGTTTGTCTCTCCTGCTCCCAGAACCATGGAATTTTACTATAGCATTTACGATGAGACCTGCCTGAGCTTCCTGGTGTTTAAATTCACAAAAGTAAAAGGTGTGCAGTTAAAGATGCAGCTTAGTGGTACGATGCTTTCTGCTGGGCTCCATTCCCCAGCCCCAGTGGTGGAGGGAGAATAACAACATCCGCAAAGCATGGAGTACCAATGACAAGATCCCCCTGGGGTTTTCTCCCAGACCTGTCCATCAAAGAGATCCTTGCTCCCTGCCATGTTGCTCCCATAGAGGTCTCTGCTGTGGCAACTCACAGTTACCCACCCCCTCTTCACCATGGAGCAAGGCTTTGCTCTATTTGTGCACTCTCAGAGCTAATGGGAACTGTTTTCAGTGTGCTGAGTTTTCTTCCTGCTGTTGCATAGTGACCTCCACGCTGCTTTTGGCCATAGTGGCAGCTGGAAGCCTCCTCGGTAGTTGTTTAGAAACCGTGCACTGGGCCTTGTTGGTGAAATTCTGGAGAGTGACCTCTGAGCCTCATGGGAAGTCGATTACAGTTCGTTCCCTTGAACTTGGGAAGAAGGGTTTATTATTCTGTGTCCTTAGGATTTTTGCCTGTCAGATTTTGTCCCTTAGTTTAGAAAAGTCCCTAATCAGGCTCTGATTTCTGTTCCGCACCTGAACTTTGAGGGGATGTCAGTAGTGAATCAGAGGGGAATTTTGGTTTTGTTTTGCTGTTTTATATCTATTTTTTCTCTCTCTTGAAGAGAATCTCACTTTGTAGTCCAGGTTAGTCTTAAACTACAAGGCCAGGCTAGCCTGGAACTCTGTCCTGTCTCTGTGTCTTAGGTTCTGGATTATAGGCTTGTCCCACCGTGCCTGGCTCAGTTTTCTCATTTAACAGTACTCACACTCCAAAGGTTTTCTGTGTGGCAGGCCGCCACCAAAGTGCCTATTTTGGTCTTCCAGCTGGGCTCTCTGGGCACTCTTTCAAGGGTCAGCCAAGGATTCGCCGGAGTTCAAATGAAGGTTTCGAGGCTTGTACTCTGTGGCAGTCTTCCTCTTGGTAACCTTCAACTCTGACACCTTAAGCCACCTCAGCTTTCCTCCGGAATTCCACCGGTTCCACACTGCTGGTCACAGCATCTCCAGGGCGGGGAAACCTCAGACCAGGTCCAACACAGTGTGGCTTTCTTTGCAGGGTCAGGTCCCTTCCCATCTTTGCCTATCTTGATTATTCCATTACAGTGCTTTTTTTTTTGATTTGCTACAATAGGTTGCCTAGAATTCATTTTGCTAGCTAGAGGATGGTGGTTCAAAGGACACTACTGTACTGTTTCCTTAAGTGACACTTATTACCACTGTGTATGATGTATATTTGCCAGTATGTATGTGTTGTGGTATACATGTAGAAGCCAGGGGGCAACTTTGTACCATTGGTCATGTGGGTTTTGACTCTGCTTTTTACGGCCCACGTGGCAAGCATTTCTATTTGTTGAGCCACATTCCTTATGGGCCCCGTGTTTTTATCTTTTTCTTGGTTGACTGTTGAAGCTTGTGTCACTTCAAGTGCTCCTTGCTGCTGCTGAAGTCAAATTTTTGTCAACTCTAGACAAAGATAGGAATCTCTTATCTCTGCTGAACCCAAGTGTCTGCCAAGGGAGGAATCCCCTGCTGGAGGCTTTGATCTGCTGATGGCTATGAGGTAAACTCACTCTTCTCAGAGTTTTCGTTTCCTTTCCGTTCATGTTGAACTAGAAAGTTGTGTACCTGGAGTGCTGGCTTCAGTTCTTTTAGGTTTGTCTTTGCTGAGTTGAGCTGTGGCATTGTGCTGCCATCTTGTGGTGAGAAGACCCCTCCAATCGATTGATTTGTCTGTTGTAAAAATGTCCCCAGACTGGGCAAGACTGTACACACCTGCCATCTTGTCACCTGAGAGGCTGAGGCGGGAAGATCAAGAGCTTGAGGCCAGCCTAGGATCTATAGCAAAACCCTTATACCCAAAAGAGGGTAGAAGCCCATGATACAGGGTCCCTGTAGGAAGGGCCACTGCAAAGATTTCTCAGACACCTGTTCAGGGAAAGAACTCTCCTTCTCCCAGGCAATTGAAGTTCCTATCTTACTACTGTTTTACTACCAAGATGCCCAGAAGCAAACTGCTACCCAAGTACATAGATCTATCTCTGTTCGACACCCTAGCTACTTTTTGCATAGAAAAAGGAAGGGAAAAGTCATTGGAACCGTTAAGATACAGTGCCGGGTGCTGGAGAGATGGTTTATCAGTTAAGAGCACTTGCTGTTCTTCCAGAGGACCCAGGTTGGGTTCCCAGCACCCATACAGTGACTCACAACCATCTGTAACTCCAGTTCCAGGGAATTAGATGCCCTCTTCTGGCCTCCGTGTGCACTGCATGCACAAGGTGTTTACATCTGTACACCTAAAAATAAATATTGTCTTTAAAAGTGAGAAACACTCCAAATGCATTTGGCTCTCCTCTTTCCGACTGCCATAATAGCCAGATTCTTAATCTCTGTAACAGCATCATCTTCAGGGAAATTAATCTTGACATCCACCAAGTTCAGCAGTTGCTACTGGAGAAATCAGTATTCAAAAATATCAGACCCGGGGGCCAGCAAGATGGCTTAGTGGTTTGATGACTTGAACTCTCAGTGGTAGAAGACTGACTCCAGGAAGCTTTCTTCTGACCTCCGTATGTATACCAACTACAAAACAAACAAACAACCACCAAAAAACCAAAACAACAACAATAAGATTTGCTCTTAAAGGCCAGAGACACATGGTATTTGAACAGATGTTCACTGGTTCTGAAGGCAAGTCCAAGGGGCCAGATCTAATCCCCCAGACAGCCTATCATCACTGGAAAGAGAGACTAAAATCTCAAGGGCATTTAGTTGGCAGGGAGAACAGCCATTTGAATTCCTAGGCTTGGTTCCTTTCACATGTAATCAACTACAGATGTCCGTCCTCCTCTGCAGCTCAGGGTGAAGGTTAGATTTCACATTTTTGGTCATCCTTCCCGTAGGTGGAGCCAAAGCTTGTGATGGGGGCGTAGGTCCTGAGCAGCACCACGTCTCCCCTCTCATTTTCAACCTAGAAGATGATGCTTCTGAGGGTGTGCCTCTACAGAAGGGAAGCCGTGAATACCAGGAGGTGCTGCCGAAGGTCACCAGGGTTCTTGCCGATGTCCTTCGAGACATTGCTGATGACAACAGCTCCCGAGCAGACTACACTCAGGATCCCTCAGTGACTCCTTGCTGTAACCCCTCTCAAATTACCTGCCGTTGCCAACCGGTCTGACAGGTCATTTATTTCCCTCCCATGAGAAACACTATCTGGAAATTTTAGGCAGGTGGGTTTACTTCCAAACTTTAGTTTGGTCATGGATGTCTTATTTTAGAAAGGAAGTTGCAGAATTCGGTTAGGAAGCTACGGCATTACCTCTCTCTGTGTGGACTGTCTCCTCTGCATGCAGGCTTGAGAAACACTGGTACAGTGGACACAGGTAGTTAAGCACTAGGGGGCTATGGAGTCACTGCCCAGGTCCAAGCCCTAGGCTGTAAGCCTGGCAATGGCTTAAATCTCAATTGCAAGTTGATTTCGAAGGTTAAAGTAACACATGAAGCTGCCTGTGTATCCCTGGCACCAGGCAGAGCCTCAGTGTTTCAGTTTCAGTGGCCATTTCAGCACGAACTCACCTGGCTGGGGTATAGAACTTGGCCCTCTTCCGTAAGCATACAAATCTCTGGGAATTTTGCAAAATGTAGATTCTGGAGGAGGGGGCTGTCCAGGAGGCTACATTGTTGCCCGATTCCTTTGAGATGCTTTGAGCAAGCATAGAGCTAAACCAAAGTGAGGTCTTCCAAGGCCTTGGAGCAGAACTCATGATCCTTCCCTCTTATTAATGTCAAATGGGAGTATTATAAAGATTTAAGAGGGGCTGGAGAGATGGCTCAGTGGTTAAGAGCACTGACTGCTCTTCCAGAGGACCTGAGTTCAATTCCCAGCAACCGCATGGTGGCTCACAACCATCTGTAATGGGATCTGATGCCCTCTTCTGGTGTGTCTGAAGACAGAAATGGTGTACTCATATACATAAAATAAATAAATCTTAAAAAAAAAAAAAGATTTAAGAGTTTGGGGCTGAAGCGGTGGCTTGACCTATTCAGTTCCCAGCACCTATATGGTAGCTTAAACTGTCCGTAACTCCAGATCTAGGGGACCTCTGGCCTCTGAGAATGCCAGGCATGCACACGATGTACTAACATGTAGGTAAAATACTCATATATTAAAACACAACATTAAAAAAAAATTTTTGGATTTTTTTTTTTTTTTTTTTTTTTGGTTTTTCGAGACAGGGTTTCTCTGTGTAGCCCTGGCTGTCCTGGAACTCACTCTGTAGACCAGGCTGGCCTCGAACTCAGAAATCCACCTGCCTCTGCCTCTAAAACATCTAAGAAATAAAAATGTAAACAACTCACAAATGCATTGCCATGATTTTATTTAATTAGTGTCCTGAATGGGACTCAAAGGGTAATAAATGATTTATTCCAATCACTGCAAAAATACTTTGCCCGGCTAAAATACTCTGTCTATATATATGTTTATAATATACACGAAATTCAATTCTAAGAGGTTTCCCACTAAGTACATTTTATTTTTATACAGCATACGTTTGACAAGGATGCCCTTTTTATTATAAAATTCTGGTTTATATACCAATATGGTTAGTTAGCATTTACACTGTGGCTTGAAGGTCTTTTAAATTGCATGGCATGACTCCAGCATTCTCCTTGCCCACTGGCAGCCAAGGCTGAGGGGCTTGGGTCGGGGGCTAACCATGGTCTATGGCTCAGGCAGCGAGGCACCCAGGATTCCTGCCTCTCTCCCCTCTCTGTCCACAGCATTGATTGCATTCGTTTCTTCCACTTTCCTTGTTCTCACCAAGACCACCTGACAGGGGTTGTCCTGACTTCTGAGGTAGGCTTCTTGTCAGGACTGCTTCGCTTTGCCCTTCTGACTTCCACGGCACAAGATTATCTACCAAAATCAAAACAGAATATGGCCTTACTCTTCTCGGGAAAGGCTTCAGGGAGGCGGGCTGGGTTACCCACGGGTCTGTGCTAGCTGGGTCAGCAGGGGAGGCTAGACCTTTGGGAAGTTTATGTATGACCACAGACTGACCCTTACTCATGGCCATGGGGAAATCCACCCATCTCATGAAGATGTATATAACTGTAGCACAAATCCAACAATACTGTTTACAAACTGGGTGTGAGCACATGCATGCTTACATGCATATGTGCATTAAAAAAAAAAAAAGGCTCATCTTATTTGTAAACCCTAACTGCTAAATGACTCTGTAGAGAACACAGAAAGCCAGTTTAAGTGCTTGGTCCGAGTCGGCCGCTCTCTTGCTCACAATGTTAACATTAGTGTCACAGAATACATGGATGGCAGGCTGGCTCGCTACGGAAGCAGGAGCTGCTGGCCCTCCTCAAAGCTTCTTCTCAGGGGACCAGAGATGACAAGCTTGCTTTTCTCTTGCTGGTCTTGAGACGAAGTCAATCCCAGAGCGGAGAGTAGTGTTAGAAGGGCAGTGGCAGTCTACTTTATAGAGAAAACTAGTGATGACCCCGGGCTTAAGGCAGAGTCCAGAGGCCGGAGGCTGGCTCCAGCAGCGAGCCTGATATTCCTCTCTGTAAGGAAAGTGATTTCAGCTAAGCTGAGACTCTCACGATCCTTTTGTAGTCTTACAGGCTTTTTAAAGAATGGCGAAAGAAGATATAGTTTCTGGGGGAAATATTTGCAAGAGGCATACACTTCAGAATAAAGGCAGAAAGGGGCTTTCCTAGCAAGCCCAGGCGAACACTTAAGCTACAGGGACATGGCTGGGATGGCTGCATTAAACGGCAGCCCGGCATCTCTGGCCTCTGGTCCTTGTGTCTGGAGATAGCGAAGTCTGCCTGCTGCTGACCTAGGACCTCAGCCTGAACACTGGCTCCTCTTCTCCATCTACCTGCAGGCTGTAGGACAGGCTGGGCAAGGTAGCCACCACAACCCCTAGCACCTGTGGCATCCAGAGGCCAACCCACCCTAGCTGGACTCTAATGACTCCAGGAACTTGTCTGGTGACAAATACTTAGCTGGCAGGGAGAATTTTTGTACAGAAACAATTTTTTTTTTTTTTTTTGGAGGCTGGGGCTGGAACCCAGGGCCCATTGCCTACTGAGCTAGCCACACCCCTAGCCCAGACAAGGATACTAAATGCAGCTTAAGTCAACTTTCACAAATTTGCTCCTAAAGAGAGAGACAGGACAGCTGGTTTGTAGCCAAC
This sequence comes from Uromys caudimaculatus, assembly GCA_028551405.1. NCBI lineage: Eukaryota > Metazoa > Chordata > Mammalia > Rodentia > Muridae > Uromys > Uromys caudimaculatus. Next base: position 11,597,455 of record CM052710.1, on the reverse strand, counting down.
TTTCTGGCAGTGTCTAGGTAAGCATGCCTCGAGGCACATTTAAACATTAGTATTTTTGGATGTGGGAGGGGCACTGAGAATGGAACTCAGAGCCTCCTACATGCTAGCAAACATATCCTCATTAATCCACACCCATCAACACTAGTTCTTAAATTAAGCCTCTCTGAGTCTCCTCCCCTCCAGGAAAATGGCTCATTCAGGGTTATTATTTTATATGAGTTTTCTCTAATGAGGGGCTACCTCCTACGGGCCGATGTTCAGATTACTCGAGTTCTGTAAACAAGGAGGTTGCAAGGTCTGTTCTGTCTACACTGAAGACCCTAACTAAATCTGTGACGCATCAACCTTCTACAGAGGCCTCAGGTTTTTACCAAAACTGCTAAAACAGAACCAAGTGAACATCTGACCATCACAGAATAGGATGCTCTGCTCAGGTTTGTCCCCACGGTCTGACCGAGAGTGCTCAGGCTCCCGGAAGATGCAGTGCTAGTTAAATAATTAAATCACCAACTTCCAGAAGACAGACAAACTCCCTATAGTCTAGGAAACATCATGGGAGCCCAAAGACACTGCTGGCCTAGGCAGCAACTGTTAGGCAGTGAGCCAACGGCTGTCTTAAAATGTATAATTAGTTTTCCTTTTTAAAGAACTACTTCTTTCCACCATTAATACATAGCTGTCACTTGCTTGCAATGTATTTGGCAACTTGCCTATGAAAGTCCAAAAATGTTCATTTTACATTGTACAGAAGTCACAGACGCTTCCCGCTCACACGAAAAGGAGCTTCACCCACCTCAGAGTCCACAGGACCACTCCTTTCTAGTCTGCAGATCTGGCATTGTATCTGTCTGAAATGATCTCAAGTTGACTATCTGGGATTTTTTTTTTTTTTTGGAGACAAGACCTCATATAACTCAGGCTGGCCTTGAACTCACTATGTGGCTGAGATGACCCTGAACACCTGATACTCTCGCTTCCAAGTACTGGAATTACAGGCGTGTACCACTATGCTCAATTGTAAGTGATGCTGGGAACCGAACCTAGGGCTTCATGTGCACTAGGCAAGCATTCTACCAACCGAGCCACATCCCCCGTCACTGGCATGTTTCCTAACGGAAATGCACAAGAGGCACACACACTGCTACACTGTAGATGTGGGTGGGAGCAAAGGAGGCCCTGACAGTCCCCAGTGCTGGGGGAGAGACTCCTTCCTCCAGCTGTCAAGCCCAGTGCTCAGCACCCCTGGCGTCTCTCATGGGGGTAAGCTGAAGTAGGATGCCTTGCTGAAGGTCTCCAGGTGAGCTCCTGCCACCCACCCTGGCGGTTTCCTGGTGGGCGCCTGTAGCTGCTGGGGAGGCTCAAGAGTACAGTACCAGCACCGCAGGCAGGGTGCATGTCAGTTCCTGCAGCCAGCTCAGAGTCCCAGACAAGACCTACCCCCATTAACTCGTCATAACAAGTAACAGGCAGCGTTCTACAAAAGCATTCTTCCTCCGGAAAACCAGACACAGGCAGAAACTCCGACCTCACAAGGAGCCGAGGCAGTGTTTGTATAGAGGCAGAGGCAATGATTCTAGGTCTCTGAGCCATCCACACTCCCCAGGTTAGTATTTGGTTATAGTAATGCTGTCAGGCCTCAAGCACCACATCAATAGGCTAGCCTGCAGGATCTGAAACTGCAAAGTGGGTGCCCCAGGGCTCTGATTGTAAAGAGGATTAGCAGTTAGGAGTTAGAGCACAGGGCAGTGACTTGGCCTCTCGTGAGAGGCAAAGCAGCTTCCTTCCAGGCATACAGATGGGGTAACTCTGTTAAGGGTTCCGAATGCTCACAGGGGGGAACTCATTCTCGTCATCAAGACACACTGGTCCCGTTGCAAACTCGTGTTCTGGAATAACTTCTCCTCGGAGCGCCCCGCCATCCTCAGAGTATCCTGGAGGAGTGAAAAATGAATCAGGAGGCACCCCATGGTAGGTGCTGGAGGAACAGGACCTAAGAATGTGGGAGAATGGCTGCACCTTTGCCTCCCAAATAGAAGTGAGTCTAAATCCTCACAATCCAGTCTCTGAGCCCCGAGAGACAGACATGTCTCAGCCAACTCCTGTCAGAAACTCCAGCTCTTTGGAATGCTTCAAGAAGTAAAGGGCCATTGGCTACTTGTTTATTTCGTGCCTTTAGTCCCAGCACAGGGAGGCAGAAGCAGGTGAGTTTGAGGCCAGCCTGGTCTATATAGTGAGACCAAGTCGGAAGGAACTAAACCTTTCGGGCTATATCCTCCAGTAATAGGGACCTGAGGGTTGAGGGTTGTTACCATGCCTCACCTGGCACCGTGGAGGCTGTGGAAGTGCTGGGCCTTGCTACAGTTGCAGCATAAGACGGAGGTAAGGAAGGTCTGAGGTCATTTTCTTTGTTCTCTTCTGTTGTTCCTGAGCTAAGCAAGCTACTTGCAGCAATTAGGGAGAGGAAGAATAGAAGAAGTCAGTACATCCCCAGAACACCTTCACCTTCACCGGAGAAGGGCGACCGGGGGAGGCCTGGGCTATGCTGTTTGGGAGTAAATTACAGACCTGCCAGTACACTGTATGATCAGCATGTACCCAAGTGGGTCAGCCATGCACCTTCACCATATCCAATGCACACAGCCCTCTGGTCCACTGGTGTACTCAGGCAAGAGGGCTAAGACATGCTAATGACATGCTAATGACATGCTAATGAGGTTGTGCTAATGACATGCTAATAAGGCCATGGATAAAGCATCCAGTCCATCACAGGATGGGAGGTCAGCCTGCATACGTCACAGAATTTTAGAAGCTTTAAAATCTGATTCTGTGAATACTTTTTGACTATCTACTGTGTTCTTAAAGGCTGTGCTAGGGGGCCAGGCTGAGCAGGGGGACATTCCATTTGGGGTATTATGTTATCTGCCTGGGCACTGTCCTAAAGGAGACATAGAATAAAGGGTACCCGACAGCGAGCCTGACCTGAAGCATAAAGCCTGCTGGGGGCATGGCACAGAGACTGCGAGAGGGAGCCACAGCAGCAAGAACACTGGAGCAGGCCGCTGTCCCCAGCAGAGACAGCTCTGTACACGTGTTCCTGAATAGTGTTAGACAATTAGAATCTTCACCTGTGGGTTTTGATTAAGACACATTCTCCTCCATCCTGAGGGTCCAAGTTGTAGATGTAAAGGTGTCCGTCGGAGGAGGCCACTAGCAGTCGCGGCAGTTTCTGGATCCTGAGAGAGAAGTGATGGTTACTACAGATCTGGAGTCAGCCGGCAAAGCTTCCTTCCCCCAACTGCCTTCAGTGCTTCCACCTTTGATAAACAAGAGTTTATCACTCTGCCCAGTGATCCAGAGTTGGGACTTCTGGGCCTGCCTTTACATTCTGACCTGATCATTTACTTTCAGGATTATGTTTGGGTTTTGTATAGGATGAGACAAGAGTAATGTAGGTAGACACCAGCACCTGTGAAAAGCCACTGCCGGCTTACTGGTGTCCCTAAATGGAATGTGGGCTCTATATTATATGTGTCTCTGCCGTCAACGGTGACAGAAAGAGGAAGAGAATACAGCTGGCTCAACATCTTTGCTGGCTAGGTTTATAAACGTGTGGGTTCACATGTCTGCAGGTGGGTCTGCATGCAGAAGGAAGCCATAGGCCAACCTGACGTGTAGTTTCTCAGGCTCTGCCTGCGTTTCTTTTGAGCCCCAGACTCTTTTTTTTGCTTCTATGGCAAGAATCTTACTGTCTGAGTCACCTCCCTGGTCCCTAAAATGATTCTTTTTATGCTCTTTTGAGCCAGAATCTTGATGCATATTCTGGCCTGGCATTGAACTTTCAAATCCATGGCTAGGTCTCCTGAGTGCTGGGATTACAGGTGAGCACCACCATGCTTGCGTGTGTGTGTGTGTGTGTGTGTGTGTGTGTGTGATTTCTTTAAGCTTATGAATATAAGACACCTGTCAGCCCCATAGGCTATGGAGGAACTGAAACTCCATTATCTCATTTTATGTAAGTGGGGATTGTTTTGTAAGGTACTGTCATTAGGACCAAGGGTTGGTATTCACATGCCAACTTCAGCTGCCCCCTGAGAATCCACATGAAAACCAGCAGACGGATTCTGCTCGCCTTTCCTTCCTTGGCTTTTATGTATGTATGTGTGCCTACCTGCCTGTATGTGTACCACGTGCATACAGAGGCCAGAAGAGGGCATCAGATACCCCTGACCCCTCCAGAACTGGAGTCTAGGCAGCAGTGAGCCACCAGACACATGTGCTAACTGACCCCTGGTTCTCTGCATGAGCAGGAAGGGCTCTAACCACTGAGCAATCTTCCTAGCCCCATCTTTTTTTTTCTTTTTTTTTTTTCTTCATACATTTAGGAACTCTGTGTCCTAGGAACATACACCTGTGAGTTTGGTGGCACTGTACATACGTGGACAGGGTGCAAATGTTCTTCTGCCCAGAGAAGTTCAGGCGTCCCGTGGCAAAAGCCCTGTCCTGGTTCATCATGTCCGACACCTGGGCGGGGAGGTAGTTGGTAGCTGCCATGAACATCTTTCCCATGTAGCCGCTCCAGGTAGAAGGCTCTTCTGGGCGGCTAGGGAGGCAATGCAGAGGCAAGGGTGGGCCTGGGCTGTGGGTACAGGCACCTTGCCAGTGATTGCCCCAGTCCAGCACTGACCTCGCCAGGCAGAGGCTGTGCCTGAGCACAATGTTCTGGCCACAGAGACATATTATTCCAGCAATAACTAAAGAGCACCAGGGCCTGCGTGTCCTTCAGAAGAACCGCTGTAACTCTGTTAAGAGGTTCCCTGTGCCGCTGCTTGCTTACGAAGGCCACTGACAATTGCTGGACTTCCAAAAGAAGGCAAGTGTAGAGATTCAGATGGCATAGATATCTGGACCCTTTAAATCAGCTCAGAAGCCTGAAGCAGGCTCAGGGAAGAACAGACAGATCCCTGCGAAGGCTTCCTGAGCCAGACTCAGTAGGAAGCAGACCTGCAAGCAAGACACTTGGCTCCAGAGCCACCCGGTACCCAGCTTTGAAAATACTCAGATGCTCCATGGGAATCTGGGAGGTTCCCTACATGCATTGAATTTCATCTCAGGGCCTTTGTCAGACAAAGAGGTCCATAAACAGTGAGCAACACGGTTGTCTTGGCGTCCCATACCATGGCCAGCACCTCGTGCCACCGGGTGTGTTTTGGGAGCACCTGCTGTGGGGTCACTTGTCTGTGGGACCTGATCCTAGCATCATATACAGCTACGTGGCCTTCAGGCTAACCTGTCCGGGACTTGATGTTATGGTCTGAAAGGAACACGTCTAGACACACCCGTCCTGATGGTCCTAGGGCCTTGTGCTCCAGGGCTGGGATTGTCAAGAGGAAAGACTTTAGATTTAAGGTTGGGACACAGCACAGATGTATAAAAAGCCAAGCAACCTGAGAGGTATGTACATGCTCCAGATAGGACCACAGCGCAGAGAGAGGTGGATGAGGGTCCTTAATGCCCTGTTTTCTGTTTCGTCATTTGGAATGTGGGAACAATCACTAAAGCCTCTGGCAGGCTTCCTCAGGGGAACTAAAGCAGGCAGCCCAGCAAATGGTGTGTGTGTG
>CM052710.1:11563957-11591737 GCA_028551405.1 Uromys caudimaculatus | reverse complement strand
GGTGGAGGGGTCTGGGGTTTAGTGCCTCTGAGGTGGAGGGGTCTGGGGGTTAGTGTCTCTGGGGTGGAGGAATACGGGGGATGGCTCCTGGATCCTGCAGCTAAGGGAGAAGTTTAGATTTTATTATCAAGGGGAAAGAGAACGAAAGAGTTTGGGAAGGAGGTGTCATGTTCAAAGGAGCACTTCCAGCAAGAAGATGCATACGGGCTGGGGGCCGGTACTGTGTGGCAGTCCCTCAGCACTCAAAAATTCTCTTCCGGGAGGCGGGACTAAGATAAAAATGGAAACCACATTGCCCAAGACACACTGATGCTTCTCAGACACGCTGAGAACTCAAGGTTCTGCCTATGGTCACTGTTGGCCACTCACACACAGCAGAGCTGGGAGAGGGTAATGAGTCTCTTGTCCTAAACACTGATGACTGTCGGGGAGGGGGAGTGGGGGGCAGGGCTTAGGAGTACTGATGACTGCTGAGGGGGATGGGCGCACTGCTCAGCTGTGGTACCTTGATAGTGTAAGGTTTGTCATAGACGGCTGCCCTCTAGAGCCGGGGCTGCCGCCACTGCCATTGAAGATTTGGAGACGGTTAAGCAGAGTCTAGAAAGTAGATAAAATCTGAGGAAAGTGTGCAGAATAAAAATCTTAGGTTTAACTTAAAATAAAAAAGTCCTCTTTAGCTCATGTTTTTAAGTTGGCGGCACTGTTTGGACAGTGGCAAAGCCTCTAGGAGGTGAGCACTGGGCTAAGGTCGCGAGGGAATAGATCTCAGAAGGCCATATGAGTCCCTGTCCCAGAGTACTCCCTGGTCTGCAAAGATGGGAAGAGTCATGGCCACAGGCTCCTGCCCTCCTAAAGCCTGCCGCAGCATCCCCACCATGCTGGGTTGGAAGTCCCCTGAAATGGTGAGCTAAAGCCAACCTGTGCTCTCCTACATTCTTTCCAGGAAGGCACCATGGGCACAGAGAAGAGAAAGTCACCAATACAAAGAATGTCAGGATTCCCCAGAGGGAACACGTTTGCCAAACACTCACTGCCAGCGGCAACATGGACGCTAAAGCTGTTACCGTATCTATCGGTCCACTGGTTAACAGAGCTCCATCAGCTGAAGTGTGTTGGTTCCAGTCACGACACAAAAACGCTCATGTCAACAACAAACTTACTGAGTCCCCACATGAAGTGTAAGGTGCAAACGCAATTATGTGCTTGTTTAACAGGCAGGGAAAGGGAGACATGGAGAGACTGAACTCGCTTCCCAGCGTCTCACAACTCAAAAGGGGCTAAGTCGAGATGTAAAACTCAGGATCACAGACCTAGATTTTGTGCTTTTGTGCAGGACATCCCCAAACATTCTGCCAGCCCGTATTCTACTACATTGGCAATGACACAGCGGCCGGGCCGAGTTTAAAAATGAAGCCACAACACATGCAGAATAACCGGGGCCTACTCCTTAGGTCTGTAAGGAATTCTGCCTGGCCCCGCACTTGCCTGTCAGTTAGGTGTTCCAACTTGAAGATGTGCACGGTCTCCGTGTTGCTGGAGGCACACAGGAACTGTGAGTCCATACTGAACACCAGAGAGCTGATTGTCACATACCTAGAGACAGCAACGCACAGGCCGATAAGCCAGATCAGTGAAGGGCATCACCTCACAGTTCTGAGAGCACAAGGGAATGAAAATGTGTCTTGAAGGGCAGAGCTGTTCTACAACCCCACCCCCACCCCCCAACAGTAGCTGTTCGTGTTTAAAACACCACATGGGAGAGATTCAGGGAGAGCCACAGTCTTAGGTGTGAACCCACAGGGCCTGGCCCTTCCTCCCAGCCAGTGGATGGGAGTCCTGCTTCCTTAGCATGTGGACCTCTCCAAGCGGCTCTGAACAGATCCAGCTGCAAACCTCACAGCAAAAAGAAAGGGTCCCAGCTGCTGACATTAGATGTTGTTCTTTATGTCCCTTTGTGGAGGGACTGGAAATTGTTTCTGGAGTGTGATTCCCTGGCTCTCTGGTTTCTCCCCTGCTGGCCTCCCACGGCCATATCAAAAGACCCCGACTTCCTGTCTCAAGTCTCAGCATCAAGCCCTCTGCTTGGCCTTTTGGTTTTACAAAGCCCCCAGGTGGGGCCCTGAGTCAATTACTTGGAGAGCACTTAACCTCTAGGAGGCGCTGTAGGGCCTGCCCCGCCCTCCCCCTAGCCAGCTGCCCCGAGGATTTTTCACAGTGAAACCGAACACAGACCTTTTCATTCCTCGCCGAAACTCATAGAGTTTTTGCCCATCAGGTACAGAGAACACTCGGATGACAGTGCCCTGGAAGAGAAAGCAGGTGGCCTTTTTCTAACCACAAACGGTTCACACAGAGATGATGTCCCTTCCCAGGGCAGTTTGCTCTACTGGCTTTGAACATTTGTCTCTGAGGAGGAAGCACAAAGCGTTGGGTGCAGGGGCATTTTTATTTGTATATGTTCCAAATAGGAATTCTTGGAACTCTGTGTACTCTGTTAAATACTACCTTTCCCTCCCAACCTTGTCCAAGGCTCTCTCAGTGTGTGTGTGTGTGTGTGTGTGTGTGTGTGTGTGTGTGTGTGTGTGTGTGTGTGTGTGTGTGTGCCATCACAAATTGTTCTGGTTTTATAGACTATTCTATCACTGCTTATTAAAACATATCTGGTTTACATGGCATTTGAAATGTAACTTGATCACCTTCTTTGTTTATTCTGGTCAACAGAGTCCAATCTCCCCATATCTGTGGACAACGGGGACATGTATCCTTATCTGGAGACAACAGGCACATGGATCTCGAAGTAAAACCACAAGTTTTTATGCCAAGTGTCTTGCATCTACATTACTGTCGGCCTGTGATATGGACAAACCCATTGACGGACCCCCACAGGCAGGGTCCAGACGGCCTTACCCTGAAACCCCTTCTGAGCAGGTCTAGAGACCCGCCAGTCTTCATTGGCCATTACTGGTCCAGCAGCAGTCTGGGCACCTCAGGAGGGGTTCTGCAAGCCCCAGGAAGGAGAGGAGGCCAGAGGACACTTACTTTCTCAGATGCACTCGCTAGCTTGGAGCCCAAGGAGTTGAAGGTGATGGCGGCCAGTGTTCCCTCGTGGGCAGCAATGGTGCACACCATTTTCTGTGGGTGTTGGGGAGAAGTGGAGATCAATACTGGTGAAGGGGGAAGATGAGCTTCCTCCCCTCTCCTTGCCCTCTGCCTTGACTCCCTCCTCCCCACTGGGCCACTTGCGTATAAACCGAGAACTCTTTCCTATTGAGCTCTGCAATTAGGGACCTCTGTCCTTCCCTCCTCTCTCTCTATTTTGGTGAACCAAAGAGTTTATTTAGGGCTTCTTACAGGGTCGTGGGCAACTTAGCAGTGGCTATACTACTGAAGAAAACGTCTCCCCTATCCCCACCATAGCAAATCAATAGCCTACATGGAGCTGGTTTTCATAAGCCCCTCACCCCACCCCTTCCATGACAGGCCCAATCTAGTGCAGGTGTCAGTGTTACTGATAATCCATGTCATGTCCAGAAGGCAGCATTCTATAGCAATCCACCCTTTCTTCTGGGTCCTCTGTCTTTCCTGTCCCATCTTCTGTGACATTCTCAGAGCTGTGTGCGTGTGCGTGTGCGCGCACAACATGTGTGCATGTCATCTTATGTCTATTCCTTGCCCTGCCTTTGGGAAGGGGGATGACCAGCTGTGTGCCTGATACAAAGCCAGCCTTTAGGGGATCTTTCTGCTTGCTTCTTGAGGGGGTTCCCAGGGTGATCCCTGTCCTGCTCTATGCAGCCTCGGGGAGCAGAGGGTAGCATTTGCAGATGGACTGTGAGCTGTCTCGCTGATTCTACTGTAGGCAGGTGTTCTGCCTCATTCTGGCACCTGCCTCACAGCAACGTTGACTAATATTGACTGTCAGTTTCAACACAGATGCCCTTTCTTTTCTTGCACCCAACGGCCGTGGCCAGAAAGCTCCCCCATACAGCTCCACCCACCTCAACAGGCCCTCCTAATGGAGTCTATTCACCATCTGGCCAGGGCAGGCAGGCTGGTACACCAGGGACCACTGTGAACTTACCAGGGAGTTTCCATCATAGAGTACAATCTCTCCTGTACTCTGGCTTCCAGGATAGGCCAGGTAAGAGTTGGAATGGTTGATAGAGAGAGCACAGAGACCTGGCAAAGAACACACAGCATGAGTGAGGTCAAAGGAGCTTGGCTAGAAAGGACACCTGGAAACCATGTGTCTCGAGTGCCACCTGCTGGCCAGAGGAGGAACATGCTCGAGTAGTTCTGTAGTTTGTTCTAATCCTTGGCTTTCTTATTGTCACCCACAAACCGACCGGGTTGTGTGACTGAATAGGGACGGTCACAAAAAGTTGGCAACCGTGGAATGTTTCTGAATGCACAACAGGCAAAGATTAATTCGAAGTGAGGGACATACGGGATCTGGGATGTTTCTGCAGCACCGGCCAGGTTTGCATCTCTTCACTGAAGCCTTGGTTCTGAACACACAACATGCACACGCCATACTGTGTATGCTACCACACCACCAACACACACAGACCTCCACACACCTTGACTCAGACTCATGGCTACCGTATGCTAAGAGCTGCAGGGTTTTTCTGTACACAAACTTCCCTGCTCTTACAGAAAAAGTAACAGTTAATAGGAAACAGAGACATTCAATGTTTCCCTACACTGCCTGGAATGTACTATCAAATTGGTATATAGCTTGATATTATCTTGTGTTGGAACTGTTGATTTTAGAAATTGTTCTCTGAGATGCTGATTTGAATTTCATTTTAAAGTGGTTCAGTGAACCAAGGCGGTGGTGTCGCACACACACCTTTCGTCCCAGCACTTGGGAGCAGATACAGGTGAATCTCTGAGCTTGAGGCCAGCCTGGTTTACACAGTGAGTTCCTATCTTGAAAACCAAAACCAAAACAAAACAGAAAGTTAAATGAACCTTGGCTTGGGATTTGAACACAACTCATGAAATGCTCCTAAGCATATTTCTGCTTATTTGAAGTTTTTTTTTTTTTTTGAAGTAGTGCTTTTGGCATTACCAACTATAAAATATAAAATATTGATATGAAAATATTGATCTGTGCCCTACAGTATATGTTCAGCTGAGATTTGATTACTCATGTGAAAAGAAACAAGCCTGTCCGTGTCATTAGTGTGGAAACTTTATTGTCTTCAATAAATGGTGAGATTATACCCGAGAATTATTTTAAAACACATTTATGATCTATTATCAGCCAATGTTTTACATATATATGTATACCTATTTTATCTGCATATGCTCAGAGCCATGTAAAAATTTCTTGTACTAAGAAAAGGCTGGTCATGGGACAAGTTTAAGAAGCCCCGTTCTGACCAAAGGATTTGAATCAAGAAAACCTGCAGCAGACGCCCTGACTTAACACTGGCGGTGACCCCCTGACTTAATACTGGCGGTGACCCCTCCACTGCTAATCAGACCTCAGAATACAAAGAACATTCTCTTTCACGTTTTTCACCCCGAGGCACTTAAACAGAGGCTTCCTCTCTTCTAATCCCATCACCCTCTAGAACCCTGTGAGAGTTTACTCAGGACTGGAGCAGGACTTCCCAGTGGGAAAGGTCAGCCTGCTTCAGCTTTTTCTGAGCTCGATTAAATCCAGTCAGCCAGGAACTGCTGGAAAGGCAAATGACGACCTCGTTTCTATCCCATCATACACTCTGATAAGCAGGGCGGAGCCTCCTCTGAGGCGAAGTCACTGGAGGTCTGCATCTTGGTTGAGGCAGCGAGCCTGGCTTTTGAGAGAAACTTTGCAACGGGATATGTTGGATGTAAGATGCTTCAACATCTTTTGGAAGTATAGGAAGCCAAGCAAACTCTGGAAGTGACACGAGCCATTTTTATTACAAGGATAATCTGGGGGGGGGGGGGGGAGCAGTGTGTCCCTGCAGTCCTGAGGGGAGGCTTCTCACACCAGTGACTCAGATTAATTCTCATACATGGTAGGAACTCCAGAGCCAAAGCATAACTGGGAAACAATCTTCAAGAAGATTACATGAGAGACATCTTTTTAAATAATAATAAAAAATAATGTCGGCCAACTTTGTTGTAAACATGTGTATTCAGTGGGTTCTTATAAAAAGCATTTGTAAAATTCTAGACCCAAGCTAAAAGGCTCCTTACTTATCCTGTAGAGCAGGAGACCAGAGGAGGGGGGTTAAAACCAATTATGACTGGAAACTAGGTCCTGCTTCCTGCTCTGGCCTCACTGAGTATATAGCCAAGCCTCTGCGCTTATCTCTTGCTGCACAGAGCTCCAAGAGGAGGCTGGCTGGGTGCCCGTAACTGCAGGTGCCAGCACAGCTGTGAGCCCCTACCTGGTCAAAGTCACTTGGGGCCTTTGGCACCAGGAGAGGCCACCTTCCCTGCTTGCTCTGTGAGCCTTGGCTCCCCACTCTGTGAGGGCTCCAGATGTAATTTCAAGGGCAGCTGGGGTTTGGGGGGGGGGAACGGAGGCCCTGAGACGTGGAAGAGGGACATGGGTTTGGGTGGGGTGCTGGTGGGGACAGTAGTGGGGGAGAGATTGAGATGCAGAGTACAGAGGAACTTGATGACTGAACTGAACACTTGTGATCTTACAGGGAACTGATCACCATGAGGGTTTCTGAGAGCATGAGGGCTTAGAGAAAGAAAAAAAAAAAAAAAAAAAGCAGTCTTAAAAGCATAGTGAAGGGGGCTGGGCAGAATGCTTCCTTCATAAGCAAGAGAGCCTGGATTCAGAGTCTAAGATCCATGTCAAACAAACAAACGAACACCTAGCTTTTTACACACACACACACACACACACACACACACACACACACACACACACACACCCCAAGATGAGTAGTCACTTCCTAATTACTAGGAATAACTACAATTTAAAAGGGCAGCTAGGGACCAAAGAGATGGCTCAGTGGTTAAGAGCACTGGCTGCTCTTCCAGAGGTCCTGAGTTCAATTCCCAGCACCCACATGGTGGCTCACAACCATCTGTAATGGGATCCGATGCCCTCTTCTGGTGTGTCTGAAGACAGCGACAGTGTACTCATATACATTAAATGAATAACATTAAAAAAGAGAGAGAGAGAGCCAGGCAGTGGTGGCGCACGCCTTTAATCCCAGCACTTGGGAGGCAGAGGCAGGTAGATTTCTGGGTTTGAGGCCAGCCTGGTCTACAGAGTGAGTTCTAGGACAGCCAGGGCTATACAGAGAAACCCTGTCTCGAAAAAAAACAAAAGAGAGAGAGAGAGAGAGAGAGAGAGAGAGAGAGAGAGAGAGAGAGAACCGGCTGCTCTTCTCAAGGAACCAGGTTTGATTCCCAGCACTCACTTGGCAGCTCATAGCTGTCTCTAACTTCCGTTCGGGGGAATCTGGTGACAACTTCTGGCTCCAGCTGGCACCAGGCATACATGGTACACAGATACACATAAACACTCATACACAGAAAAAAAGAATTAGAGGAAGCTAATAAATGTTTGTGAGGAGGTGGAAAAATTGGAAGGCTGTGTACAGGGATAGGAACTGGGGCAGTGTGTTAGCAAGCAACCTGGGAGTTCTCAGAAGTTAATCACAGTTACCACACGAAAACTAACATGTGAAGGGTTACACTTAACAATACCCATTAGCATCAAGAACTAGAAATACGGAGGATGCGAGAGGCAGGGTCATTTAACCAAAACTGAGGATGCAGGGAAACTCGCAGCTTTGTAAGCTAATTTAGAACACTTTCTTTTGTAAAAGGGGGAGTTTGAATATAGCTTCCCTCTGAGTGGATGATGCTTCCCTGAGAAGACATGGGTTATCAAATGAAGATCTCAATGTCAGGCATGAGACACCTCTCTATAAGTAATTGATCTGTGAGGACCCTGAAGTGTTCCCTAAAACATGGGCTTCTGGTTGCTCACCGTAACTAGACGGGAAGATACTGTTACTGGTGCTCAACACACAATGGTCGCAGGGTACAGAAGAGTTAGGCTTGAGCTAACCTGGACACTTCCTCTGTGCAGGCCACCGGAGGAGAAAGGTCATCAGCAGTATTACCCAGTGGGAAACCCTGTATGGTACAATACCAACCTACCCATCGTTGCAATGGGGGTACAACCATGGCTATGGGAGTAGCCAACAACTTTTGGATTGAATCTGAGGCCTACTCTACAAGAGAGAATTTATGCCCATGACTTTAAAGCCGGTTGAAAATCCATAACTCTGGAGGTCACAGGCCCTAGAGGGAGCGTTTTCCTGTGGTCTTGCTGAATGGATGTGTGGCTGTAGTGGCTATTTCTGATTGTCAACCTGACTATATCTGGAGTGAACTACGATCCAGAATTAGAAGGCTCACCTGTGATCTAGATCTTGCGTCTGGAAGACACAAGTTTCATGTGTGGTGGTGCGCACACCTCTAATCTGGGCCACACCTGCTGCTGGAGATCTACATAAGGACATTGGAAGGAAGAAGATTCACTCTTCTTCGCCTGCGAGCCTTGTGGGACTAAGCGACTGCTAGATCCTCGGGTTTTCATTCACAGCTACTGCTGACCATTGTTGGGGAGTTGGGCTACAGACTAAATCATTAACAAATTCCCTTACTATATAGAGACTACCTATAAGTTCTGTGACTCAAGAGAACCCTGACTAATACAGTGGTCAAACTGCCTTCCAAATATTTATGTTTATACACATAGATTAGTGCTGCCTTCAACCTCGGCCATAAGAGCATCTCTCTGCACTGATCACCAGACTAGGCGGACCCGTAAGTGAGCAAAGTACTGAGACTATGTGACCACTGAGTACTTGGCCCAAACTGGAGCATTTATGAGAACCTTCCTCTACACCAAGGCTCACAGAATACCACAGAAGGGGCAGAAGGTTCGTAAGGAGGGAGAGGAGCGGTATAAAGTGCTGTCTGCTGGACGTGGTATGACGGTTGTACTCACGGACTCTTCACAGCTGGGGTGACCTGCACGAATGAGACTCATGCAAGCCAACAGCATCAGTCAGCATTCCCATAGGGCAGCACCAACAGCCTCAGTAGGTTACAAAAAAGCAAGGTTTGGGAGATGAAATTGCCAAAGAATGAAAACAACGGTATTCTATTCTATTTTCTGAAAGGTGGAAACCACCCACGTGAACCAACGAATGGGGATATACCATGCCCTTCCAACAGGATATTCTTGGCCAATAAGAAGGTCTGAAGCCTAACGTGAAGCTATAGAGATGAGCCTTGGAAACAGCAAATAGTAGAAGGCAGTCATGAGAGACCACAGGAAACGGTCGGCACAGGTAAGTGTTTAGAGACAGAAAGCCGACCAGGCTTTACCCAGAGGAGAGGAATGGGAGGCAGTGGCTGAGAGGCATAGGATGTCTTGGGGGAAGGGTGCCGAAAATGTTCTAAAATTAAATGTGGGTCTGGTGAGACGGCTCCGTGGGTAAAGGTGCTTGCTGCTAAGCCTGACAGCCTGAGTTAGATCCCGGGAGCTACGTGGTGGAAGGAGAGAAGTGACTTATGAAAGTCGTCCTCTGACCTCCACATGTGTGTGCAAATAAGTGTAATAAAAGACACACAACAAACATAAAACATTCAAAATACGCGGTAATAAAATCACACCAGTGGCTACACCCTCTATACATACAGCAAAGCCTGCTATGTACTTGATTTATCTTTTTATTTTTATGTAAGAGTGTGTGTATGTGTGTGTGAGTGTGTACCACGTGTGCACAGGTGCCCCAGGGAGCCAACAGAAGGATGGGATTCCCTGGAGCTGGAGTTATGGGCAGTAGCTACGTCACCGGAAGTGGGGGTTAGGAACTCAGGGTCCTTTGGAAGAACAGCAAGAGTTTTTAACTGCTGAGCCATCTCTCCAGCCACAAACTATTCTCTTTAAATGAGTGGATTCTATGATATGTGCATTGCATATCAACACGGCTTTGGGGTGGGCAGAAATAACTTTGATTAGCGTGTGTTAATTATACAGCGATTATGACCATCTCCTGTAAACATGAACATTCTAGGTCCGTCTTGCTGTTGTCTTTATTGCCCTTCCCCCTCTCTGGTTTTGTGAGACACAGGGTTTCTCTGTGTAGTTCTGGCAGTCCTAGAACTCACTCTGTAGAGCAGGCTGGCCTCGAACTCAGAGATCCGCCTGCCTCTGCCTCCTGAGTGCTGTGCTGGGATTAAAGGCGTGCGCCACCACCACCCCGACATTTTCTTTACACTTCTTACCCTCCCCCATATTTTTCTCTTTCTTTCTTTTTTTTTTTTTTTTTCCTGCCTCTCAGGGGAAGTACAGAAGTTCAGAAAGTTTTGGGTGACGGGAACAGGCTAAAGACACAGTTCTCCAACAGATACCCACCCTGTACCACTTGGCTCTTTCAGGCTGGTTTCCCACCTGAACTGAAGGGGCTCCCATGATGGAGTTCTCTAAGGGACCAGGCCTTCACTTACCTCCCCCTCCCCCTTCTGAAACTACGGAGAGCATCCTTGTGGCTGAGGGAGACAGGAGCCTTTGGCCAAACACCTGTAGTTGCCTTTTGGAATTTTGGGTCAAGATATAAATATCCAAGGGAGGAAAAACAGCTTTAAGCTAACTTTGAACTTACTGCACACTCAGCGTAGAATCAGATATAGACATTCTCTAACAAGAAAGGAACAAAGGATTATGGTAAAGACAGGCGTCCTGTGACATATAGCCCCTCCCTAGACAGCTTTGCCTCTGGGCTTGCACTCTGGCACCCCACGTGACTTCAGAGAGCTCCTGAACAGACCTGTGCAGACTTAATGACGGCCCCAGTGATGCTTAGTTCCTTTGGTACCCATCCCATCCCTGAGACCCCCCCCCCCACACACACACTACCATTCAAGCCTCAGAACAGCTCCAACCAGCTGCAAGGATCTCTTTGCTGACCCGTGAAGCACCCTGAGAATCGGGAAGACCTGCTTCAGGTGTAGCCGTGACCAGTCCACAGCTTTCTGCTTCAGTCACTGATGCCACACAAAGTCATTTGTAAAACCAAAGTGGGCTCTTTCTTTGCTATTATTTCCTAGTATAAAGGTGATGGTGGCAAAGCCCAGGGAATACAGAGAAGGGGGGAAGGGAAAAAAAAAGGCAGCCAAATTTGAAACTCGGGTTTTCTCTCCTTTCAGCATTTGAGCATGTAGTCTTTAAGCCATTTTTCTAGGTAGGCATGAGGTTTAAAAGTTTTTTATATTTATTTATTTATGGGGGGTGCAGGGGAGACACACATGTGCCATGACATGCATGTGGAGGTCAGAAGACACGTGGCAACTGGTCCTCTCCTTTGTGGGGTCCCAGAGATCCAGCTCATGTCCTTAGGCTTGGGGTCAAGTGGCTTTGCCTGCTGAGCCATCTCACTGGCCCAGGCATGGGGTTTTAATGTGGCTTCTGGCCTTGATGCATATTTTTGTAAATAGCTGTTATTTTGCTGAGATTGTTTGCCTATAATTCTCCCACCTCTGGAAAAGAAGGGCCCATTCTTAACTCAAGCATCACATGATCAGAATCATAAGGAAGCCCCTCCATCCTTCTCCGTCACACGCCCAACTTTAGGCGGCTCAGCAGGAACTGCCTTATAAAGTGTAGTTGATTAATGCCTCAGAGGACCCCCCCCCCCGCGCTAGAGCATGCAGCTCAGTGATACAGTGTGTGGAGCTGTACCAGGCCCTGGGCTCCACCCCACCACCATTTTTACCCGACATGCTTTCCAATTTCCAGAGACAGAGAGTCAAGAAATCCACGGAGTGTGGTGTGGTGTGGTGGTGCCCGCCTGCCAGTCCAGCACTCGGGAGGCCACGGCAGGAGGATTGCCAGTTTAAAGTCAGCCTGGGAGAACGGGACCTTATCTTAAAAGAATCAGAAGAAAGGGAAAGAAGGCAAAAGAAAGAAAAGAAAAGAGAAAAGAGAGAGAGGCTTGTCCCACGTACTGCAAGCACTTTCTGCTGCTCTGGCTGGAGAGAGTTTATGTTCCCACTGTTTCTGTCTGCAGCAAGACAATGCACTGGGCAATGATTCTGGGCTCTCTTCTATGAGCACAGGGATGTATGATCCTGAGCATTCCCTTTGTCTGTCTGAGGTGGTCAGTCCGTCTGTCTGAGTGGTCAGTCTGTCTGAGGTGGTCAGTCTGTCTGTCTGAGGCGGCCAGTCTGGGGCTGTCTACCCCATCCAGCTGTTCTACCACTGTTAGGATTTTCATGGAGATTTCCACTCTTTACTGCTCAGGGCACAGACTGCTGGTTGGCAGGAAATTAACTCTCAGCTCAGTCTGGCCAAACTCTTTAAAGGAAACAGCCTGTAATCTTTCACACAGGGGAACAGGCATGACACCGAGAGAGAGAAAGAGAGAGAAGGAAGGAAATTTACAGTCACCTTAGACACTGAGCACCAACCAAGCAGGGAATTCCTTATAGCCCTTCTGACCCCCAGCCCCTAGACAGAAACATTCAGAGCTTGTGTGGTAAAGCCAGTGTTTCCATAGAAAGCAAGACGAAGCATGCATTCAGGTGGGCGCTGGGCATCCAGTGGGTCATGCTCTTCCCTCTACAGAGAGGCCTCTGACGCTTGCTGAGGGAAACTGATGTGTTGTCCTGAGAGGGGCTAGAGAATGAGGCTGGCCGATCAGACATACACAGAAAGGACCTTGGCTTATTTACACATGATGTCAGTTCTCGCAAGTCAGAAGCCGCTACCCCAGTCCACCACCATGCAGAGGCCGGTTAGAGGAAGCAACGGTGGCAGCTGTGCGTTTTGGATGTGAAACTATTTGGGGCTATTGGTCTAAAGGACATTGGGCATCTAAACAGATGCACTATAGTTAACTTGCCCCTTGTCTTTTAGATGAATTAATCAACACATCCACGAATCCTATCGTAATGTTTATCTGAGACCCAGAAAACATTTTTCATGTTTCTCTCTCTCTCTCTCTCTCTCTCTCTCTCTCTCTCTCTCTCTCTCTCTCTCTCTCTCTCTGCAGGAAGGAGGGTCTCACCTATGTAGCTCTACCTGTCCTGGAACTCACTATATAGCCCAGACTGGCCTCCAGCTGATAGTTAATCCTCCTGCTTCAGTCTCCTGAGAGTTGGGATTAAGGGAGTGTATCACCACCCCTCTGTCTAACTTTTCCTGAGATAAAAGTGACTCAGTTTTAGCAGGAGTTGGGCTGTACACTGTAATCCCAGCATTCAGGAGGCAGAGGCAGGAGGACTGAGAGTCAGAGGCTAGCCTGGGCTACATAGTAAGACCCTGTCTTAACAAACAAGACTCATTCTCTTTCATCAAGAGCACAAACAACCTCCTGCTTTTAATTTATTTTCTCCTCATTTTTTAACCTCACTGCAAACATTAATCAACCAATGAGGTTTCCGGGCTGCAGAGAAGCCACCACAGTCCTACATTGCAAACCAGCATTCCAACCAAGGATAGACTATATACACAAGAGTTTTCACCCTACAGTCTGAGTTTTCTAGGCTACATCGTCTAGGTTTGCACAAGGAGACTGTGAGGTTCGCCTAATCACAAAACCAACAAACATCACAGTTCTTGGCACACATTTGGTTATTACGGGACACATGTCTGTGTATTGGGTTAAAATCAGGAGTAAGAGGTGTTTCCCTTTTCCTATGGTGGGCTGTCCTTCCATGTTGAAACTGCTCTGACAGGCAGCCAGAATGGCCAAGAAGTGTGAGGCGGGAGATGAGTTGGCTGCACCCTGAGTATGCTCTCTTTAAGAAAACAAGAGCCAAGGTGGAACATAGCTTTTCTCTGTACTGACTGTCCTGCCCAAACGCAGCAGAGTGCAGCTCAGGCCCTCTCCTCAGGCCTCTGCCCAGATTCGGGCATTTCTTATACCCACCCGAAATACACAGCTTCGTTTGCATTGTTACAGCAAGGGAGAGTCACTGCTTCAGGCCCTGCTGCTAGGGCTTCTGCTTTCAACTGACCCACATCAGCTGGGGTTGGGTTCCTGGTAAGCAGAAGGCTTGTCTGTCCTTGTTGGGGCCTGCTGGCGCTGGGCACCTAGAACCTTTATGATAACTGCTCTTCTAGACTGGTTCAACCCTTCATTCCTAAAATGGTCAACTTTCTATATTGGATTCCTTCCTGGTGAACTGTGCTTCAAAGCCATTAACTCTCGGACTTTGTGCTTTTCTTTTTCAGTGCCGGGGATGGAACACATGGGTTTGGGTAACCAGCCAAGCACTTTACCACCACCACCATTTATGACAGCCTTAGCATCTTTTTCAAAAATTATTTTTATTTATTTATTTTTATGTGTATGAGTATTTTGCCTGCATGTATGTGTACTGCATGTGTGAGAAGAAGGCACTGGATACTCTGGAACTAGAGTTATGGAGGTCTGCGTGCCGTCACGTGGGTACTGGGAACTAAACATGGGTCCCCTGGAAGGATAATGAGTTCTAACCACCGAGACATCTATCTCTCCAGATCCAGCCTCAGGCGCTGAGAAGGGACCGAGTGGCCTGGTGCTAGTGAATGGATGTGTCAACAAGCATGTGTGAGATTCTGGGATTAATCCCCAGAACCACACATGCTCAGACAACCCTGATATCAACAGCAAAGGACAATTATATTATTAAGAAGGGAGGGAAAAGAGACGGGGATGGGGGGGAAGGAGGGATTTAGCAGCAAGCCCTGTGCCTGTCACCTTCACAGACTTTACCTGGTTTCTCAGCATAGGCTGTGAGATGGCTGTTACCTCATTGCGCTTGTTACCAACAAGGAAACCAAGGCTCACAAACCCACTTGTGTGGGGCCACACAGATTGCGAAATTTCATCAATAGTTATGGAATTTGGAAACTTACAGTAAAATGAAGAAGTCATTCGGTGATACTGAGTTAGAACCCGGCTTTTATATTAAACATTCATTTTTTTTTTTTTCCGAGACAGGGTTTCTCTGTGTAGCCCTGACTGTCCTGGAACTCACTCTGTAAACCAGGCTGGCCTCGAACTCAGAAATCCGCCTGTCTCTGCCTCCCAAGTGCTGAGATTAAAGGTGTGCGCCACCACTGCCCGGCTAAACATTCATTTTTTCATTAGAATATATTTTAGATTTTAAAATCTTACGTGTATGAACGTTTTGCCTGCATGTGTGTATGTGCACTATGTACGTATGTATGCTTGTGCACCTACATATTTGTATGTGTCTGGTACTTGTAGAGCTCAGAGGAGGGTGTCTGGCCCCTTGGACCTGGAGTTACAGATAGTTGTGACCCATCATGTGGGTACAGGACAACACGTGCTCTGATGACTAATAAATATTAACCTGCGCTGTTAGATGGATACACAGACGCTCTGGGGTGTGTGTGTGTGTGTGTGTGTGTGAGTGTGTGTGTGTGTGTCCCTCCACACCACAACGGGGAAACTCTCTCTCGCTCACTTTCAGCTCAATGAATTCGTAAGATGTCAGTCACCTGGGACTTCATCCCACCACATACAAGCTCCTCCAATCCTAAACGCCAGAAACTTAACACACAACGTTAAGTCCCGAGACTTGAACCAAAGTCAGTATTCCAGCATATCACCCAAATTGAGAAATGTACTTTTAAAAAAAATCATGTGATAAAAACATCTTCTTTGTAGTTTGGCTAATTAACCATGCAGACATACCAAGTCCAAACCTGCTTCTAATGATCATACCTACTCTGTAATGAACGGTCACAAAAAAAGTATCAGGGATAAACAACCTTTCAACATCAGATACATGGACTCTCCCACGCAGCTATCTGGCATGCCCCGGCCCATTTGCTTACATGGGTCTCTGAAGAAGGATGCTTCTCATGGGCTCCCAGGAAGGCTGCATAGCCTTCCTGCAGGGACCGCAGATTCTCATAATTCGAATCTATCACCATTCAAATGCATCTTCAACTCAAATGTCTTACAGACCCCCAAAGCATACCCTGGGCGCGGGGTTGTCAGGGCAGGTGGGAATGCAGCTTAGCTTGCTTACCTGGGGAGGGGAGGGTTCAGGTCCATTACTGGGGCTCACCTGTTGGGTTGGAGGGGATATCCAGGAGGGTCTTCAATAGCTTCATATCCTTAATGTTGTGGATATAGATGGACTCTTCCAGGCAGACCAGCAGCCTCTGTAATCAGACAGAGCGTCAGCCTCCCGCGCAGAGCCCGTGAGCAGGGACCGCTAATCCTTGCTCACGTTTTCTCTCAGCCTCACTGGATTCCATGCCCAAAGGAGGAAGTATGTTAACGAAGCCCTTTGAAGGTCATGCTTACGAATGTAAACAGACACAGCCCACTTAGTTGAGCAGATGCTTAAAATACTAGATCCTAAATTTCCTTATCGATTTATCCTGCCTCCCTCCCCCTCTCTCCCTCTCTGTCCCTCCCCTCCATAGAATAAGATGGTTCAGGGGACCTCTTTTGTTCCGGTCCCACATTCAATGCTGGTGACTGAGTTCTCCCTCTTACGTAGGCATCTTTATACTGTCCGCATCGCCAAATCTTAGATTTTATCCCTTTCTCTCCATACACGTTGTACAGATTCAAAAATTCCAAAATGCCCCAGTGACGTTTGAGCAGTGATGCTCCAAGTCTTAGACTTTTTCAGATCTGGTAAAGTCTGTGTAAATACTTCAACGTATGAAAAGCTGAGATCCTGTCCGAAGCATTTGGCACCCTTACATGAGATGACCCATCCAGGTCCTCTCCCCTCTAGACCTGACACTCTAGAGCTCACCCCCCGCCCAGTCCACAGCCCCCATGAAGCTATCTCTCCAAGCCCCTCCATTCCCACCCCTGAGGTCTGACACAGTTCCTCTCACAGGGCTCGTCACCCCACTATGGCACACCACTCTCTTCCTCTTCAAGAATGTGTGTTGGGCTCAGAGCCGCTTCCCAAGGTGGTACCCTATGTTTAAAGCACTGTAATGAGGATGGAGCACCATGCAAGTGGAGGGGTGGGGTGCTGTGTGGAGGTGCTAGGAAGGCACTTGCTTCAACAGCTCTGTCTATATCCCAAGTAGCTGCCCCTGCCCCTGCCTGCTTGACTCAGCTTCCCCAAGATCAGCGTTGCTCAGCCTGAAAGAGCATCATTCCCCCAAGGACCAGTCCAGGTTTCTGAACAAAGACCCAGGCGATAACTATGAACACTCGTTTGTGAGGCTTTGCTGTTGGGCTGGACATTTGGAATCCGAGGTTCATCAGCAGGAAGGGAAGATAACTAAACATTATAGAAAGTCTCCAGACCCTCTTCCAGGAAAGCCCTGTCTTCTCAATAAAGGGAATCTCTCTACTGGGGACTGAACCCCCCAGTCTTGCACATGACAGGCAAGCCACTCTGCCATTAAGCCATACCCCCAACCTGCTTTGTATTTTGTATTCTGACATAGGGTTTCACTGAGCTGCTAAGGCCGGCCTCAGATTCACTCTGTAGCCCAGGCATGGTTTGAACTCACGGTCCTACTGCCTCAGATGTCCAAGAAGCTGGGACAACAGTGTCCCTCCCCGCACCCGACCCCACCTGCAGGCACTCTTCTCTATTTTAGTTAAAATACTCTGGCCATGGTGTAAAACTGTGTAGGAGTAAAGAAAAGTCTACTAGATCTCAAAGTTGAGATCAGTGAGATGGCTCCATGGAAAAGGGACATGTTCAAGTGGGGGGGGGCTGAATCTGACCCCTGGAACCCACATAAAGATGGAAGGAGAGAATCAACTCCACACACAAAAGTTGTTCTCTGGCCTTCACCCGTTCTCTGTGGCATACACACAACATCTCCCATTACACGCACGCACGCACGCACAAATAACCTTTAAAATTCAATAAAGGGGGCTGGAGAGATGGCTCAGCAGTTAAGAGCTCCCACTGTTCTTGCAGAGGACCTGGGTTCAGTTCCCAGAACCTACATGGCACACAGTTGTCCATAACTGCAGTTCCAGGGGGATCTCCTACGCCCTCTTCTGTCCACCTTGGGCACTGCATGAATGTGGTTCACACACATAAATGTGGGCAGAACCTTCATACAGAGAAAACAGTTTTTACAAACTCACTTTAAAATAAAATTTCAAGATGGGTGACAGATATCGCCACGTCTCTGGAAAGTAGTCAGTCACCTGATCACTTGCCAGCCACACCACGGTTTGTTTTGATCCTTTCGGTGTTTCTTTCTGTTCTCAGTTTCTAACAGGCCCTGGCCTCCCTTCCAGCCCTGCGCCCAGTCCTCAGGAGAGCGAGGCCCTGACAGGTGCATCCTGTAGGAACTTCAGGCTAGTCTGACTCGAACAGCACGATTTCAGTGCTGTCAGTTCTGTGGGTCACTTATCTGGACCCCACTGGGTCACCAACATGCAGGCCAGAGGGACAAGAGTGCAGAGGGAAATAGGAAATGCAGGGAGGGAATGAGTAGGTACTTGTCCTGAGTCCCATAAGAGCTGGCTTCCCCCGGGACAAGTACAAGCTGGAGACTGCTCAGCCACACCCACCTTGCTTTCAGCTAATCACTGCCATTCACCTGGTAGCCCAGGCTAGCCACAAACTCCCTATACAGCTGAGGATGACTCTGAATTTCTGGCTCTCCCACCCCCACCTCCCAGAGCTGGGGTCACAGGCGTACCTTGCCAATTCTGCTTTTCTGTGGTGCTAGAGACTGAACCCTGGGCTTCGAACATGCTAGGCAAACACTCTGTCAGCTAAAACTACATCCCCGGCCCACTCTGACTTTCATCCTATGTTTTATAGGTAATCACTCCTTTTTATCAATTAAAGAATTAGATAATTAAAGAATCTGAACCATGATGTAGCCCCCAGAGGCTTCAATCATCAACAATCAGCCAGACAACAGGAGGCCCATGGTTAAATAACTATACAAGCTTCCCTAGCTAACAGCATCTAGTTTATGGCTGTCATTCAAGAAAACACACATCTGCATTAAACACAACAGCAACGACGTTGACTGAAAACGGGACATACCAGGATACCCGAGCGTCTTTCCTTTCTGCATATGTAGAAGGATTCTGTGAACGGGTTACATGTGTGCTACGTGCACACGTGCGTGAGGGTGACATGCAGAGCCAAAGAAGGAATTCAGGTGTCCCTCACCACCACACTCCACCTTGTTCTTCTCAGGCAGGGTCTCTCACTGCATCTGGAGCTTGAATTTTTTCATCTAGGCTGGAGGTCAGCAGGCCCCAGCAGTATTCTAGTCTCTGGCTTCCCAGAGCATTAGAGTTATAAGTGTAAGTGTGTGTGTGTGTGTGTGTGTGTGTGTGTGTGTGTGTGTGTGTGTGTGTGTGTGTCCATGTTTAGCTTTTTACATTGGTGGTTGGGAGTTCAGCTCAGGTCCTTATGGATACCCACAAAGATTCCTACCCAATGGACTATATCCTGGCCCTTTTTTTTTTTGTATGTTTTTCGGTTTGTGGGAGTGTACCTGTTTTTGAGACAGGGTCTCATTGCAGCCCTGGCTTCCATGGCGTTTGCTATATAGCAGAGGATGGCCTTGAAGTTTTC
Organism: Uromys caudimaculatus; assembly: GCA_028551405.1. Classification (NCBI taxonomy): domain Eukaryota; kingdom Metazoa; phylum Chordata; class Mammalia; order Rodentia; family Muridae; genus Uromys; species Uromys caudimaculatus. Next base: position 11,572,195 of record CM052710.1, on the reverse strand, counting down.
ATCCTCCTGCCTCTACCTCACCAGTGCTGGGATTATAGACATGCGTCATCACACCTGGTTTTCTGTGGCACTGGGGACTCAACCAGGCTGTCCTTTGATGTTCAGTTTTCCCCGGAACTGGCCTCCAGACTGCTAGGATTACAGGAGCTGCACTAGTAGGCCCTGTTTGGAAACATGGGTTTTTGTTTCTTTGTAACTTCTTATACAAATCTATCACTTTCCCTGTTTTTAGAAAGGAGCCACATGTCTGAAGACCAGAGCAATACATGCTGTGACGGTTTGAATATGCTTGGCCCAGGGAGTGGCACTATTAGGAGGTGTGGCCTTGTTGGAGTAGGTGTGGCCTTGCTGGAAAAAGTGTGTCACTGTAGGGGTGGATTTTGAGACCCTCCTCCTAGCTGCCTGGGAGCTAGTCTTCTCCTCTTTGCCTTTGGAACAAGATGGAGAACTCTCAGCGCCTCCCTCACCATGTCTGCCTGGATGCTGCCATGCTCCTGCCTTGATGATTATGGACTGAACCTCTGAACCTGTAAGCCAGCCCCAATTAAATGTTGTCTTGGTCATGGTGTCTGTTCACAGCAATGGAAACTCTAACTAAGAAGACACATGCTTACCCTGTGCCCTTTGCCTTTTCCCTAAGCAGGAGGCTCTGCAGGCACTGCAAGACTTCCTTGGGGCAGATGAATTGACTAAGCCAAAAATTAAGTCCAAAGACTGGCACCTTTAAGAAAAGAAAACCCGCCGGGTGGTGGTGGTACACGCCTTTAATCTCAGCACTCGGGAGGCAGAGGCAGGCGGATTTCTGAGTTCGAGGCCAGCCTGGTCTACAGAGTGAGTTCCAGGACAGCTAGGGCTACACAGAGAAACCCTGTCTCAAAAAAAAAAAAAACAAAAAAAAAAAAAAGAAAAGAAAAGAAAACCCAGAACCCCTTCCCAATCTGCATCAAGCCATCTTGGAAGACACTTCTCGACCTGGGATACATTATGATTCATAGCAGTAGCAAAATTACAATTAAGAAGTAACAATGAAAATAACTTTATGGTTGGGGTCACCATAACATGAGGAACTGCACTAAGGGGTCGCAGCACTAGAATGGTTTAGAACCATTAGGGTAACTGAAGGTACAGCCGTTAGCTTGGGCTTGCTGCTAGCACTCCAGCACTAACTGTGGAGTGCGGCTGCCTACATCCACGTCCTCTAGAAGATGGGGGTGAGAACCTGAAGTTAATGAGTGCTCTGGGGAGTGGAGATGCTGCCTAAAGTCTAACAGACTCAGACACAGGAGCAGTTCTTCCTTGCCTCGCGTTAATGAGACTACCTGAGAGGGAGCGTGAAATCATACCAGCAGATTCCATGGGTCCTATCTGAGAGCTCTGGTCGTGATAACATTTGATGACGTCATCTTAAAAAGCAGGCCCTGTACGACATTTGGCTGTCATATAGTGGATTCTACTATTTACAAAATGGAAGGCTCTGCAACAAAACTTGGAACAGGTCTGAGGATGTGCTTGAGCCAAGAACCCCACTTAAAATCCCTCACGTAAAAAATCCCAAGCTGTCCTCTCTTGTCTGACTAAGACCTCAGGCTTCTTCTCTGCCTCTTTGCCTGGTCCTTGCCACTGACTTTTCCACCTTTGTTCCTGTGACCGTTTTCTATGCACTTCAGTGGATCCTCAGTCAAAATAGCTGATTGGCTAAAGCAACGAGCCAGGTGTGGTGCTCACTCTTGTAATCGCAGCATTTGGGGAAGTTTGCTTTGAGTTCCAGGCTAGCCTGGGCTACTGAATGAGACCATTTCAACCACAAAACAAAACTAAAAGAACAACAATCTTTTCCTTCTCAGAGACTTAACAAAATATTTGGTCTCATTATTTAAAAAAAAAAAAAAAATCAATCATAGGGTTGGAGAGAGAGCCTGGCAGTTAAGAGTGCTGGCTTCTCTTGCAGAGGATCTGAGTTCAGTTCCCAGCAACCATAAGGCAGACCCCAAATGCCTGCAATTCCAATTCCAGGGCATCCAGCGCCCTCTTCTGGCCTCTTTGGACATTGCACAGATGTGGTACCCACGTATACATACAGGTAGGCAAAATGGTCATACATAAAATAAAGTCTTAAAAGTTATTGATCAGCACTTAATAGTTCAGATTCAAAGGGAGAGGAGGAAGAGGAAGGGGAGGAGGGGGGGAGGAGGAAGAGGAATAGGAGGAAGAGGAAGAGGAATAGGAGAAGGAAGAAGAGGAATAGAGGAGGAAGAGGAGGAGGAAGAGGAAGAGGAGGAGGAGGAAGAGGAAGAGAAGGAGGAGGAAGAGGAAGAAGAGAATGAGGAGGAAGAAGAGGAGGAAGAGGAGGAAGAGGAGGAAGAGGAGGAAGAGGAGGAAGAGGAGGAAGAGGAGGAAGAGGAGGAAGAGGAGGAAGAGGAGATAGCCACTGTCTTTAAGGAATGCCACTGTTTGCCCATTCCTGGGAATACTGCCCAGAGTAGATAACTCTGCATATCCCAGGAAGGGCCTCTTGGTTTATCCACTTATTTAACAGTTAGGCAGGAAACACGTTCAGGAGCTCTCTCTCATCAGGTTTCATAGTCACGAACAGAACTGCCCCAGACCCTGCTCTCTTGGGACGTAAGACCCAGTCACTCCAGGGAGACTATGCTAACACGCTAAACACATCCTAACTGTTAATGCTTTTAAAAGGCATAGTACATGTTTGAGATGAGAGTAGTTCCTTTCAGCAGTGAAAACACTGGAAGAATACATCCTTAAGGTCTAGCTGGAGAAACTGTGGCTCTAGCTCAGTGAGGGAGCTCTCATTTAACATGCATGATGTCCTAGGTTCCCCTGTGTGGCAGGGAAGGGGTCGGTGTTAGCCACAAAAGCAGAAATGTGGGACTGAGTAGCTGGCCAACCAGGAAGGGTCACATTGAGAGCAGAGGGTCAGTATCACCTCTGATTTTAGAGCTGACCCAGGGGACCACACCCTAGTCTCAGGTAAGCACTTCTTAGAGGCAAGACCACGGTGCATTAGAAATCTTACTGCCTAGGGCCAAGACCAGGAGAGCTTTTCCTTATTTTTAGGATGCCCTGAGGTAGTCTGTAGGACAGACCGACTTGTGTCAGACACTCAACCTATCTGTACAGGTGCCAGCCTGCCCCAAGAGGAGGTAATGAGCTTGGCCAGGCAACGGCCATGCTGGAGAGAGAACACAAGCCAGTATGACTAGGGAAGACGCACAGAGAAGATGTCCTTGATCCTTCGGCTATGATCCCAAGCCTGCTGTTAAAGGTTCTATATTATCTTCAGCATTTGATCGTTGCTTTAGCGACTTTTTTTTTTTTTTTTAAAAGACAGGGTCTTGTATAATCCAGGCCAGCCTCAAACTTGCCACATTGCCAAGAAGGATGGTTTTCTGATTCTCCTGCCTCTACCTCCTGAGTGCTTGCATCACCGGCTCTCTCCTGAGTTTATCCCAGTAGCACAGGCTCATACCGCCATTCTGCCCTGTCTGTGGGTGCTGGAGATCAAACTTAGGGCTTGGCACATGCCAGATAAGCATTCTGCCAACCGAGCTATACCTCAAGGATGTCCATCTTAAAAGTTTTGATTACACTTATTTCTTTCTGTTTGTGTGTGCATGCACGTCTTGCATGCATGCGTTGGTCAGAGGACAGCTTGCAGGAGTCAGTTCTCGCCTTCAGCCATTTGGGTGGTGGGGATTGAGCTCAGCTGACTAGGCTCGGTGAGCCATCTAGCCAACCCAAAGACATTCATCTTTAGAGATGGTTTTCTTCTGCTCCAATTATCAGAAGACTGGACGCCTTGGGGTGTGTGTGTGGGGGGGGGGGTCGCATCTCCTCACCTGTCGGTTCAGCCGAATGGACAAAATGTTGCTGGAGTAGCTGTAATTACAGATCTCGGTGCCTTTCTTAAAGTGGTACACGTTCATCTGCCGAGGCTTTGTGTGACTGACCACCACAACCAGGCTGCTGGAGAAGAGGCGCTCCACAATATACACGTCAGGGATTTCATCTGGGGAGGGGGAGGAGCAGAAGTGAGGCCACACAGATGTCCTCTGAGAGAAAGACTGGTCTTTGTGACACTGGGTATCACACAGGCTAGTTTACAGTGGGATCTGGGTCTTGCTACTGGGTACCCTTCATCAGTAATAACCCCACCCTGGCCCCGACAGCAAGCTTTAACTATTTCTGGGGGTAACACTCCCAGGGACTTCCAAAATACCTAAAGCAAAGAATATGCTAATGACTAAGACTCCAGAGCCACCTTGAACACCATAGGTATTGTACAATTACCCCCTTCTCTCTCTCATACACACACACACACACACACACACACACACACACACACATACACACACTGGCTGTGTATGTGCATATGTGTGCATTCCACAACACACATAGTGGAGGTCAGCAGAAACTTTGCAAGAGTCGGTTCTCTCTCTGCACCATAGTCCTGGGGAATGAACTCAGGCTGTGAAGCCTGGCATTGAACAACTTTATGACTAAGCCTCATTGCTAGCTCCCTCCCTCTTTAAGGCAGAATTTTGCTCAATAACCCAGGCTGGCCTTGAACTCTCGATATTTCTGCTTTCAGCCCCCTGAATGCAGGGTTTTATGGGTGTGCATCACCATACATGGTGTAAGAAAATACTTCTGTACTCAAGAGGGAAGAAGAGCAGCAAGCTCAGAATACCACAGACAGGCCTTTGGTGTCTTTCTGAGGCCATCTTGTCAAGTGTCTTTCTTGTTTGTTTATAGGAAATCCCACCGGAAGTATGACATGTGACATATACATAGTAAAATATTCACCAAAAATGATATGATGATAACAACATTTTACAAATATATTAGGGGCCAAGGGTGCAAGAGATGGCTTGGTCAGGAAAGTGCTTGCTATGCATACACGAGGACTCCAGTTCAAAGCCCTAGGGCCTATGTAAAGCTGAATATGGTATCGCAGGTCATAATCCCAGGGTTCTGTGAGATGGGAGACCGAGGCAGGGGAATCCCTGGAAGCTCATGGTCCAGTCTGCCCAGGATACACAATGGCAGACAACAAAGAGACGGTCTCAGATAAGGTGGAGGGTAGAGACGGGTACATGTGAACGGCTACACACCCTCTCTCATACACATCTCAGTCACGCACAGAGATCAAAAGTAAATAAAAAGTAAATAAATTAGGATCCCCAATTATTATTTACCAAACCATGTTCTTTCCAGAAACTGCAGAGGTGAAACATTTGTCACTATGGCAACAGCATAAATTATTACCCCTGAGAAAAATCACAGTCACATTTCTGAGTGGAATTATTTTTCATACTCACTAGAAATACTTCAGCATCTTCAATATGGTTGAGGTCGATATGCTCACGTTACTTCATCCAAACATATAAAACATGTCCCTACTAAGTGAATGGTGTCACCAGGCTACAGAGGCAGTGACAGCCAAAAGAAGCGATGGGTGTCCTTTGGGTTGACAATGCCATAAACTGATCACCATGAGCACAGATATATAGAAAAGTATCAACAATATGAGTTCAAACAAGGGCTTTCTTCTTACAAAGAAGAAAATGTCACCCAAGTTACTGCCAAATTCCAATAAGAGCTCCATTGTGGCTTTTATATAAGAGGAGACAATGGCTTGCATTCAAATCTGCACAACACCGGCTCTTTAGGTTGATGGCGAAGACAGAAATCAGAGACTCAAGTCTGAAGTCTACGGCTGGGGTGTAGCCTTGGTGGACCAGCGCTTACAAAAGGCCATAGGGTTCAATCCCCAGGACTCCAAAAAGAAGAAAATTAAGAAAAAGAAAAAGGGGTGGAGGGGGAAGAAAGATTAACATCTAGACAGAGGATTTTGTATCTCCACAACAATCCTTCTTACCCACACACCTTAGAGCGTGCTTGCGCGCACACGCGCGCACACACACACACACACACTAACACACACACACACTTACTGCTTCCATGGACTTGGTCAAGTTGCTCCACAGAACTCAGAGAAAACAGCTTGTAACCGGTCTTGGTTCCAATCGCTAGGGATCTGCGGAAGACAAGGATAACACAAGAGTGACAGCAGATAGCACATCCCTTTCCCCGGGGGCTGCAGAGGAGCAGGTAAACACACATCCTCAGGACTCAGATCTTTGCTAACTTACTCAAGGCAAAGCATGTTCTGGCAGACATTCCTGAAGGCAAAAGGTCAAAGGCGACTTTTTAAGAGACAGAAACTGCTTGGGCTCTGTCACCAAGGAAAATATTAAAACGCCTACAGATCTTGTTTTCCCAGCTGGGCAAGCATAGGAAAAAAAAAATGTTTAGGAAGTCTTTGTATCTACACCTCCACAATGCTTGGGGGAGGAGAGCCTTGTAATTTGTTTGGAAAGACCTTTTTGGGTGGATGAGTTATATTCACCGCATGCGTACATGCTCACATGGGTGTATGTGTGTGTGTGTGTTCACGTATAGCACGGGTGTGAGCTGGGTGTTGTCCACAGGTCAAGGGAGCTCAGTGGATAGGCAAGGCTGACTGGCTAGCCAGCTCCAGGGAGGGATCTGCCAGTTTCCACCTCCCGTTAATTAATTTATTTTTGTTGCTATTATTACTAATAATCTTATATAAATTCTGGGGATCACATCTAGGTCCTCTCGTTGACTTAGCTATCACCCCAGCCCCAATTTTAACCCATAAATAAAAAGGTCTAAACTAAAGTGACCTGTTTATTTATTTATTTATTTATTTTATTTTTCCCAACTTGATACAAGCTACAGATGACTCTGGGAAGAGGGAATCTTGACGGAGAAAAGGCCTGCCCATCAGACTGGCTGTTAGGTGAGCCCATGGGGGTATTTTCTTGATTAATGAGAGATATGAGAGAGGACTCATCGTGCTGTGGGTGGCGCCGAGCCTGGACAGGTGGTCCTGGGTTGTGTAACCTAGCGAGCTGAGTGACTCATAAGCAGCAAGGCAGTAAGCGGCCCTCCCCCACGCTTCTGCCCCCAGGCTCCAGCCTCCAGCCTCCAGCCTCCAGCCTCTACCCATACTTCTTTCTTGAAGGATGGAAAGCTGTTAGACAAGCAAAGCCCTTTCCTTTCCACAAGGCCTTTGGGTCACGATATTCATCACAACAGAAAACAAACCAGGACACCAGGTATCCCTGGTGACACGGTGACAACAAAGGAGTGACCGGGTGTAACCACAGTCCTCGACAGCTAATCAGAAGGGCCGTAGGTTCAAGACCAGCCTGGACTATGTGACAAGACTGTGTCCCGAAAAAGGAACACCTAAAAACCTAAAAACCATTTAGGGTTGAGGCTGCTACTAGGTTAGTAGATGTTTGTCTAGTACGCATGAAGCTCTGGGCTCCGTACCTAGCATATTTTCAAGGCAGCCTGGACTACACGAAAACTCTGCACTAGAAAATAAAAACCCAAAATAGTACCTACCCTGGTATATTTTAGAGTTCAGAGATTCTCCTTACCTACTTTGACAAGTGCTGGTGTTTGCCTGTGGTGCTGGGTGCCCAAACCCTCGTCCTCCAAGGCTGGAGACCTAAGGCCTAGAACCTGCTACTGTAAAAGCTGATTAAACACTGACAGTAGTTGCTTGCTCCTACATCCCAGGAAAGAACAGATGTTTGTATAGAAAAGAGAATGGGGGGGGGGGATCACGTGGCTTTTTTCTTTTTTAGGTAGCAAAACAAGAGCCTTGGCCTCCAGGCCTGTCAGTTGCTTATTTTAGTATAATGTTTCCCTTGAAGAGTGAATCTCAGCTTGGTATATATTTGGTTTAGGTGAAGAAGCTGGGCTGAACGGTTGGAAGGCCTCTTTCGACACCGGCCTTTGGTTTTTAAAGTTTCTTCTTATAAGCGTAGACCCATTTAGTAGCCAACTGAAGACTTAAAGCTTGCAAGGAAGGAGAAAAGATACTGCAGAGCTCTAAAACAGAAATAAAGAGATGTGTGACTCCAACACTTGGGAGGTGAGGCAGAGGCAGGAGGCATCCAGGGCTACACAAAGCCATTCTTTTCCCCACCCCCTCACCTCAAAATCAAAACAAAACAAGCCCCACCAAAACACCACCAACAAACTAACCAAAAGACTTAACAGTTTCAGGTAGGTGTCAAGGGTTGGGGGGATGGCTCCACCATAAGCTTAGCAATCTGGATATGAACCCCAGACCCCGTGTAAAGGTGGAAGGAGAAGGTCCAGCTCCCCAAAGTT